>VZTM01046612.1:0-12538 GCA_013400555.1 Jacana jacana | reverse complement strand
ACAGTAAAAGTATTCAATGAATCCTCTCAAGTACATCTTAGTTAATCCAATAATTGGTTTTAAGTATGAAACCACGTGCTTGCATTCACACGTCTTGTTACACAGCTACATTTACTAAAAGCATGTATTTCTTTAACACCCTTAAGAAAATCTGAATATAGCACCATCTAAAAAATACAAAACTATGCAACGAAAGCACACCTATAATTCTCATGATGCATATGTGATACATACAGAGAGTAACATTTTCCAGTTTTATGGTCTAACATAAAAGAGGTAATATAATTTGTTTTATTCACATATGTGTGGAAGATCAATGCAATAATTCAAAAGAGATCACATTAATATTAGTAGTAGTGATGCAGTTATACACAGACTTTTTATTTAATTAGTACTGAATACTTTTATTGGTTAAGCCCTAATTTCATTAAGCAAATCAAATTTATAAATTAGGTATCTTTTTGTTTTTAAAAACTAAAAAATTATTATGAACAGATCTGTAGAAATTTTGAAAGCAATAGAACAGTCTCTTCAAAGTCTATGAATATAATGCAAGAAGAGCAGAAAAGCACTGTATCTTCACCTTGGTTATGGAAATGCCTACCATTTTATGAGCAGAAGCAATATTAAGACAATAAAATTCACCACTGTAAACATCTCTTCTAAGACAGTACATCCAAAGAAAATAAATACAGTGAAAAAAACCAAAAACTTTGAAGACATAGATTGACATTCACTAATCTGATTGGCCTCTACTCAGTAGAGGGATAGACGAGGGATCATTAAGAAGGAGGACTGGAGAAAACGGAATATTCCAACTACGAAGATGTTTGTTGGTAAGGAACAGAAGTTTGTGTGTAGCAAGCAATTTGGTGACAATTTTAACTATATAAGCAACAGCTAGAGAAGACCTTCTAGATACGATTGGAACCAATATAGCAAAACAGATCAAAAACATGGTGGTGAAAGGAACTTACATGAAAGTGGTGATGATATGAGAGTGTTTGATACTATATAAAGAACAAGGACAGCAAGATAATTTTTGGAAATATTTTGGGAAGACATATTTCAATGGATTCACAACACTGGTCTGTAAGATCTCATGAGAAGTTAAGTCTACCGAAAAACAAAGGAAAAGGTAATAAGGATACTAGCAAAAACAATTGCAATGCAGCAGAAGAATAAGACAGACAAGAACACACCAGCTGGCACAACTGAAAGTTCTCCAGTGACTGAAACATGGGGAAAGGCAGGCAGAAAGATCAAAGTAAGCAAGATCTTTCTGAACCAATGTAAGACACAGGGACAAAAACAGGATAGCAAACCATAGATGAGATGCAACTAACAATGACATCAGGAGTAACAGTCATTCTATAAAAACAAAAAAAAATGTTAACTTTTCATGAGAAGCTGGTCTGTTATTAAAAGCAAGCAACACCAACAGATGATGCCACACATTTAAAAGTATTGCAGTAGAATTCTTCAATCAAAAAGCCAACAATAATCAGGCAGCACACAAAAGTCAAAGTAGCAATGAGAACTATTGTCTCAATTACAGAAGACTGAAATGAGGAAAATGTTTAGAACTCAATTGGCCTGATAATACCGATTTGAGGACACCATGAAAATGTAGCTACATAATCCCAGAGTTGTAACTGTTGTTTTATGGATATTGGATGAGGTTCTGCAAGATTACAAAGTGTCTTATGTTGTTTAAGAAGCAGGAAAAGGAAAGCTGAGAAATTAATCTGTTTAATTCCAATAAACAGAGAAAATACTGGCAGAACATTTATATTTATATATACACACAATTTCCTAGAAGAAAACAAGGAGATGAGTAACAGCTGATTTGGATTTGTTATGAACAGATCATGTTAAAGTGTTTTTTTTCTTGTAGTGGCAGAGTAACAGGATTTGTCTTCAGGGAGACGTCATATATATTGACTTTAGCAAGGACTCTGGCACTGTTTCACATGGAAAATTTCTTAAGGAAAATAGGGAAGCACATGTTTAGAAGACGTTACTATACATCAGATGAAAAGCCAGTTGGAAAGCTATATTCAGAAAGTTATTAATTGTATAAAATGGTAAATGTATTGATGGGCATTCCTGAACTGTGTATTATCTAATATTTTCTTTAATGACCAACTTGACAGAATAAGACTGCAAATTACATTTGCAGACATGAGTTGCTGTGAGTCTGCTGGAGGACAGGACGGGAATTCAACATTAGTTTGACAAATTAGAGAAACAGTCTAAAAAGAATACAATTCAGAAAGTTTAAAGACAAGGTTCCAGAGTCAAACTACACAGAGGAGGAGAAACTACTAAGACGACAGTGGTTCTTCAGAAAAGGCTTACATTTATATTGGTTCATACACTTAAAGCATTAACGCAGTCATGCAGTTTTGAAACAAACAGATATCCCACAAGGATGTGAAAAGTACTGGTCTGTAAAACAGGTTGTTTTCTACTTTTTACTGGGAAAGCTTCAACTGCATTGCTGAGTCTGCTTTGAGAAAGACAGGCAACTGAAGAGAAGAAGACCTCAAAAAATCAGAGGCTTATAAAAACATGACTTATGGCAAAAGACAGAAAGAATTGGTTTGTTAAATCCATAAGCAAAGAATTTAAGGTCATGGTAATCCAAATCACTAAAAGTTGTTGCAAGGATGAAATAAATAATCTGTTCTCTACACAAAAAGTAAATATATAAGAAATGACAGAATGCAACTGCTGCTGAAAAAAAAGAAAGAACGAGGAACTACTCGGATACTACTGAACATTGGGAAAAAAACCAACTGCTAATGATAGGGCTTCTAAGGTCCAAAAATACATTTGCCAAAATTTTTAACAGAAGGTTTGACAAACATCATTTGGGGATGGTTTTGGTGCAGTTAAGCATTCTTTGAGAAAAGAGCGTACATCAGGTGACCAAAGCTCCTGCCCTTCCTGCTTCCTATGGTTCTGCGATTACAAAGATGCAAACCCTCAACCTCTATGTCCAAACACTAAGAGTTGCCACTTGAATTTAAAAGTGAATGTGGATTCTGAAAGTGATGCACACCATCTGTATGCAAATGAATTCTCTCATCTCTTTTCTCCAGCCACCACAGGTAGTTCCTGCCTCCGCTTCTCGCCTCTGCTCCACCTCCATCACATTAGGCTGGGCAAGTGCAAAACACATCACCTTTCCACAAGTACACTGCCCTCTCCCAGTAACCTCTACACATTCTGCCACCCTACTCAGTAACACAAGTCCTGAATGTCATGTAGTTTCACATCCCCAAGTGGTACCTTGCCATTAGATCGGAGCCTCTACATATGCAAAAGCAAACCTTGTGACACAGATCACACGTGAGCTTGAAGGGGCATCAAGGGAAGGGTCACATCCTCTTCCTCATACCTCCCCACCTCCCCAAAGCAAGCCACATGCCAAGGAGAGAAAAATAAAAACTCCTTACGCTATCCAAACTGACTTTACATCTCCCCAGTCAATTATGCTAATTAATGCGTACTCAAAATGGCCCAGGGTTATTCTAAAGAATACAGCTATTTCAGATCCTCCACTCTGTTCTGAATTATTCCTAGGCTTGGTCAGAAATCGTCCAGAGAAATATTTCTGCATCAGAAAAGGCCTATACACCAAAGAGAAGCACTGCCACACTCCTACATTTTCAAAACCAATTAATTTAGAAAGAAAAAGCCCCTACATTTGATCAAAGAGCATGGTGAAATATTTTTTGAATTTCAGGTTTTAATTTGAGAAGGAAAAAAGGACTTAACCTAAATGTAATCAAGCTGTTTTGTGAAGAATAAAAGTGGTTTCCACCAGATGTGTCTCAACTAGGAATTTCATATCTTTGAGACTTAAATTCATCAAATTTGGCTTACACTGATCAATGCATTTGAGCAATTAGGGAGAAACTAAACAGACAGTGAGGCTGTACAGGTGTAATTTCTTTCAGAAGTCAGCTTAAAAGTTAAAAATTAAAGAATATAAATAATGAGTATTTCAGTAACATGTTTCTTCTGTTAAACTAAAAACGTAAAGAATTTTTCCATACAGTCCAATTGGCCAGAAAACTGTCCTTGATAAAGAATATCAAACAAAACACTTATTTATCACGTATGCTACAGCCCACCTGGCTTGTCAGCTTGAATTAAGCACTATTCTGAAACATGAATACATGTGGCCAGAGATCAAGAGCACAGTGCTTCCTAAAGTAACGAAACCAGACAAAGGAACCTAAATAAAATGTAACTGGTGGAGTAATGGGTGCCCAGTGGGATAGTATTTAGGGTAGCTTGATCATACTAGTCTGCTGACTGATGAATATCAGAGGCAACAGGTACTAAGAAAGGAGGAAATAAATGCTGCTGGCTTAGATTATTTTTGTTGAAACTAATCTGGCATCATGATTTGGTACAGTGCCATTAGATGCATGTTGCTGAGAGATCATTTTAAGATGAAAATTAGAGACAATTAAATAGAGAAAAAAAAAGAAGAATCAACTCTGAGGGTATCTAAAATTCCAATGAACAGTGCTCATTGAAAGCATGAATGAAATATATTTTGAAGTAAAAAATCATAAGCTTCAAATGTAAAAAGACAAGCTAAATATCTAGCATCCCACAAATGGACGGAAGCTACAGTTGCAGTAACAGGGCTCAAAACCCAAGTCTGCTGGTGCTTTCCATTTCTGACAAAATCAGAACTAAGCAGAAACAGCTCTTTTTATTTGCCTTTTCAAAAAAAATTTGAGTGAACAGAGATGCCTATAGAAAGCTATTCCTGGGAAAAATTAAACCATCTAGATTACCATCTCTTTGAAGCAGAAACTGTCTTTTACTATACACATGTCAAGACCTATGTACAGTGCCATGAGATTCCAATTCATAAAAAAAAGCTTCCAGGCATGCTATATCACAAAAAAGTCTACACAATCAACCAGTAAACATAGGAGTCACTGCATATCCCTGGAAGTAAAAGTTTAATTGCACTACAGACAAAGAGACTTACCAGGTAGCTGTTGTTTGATTTGAAGCAGAGTTAAAATAGTCTAGTATTAACTTTGAAAACTGTAAAATTTTAACATATGAGAAATTTGCATTAGAGAAGACAGTCAATAGATTATAATAAAGTCCACCTATTCTAGTGAGACTAGGTACAAAAATCTCAGCATATGATCTGTTAAGGTCACAAAGGAGCCCATAGCCCCAAGGAGGCAAAGCACACAATAGCCACAAAGCAGGCAAGCCTGGTAAATATGCAGCAAGAAGAAATTCTCAGGACAGGACACAGAATCTGCCAAGCCGGGCTGCACTTGCAGGCCTTGAGAACACTATAAGAGGACACCAGCAAATGGTCACTCCTTTGCACCCGTGAAATATTTACAGTTATGTATTCAAAAGGCCAGATTTCATTTATGGATTTACAAGCTTGCTTGACTGTGAAGCTCTTCAGTTCCTTTCACATATCTTTTGGAGTTTCCAAGTTTACAAGCTCTGCAAAAATAGTGCAGAGTTTGCATTTTCTTTAAATTGATAGATTGCAAAATATGTATAAAGTATTCCCAGAGATTTCGTCCCTCAACTGAAGCCATATTTACTTAAAGTTGCTCATAAAATTCTGCTAGCCATATCCCAGAAAGGCCCTCATCTCTTGCATCAGACTGTTGGAAAGGATAATAGGGATAGTTTGCTCCCATCTTCTGCTTGAAGATTCTGGAACTGTATAAACTGAACTTCTGTATCTTGTGCAATTTTTGAATATTTTTCACAGTCAATATCAGATGATTTACAAGTTAAATTAGTTTAATTAATTATTAATTAGTTGTGCTTCTTCACAATAGTTCATGGAATGCAATTTCAGTCAAACCATCTCTTTTTTTCGTATTCAAGTAAATCCAGTTGAGCAACAGATCGATTATGGGACACACAACTTTACCAAACTCATTAATTTGGAAGATGTCAGATATTGTTTACATTACATGGAATTGTATGCCAGTTATAATTGCAATATATGACAGATATAACAACACTTCTTGTTTTCTCAGAAGTCCATTTTGTCCTTTGCAGACTAGAATGGTTTTAAAAAGTGCTTTACTAGCATTCAAACAGGGTCAGAAAAGACTTTATATATGGCAAAAAACCTAACAAACACACTTCTGAGGGCAGACAGAATATACTGCTTCTCAGTCCTTCTCTTCAGGGCATTTTCTTTTTGGCTGAACAGGAAGAACACAACCACTCTTGGGCTGTGATGTGCCCCCCAACTCACACATGTACACTCTCACTAGTGGTCTAGAAAGGCTCTTACTCCTGTGAACTGGCTTGCTCAGGCTTTTTGTGAAGATGCACGTCTGCTGCCTTCTTTGCTTTGAGCATCAGGGCTTAAGTTTTTGTGCAGCATAAAACTGGCATAATAAAAAGATCACCTTCTACCTTTCCTGTCATATAATACAAACACAGCAGGGTTGAACAGCCATAGCATTTCATTGTTTTCCACATAAAATTATGAGCTGCAAGAGAGAATTTTTAGGAGTAAAGAGATCTGGAACTTCCTGGGATTAAATTCTTTGGGAATTGCAAGGTGAGTTTGGGTGGGGAGGGGTTAAAACTGAATTAAGTTGAAGCAGGGTTGCTTTAACTTATTAGTTAAAGCCCTGTTGCTTGCACTGGAACCAATTAAAATGCCTAGTATGTGACAGCAAGGATTAGACATGTAGCACCCTACCAAAGTGTTAAAAGAAAAAGTTTTAAGCTTGCTTCATTAATCCTTTCTTTGTGTCTGTCCTTCTTTTGCCGAAGTGTCCAGCTCAGGCCATTACACGTATCATTACAATGACCTTAGTCTAAGTTAAAAATCACTGCCTGCGTAACTCTGCTGATAGCTAAGGGACTGCTGTGAGAACCTACATGCGTAACATTACAGTTGCAAAGAATACAGGCTGCACTGGAGCGATGTACAGTCTTTATTTTGAACAACTCAAATACAGCTCTTCAATGAAATTGTCACGTCAAGAGAAAACGAGTTACTCACACTAAACAGGAAATATAAGAAATGAGTTTCCCTCTTTCGCTCCTGGAGCCACTCGTTTGCAAGTGAACGAACCACAAGAAAAAATGTATTTGTAATTTTTGGTATCCTATAACTTTAAAAATGATCTCTACTTGTGCTGCAAAGCAAGCACTGTTTAACCTCAACTTATTAAACTGGAACTGATCACACCTACAAAAAAAGAAGCACAGTACTTTGACACCAATGTTGCCTAAAACTTTGTCATGCAAAGTGTTCACTCCTGTCATTATTAGACAACATCCTTATAAAACAGGGTTTTTTGGTTTTGCTCACCTCTTGGGTTATCACCAATGATATTGGTTTTGCCATTCCAGTACCAGAGCAGCAATGTTGCATCACGTGATCCTGAGAGAATGTAACAATTTCCTCCAATATAGGACTCAGAACGAGCAAGGCAGGTTACAACATCCCAGTGTCCAAATACTACTTGCATCAGTTTACCTGAAACATATAAAATTGATTGGTTTAAAAATACACTTTTATTCTTTCTAAGGCAAATTAGATACATTATAAAGTATTTTAGAAATATTTCCTTTATTAAAAAAAAGGTTCCCAAAAGAAATATAGGGGAGATTACAACTTTTTTTCCCTTGATTTGGTGGAAATTTATAAAAAATGCAGGAGTTCATACAAAAAATATTTACAGTCCATTCACACCAGAGGTTTTTTTTAATTCTACATGTTTACATTCACTGCACAGACAGGAAACATGATGGGATTCTCTTTCAAGGCAAGTTTAAGGTGAACTTACTGCTGAAAGTAACAGCAAAAATACAAATCTGCTGATGACGTGGAAAACAGAATCAGAAGCTACAGAACATTTAGGACCCAGAAGAAACTGGTAGTGTGAGAGCATACGTATGCATATAGCGCATGCAGCTTTTAAACATCTCTTTAAACAGAGAAAAGGAGATTTAAATCAAAATTATTCTTGTACCGAGTTTTTTCCATCACCTTTGAAACATTAACAATTATTTCAACTAGCATCCTTCCCTTTTAAGAATTTCTGCAATCAGAACAGCCTCAAAAGACAGACGTGGGAAAAACTCTTTTACCTATTACATATAGGAGAAACACTTGTACTGCTGATAGATACAAATGTAAAAAAGAAAGGAAAGCCTGGGCAGTTAAAAATGTGCCATCCAAGAGTCCATATAAACATGAATACAACTATTACCTTTAACTAAAGAGGACAATATTTTCAGGAAAATCTAAACGTGGATGTTCATGCAGAGTGGATTTGCTTGTGGAAGAGGAGACACATGTAAGGTCACCCACAGAAAACGTCTGCCAGACCACCCTGCCAGAGGCTGGCTCCTGACCAGCAAACATCTCCTGCGTCCTGCTGGCTTCTGGACCTGCCAGCAGTGATTCTATCAAATGAGAATCTAAGGACTAAAATCCATCTCACTGGATTTGCTGAAGCCTAGCAATGGCAGATCTTGTAGAGACAGAACCAAAGATGCACACAATTTCTCATGCACCTACTTGGTCCAATCAGGTAACAAGGGCCAGGTCAAATTCTGCATCCAATGACACAAGGAAGTGCGATGCTATTAATGTGTGACCTCAGATTCCTCAGCCCAAATCTGATTGTTCTTTGGGCTGAATAAAAGAATGAGGAAGAGCAGAAGGGCAAAAGAGAGGTAACTTTGGATCAACTAACAACACAAGGTAAAAAAGTAATAGGAAATGCAAACTATTGTTCCTGAAACAAAATGTTCTGAAGAGTATATAAAATAGTAACTAGTTACCTGACATGTAGAAACACAAATCAGTGTTGGGACTCGAATTAAGCACATATTAATAAAATATTTTTATTCATTAATTAAAAATTATTAGTCAAGCATGTAATATGGCTAGTAAGACACATTTCATAACCCTCTTTCTATGCACTACAAAGGCATTGTATTCATATCCACTAAATAACAGTAATGGTAACTTAAGGGACTGGTTCTAAGGAAAGAAGAAAAATTATGTTAACCTCCTGATTTATAACAGAAAATCAAAAAGGTAACTGCATTAAAGAGAAGAAAACAAGAAAAATAAAGACAAGAGAAAGGTATGACTATCTGCAGAAAAGGGGAAATACTTACTTTAGTACATGAAGGAAAAATAGAATAACTTGATGCAATTTAAAGGAAACCTGGACATCAGATTTAACACTGTTAAAAACTTATTATAAAGTAAAAATAAAACACTGACAAACTTATTAGGCAGGTATGATCCTCCAAGAAAAACTGTGAAATCAAGTACTATCTACATGAGCCCTTTTCTGACAGGGGCAAAACCCCGGCAGGTACACTTACTGTGCAGATCTGGCATGGGAAGGGAGAGTAACTGAGGGACAAGGTCTTTCACTCACCTCTGAGGCTGCAATAGGACTCCACAAATTAAAGCCACTAGGGCTTTAATTTGTGCCACAGGGCCACCTAGCTGTTTCAGATGCTGACCAGTCAACAGATTTAGTCATAAAAAGTTACTGACCTTCACAGCTAGGAGCAGCGAAACACTCACAGACTACATAACCTCATTTTGGCAACATACAAAAACATCTTATCAAGTGGATGTTTTTCCTTAAAAATTCAAATTGTCAGTAAGATGATTTAGATTTCAGAATAATTTAATTATGTGATATATTTTTCAGTTGTGGAGCTGTAGGTATTCAAATACCTGAGGTGATTTATATGTTTAGAACAGAAGTTTATGCTTATAGCGTAAATATTGCTAAGTTCTAGATATCTCTCTTCAACTATAAGACCTGTTCCAGAAAACGAACATTTTTCAAGGCTATTTGTTTGTCAGTTGCACCTTCTCATTAGTTTTACTTTGTTACTGCACAGCTAAGGTTCAGTCAATTCCATCAAAATAAGAAATAAGCTTTTGTTCCTTCATATTATTAAAAAAACAGATAATTAAATCATTAATCTTATTAGAGTTCCTCAACTTTTTTGTTTCCTTACTATGAGTTGTTCTCTCTATACAGTAACATTGAACTTTACCACATGCACTCAGATATCTGTTTTGACAGAACAAATTTTCTAGTTAATGTTTTATTTGACAGCTGTGCTACGAATAATTAAAAGAAAAATAAGACTCAAGTCTCTGCACTACTGAATCGAAAATGCTGTCTAGAAATCATTCCCACTGCTGGAGGAAGGTTTTATTGTGCTTCTGCTATACTAGCTGTGTTGAGAACCCATGATTTATGTTAAAAGTATTTCCCGTTAAAAAAAAAAAAACAAACCAAACCAAACAAACCCAAAATCTAATAGGAAAAAGGTTCCCTTTTTGTGTAAGTGCTAAAATATAACTGAATTGAATACTTGTGATCACTTGCCATTACGCATTACTGATCACATCATCTTTTTCCCTTGCTGTTCTGTCAGAGTATTTCATGACCACAGTCTCATTTCAATTCAAAGCAAAATAAACTACATCTGAATTCACCTGATTTAAGCTACAGCTGGAGTTGCTATATTGACGAACAGGAGACTCACAAAAGACACAAATCTTCTGCAACTTTTTTGACACCTGAATTTTGGTTTATGCTGTAATTAGCTACAGTAGTAATGAGATTCCTGGTGCATCGGATTTACTCAAAGCAGACATAACTTAATGAGATATTTGTAGTTCAGACTGATACAGGACAAGTCTACCATACCATACAAGTTCCTTCTATAGGAGTAAAGTAAAATATATCCTTTGACATAAGAGAATTGGTTGTCTGTTCATACAAATCAAGAATGGATAATGAGTACTTGTTACTGCTAGCTTACTTCTCTGAAGATCTCCTTTAAATTCACAGTTTAATGTAAATTTATTTTCATCAAAAAGAAAATTAAACTAGGAAGGGTCTAACAAGATGTCTTTATAATGAATTGTAAGCAGTCAATATGAAGTAAATGGAACTTCTCCTTTATATTTAAGGCTTTAAAATTGCAAAAATGACTGATATGCTAAAATATGCCATGAGATCTAGTCTTAACAGATTTTCATTAAAGACCAAACTGGTTTGTTAAACATTTTGGTTTGCCATGTGTGAAAAACGCTATTAACTAATATATTTAAGAAATGATGACAAACATGTAGGATATTCCATAGGGATTAATAACCTACTGGAAAGCTTGATGGCACACACACATTAACCACACTGGGTCATTAATCCCTAAAAAGTACTTTGCAGTGAGGTCGCTTTTCTCATTATAACATAATGAAAGGGGAAAAAATCATACTTATTTTTTTCTGGGGCTCCATGGCTTTTAAATTCCTGTAGCTCTTACATTGAAAGATTCTTTTTTATTCAGCATGACACATGCATGACTTCAACAGTTTGGATATGTGCCAGCCAACAGACTAATTTAACTGCTGCCCATTATATCGATCAGTTTATGTTATATGAAAGAATTCAGTCGCTCCAAATCAATTTTTCTATTATAGCATTGTTTTCAAAGGTTTTCATAACTATTCTTTCACCAGATTTCAAGACGACTTCTGTTCTTATTCTGTGGTATTTGCCTGTTTTTACTAGAAAAAATAAATTCTCTGGTGCAGAAAAACAACCAGAGTTAAATTCAAGTAAGTACACTAAGAAGCTTTAATTCTTGGGGTATGCAAAGCTTCACAAAAACTCATTTACTTGTAGAAACTACAGTGTAAGAATAGGCATGCCTGCCCATACAGATTTGAAGTGTGATGCTATGTCTAAACAAGAGCTCCTTCTCTTACATTTGCCATCATTCCACTAAAAAAATTATTGCCTACAGCACACAGTAGCAGTAGGTAAGAAAAATCTGGCAAATACTATTAGTATGAGAATAAATATATACTCCACTTTCTGCCCCCACCTCCCATTTTTCTTTATCTCAAACAATAGGCTGATGATGAACAGAAAAACCTTTTAGGCTATTTCCCATATATTAAAAAATGACATTACCTGAGTCAGTAGAATAAACTCGGAAACTCTTGTCCCAGAAGCCACAGACCAAGATGTAACGATTATCAGAGGTGATGACAAAACACTGGGAATGTACCTGAATGCTTTGGTCTAAAAGGTCAGTGATTTGCCTTCTGTGCATACCTGTATTGCTGGCTGAACAAAAAGGCACACAAATAAAAAAAAATTTAGCATCTACATTCACAGAATAAAAGCACATTTTAGAAACTGACATTGACACCGAAACTATTCCTCACTGTTGTTACTTGGGTTTTGTGGCATTTTTTTTCTACCTTTGACTATAAAATTCTCATTATGCTTCTGGGAACAATGCTAATTCCTTGTAGTATATAGTCTAAAATATAAAAAAAAATCCTTCTTTAAGTCAAATGCAACTGACAAATATAAATGAAAGATTGTAAAAAGGAACAATACATAAAAATATAATAAGCTTTCTTCCCCCCTTCTTCTAGAATAGGAAATTAAAAATAAAGAGATGAATGAGGGGAATGTAATTA
>VZTM01046521.1:1825-12658 GCA_013400555.1 Jacana jacana | reverse complement strand
GACTTGTGTGCATCTAGGCGGCATAGCAGGTCACTGATCACTTCCTCATTAATTGTGATGTCCTCATTCTGGTTCCCCTCCCTGTCTCCCTGATGAGTAGAGTGATGAAGATCACTCTACCAGCAGACTAGCTTGTTGCCTGAAATGCTACATGGTATTGAGTCAACCCACTTCATGTTCTTCCCCACCCAAAAAGCTACCTTTATAATTATTATTGAACTAAATTAATGCGCTGGTTTGATTGGTACCAGGTCTTGGCTTGGTGGCAACTGAATCCTGAAAAAAATAAACCATCACATAGTAACAAAATAAGAAAACAGATGTCTCAAAGTTGCGTACAGAAGGCAGTGATTTGTTTGGCGCTTATAAACAGGCAGTGTCAGGAGGAACAGTTTCTGTATGGAAACAGTAAGCATGGTCAAGGGTGAAAAATGATTTCAGGGCAGTTTTTGCTGAATTGCGTTCACACCTGCTGGTGCCTTATTGCCAAGCATGGATCACATGTATAACAACGTCATTTTCTTTTAATGAAAAGTCTTGTGAAATAACTATAAACTGTGTCCCACTGTGTTACCTTCAGCCTGTATTTTTAGCTATATAATGTTCCTTTGGAGCAGAGGTTAAGCAAAGTATGTAATTTTTAAATGACAGCGTTTAGTTTCCATTGTACAGTGGTGTGACTGGCCAAAAGGGACATGCTGAGATTGTAAAAGTTCTTTGTCTTTGTTTTCAAACTAATCAGTTTTCTGATGAACTTCTTTACTGGCTTCAGGTTAATCAGTCACTGATTTCTTTTAATTGATTCCTTACATTGCATTTAGTCTGCTTGATAATCAGCAATCAGAAAGCAGTACTTGTTTTTAAATATGATACAAGAAGAAAGACTGTAACATTAAAAAAGAGACTGTATAAAAGATGGTTCCAATCAGACCTTTGTGAAAACTATCCCTTTGACCTCTGCAAAGCATAATTTACTGCAAAATATAATTCTGAGTATTGTTTTCCAGATTGTCTATCATGTAGTATTCAAGAAATGCCAACTGTGTGGGAAAGAAGGCAAAAATCCTCTTGAAATTCAAATAGAAATTTACTGAAATTCAGTATGTATTCCCAATGAGCCTTTGAAAAAAAAAGACAGCACTATCAGTGTAAAACAATGTGACGTAGTTTAGTGAGTGGTTGTTGTTTTTTATCAGTTATGTTGATGGTTGGACTAGATATCTCAAAGGTCCCTTCCAATCTAGACAATCCTGTGATTCTGTGATCTACATCATTCCACTGTTCATGCAAGCAAATTTTTAATGTGAAGAAGTACACAATTCAAGATATACCAGTGCTGCCTATATGCTGTACTTTGGAGTGGTTTTACCTTATTGTAAAAAGGAAGCCAAAAAAGAATATTTTTTTTTCTGTTTTCACTTGTTCTAAGCTTTCACTCGGGTAGGTTTGTGACCTGAATATCTTCTTTCTCTTTTGGGTGGTCTCATGAATTTTACTATGCTTGCTTTCGAGGATGTTATGATTTAGGACTTGTCAGCTCTTTGCCACTTTTTCGTGGACATGACTTGCTTATCTAAAATATGCATTATTACTTGTTTACTAGGCCATAGAATAGATATATTTTTGAGAGCCTTGGAGGTCTCTGATTTTAAGTATCAGTGCTGCTTCAAGCACGAAGACCTGTTTTCATAGTTCTTTGTGGGGAATAGGAAGTAGATAGTTACAACATTGTTACAGAAAATTCACTCTGAACTTGTATCAGTGAAGCTTTTACCCACTTGAAATCAAGTTTTCTGTTGACTATCACCCCAGTTTTGTTGTATTTTAATAAACTATGGGTGCTGGTTTGCAGCATCCCATTAAACCTGTCTGTCTTTAAAGCATGCAGAATTGCTTGTACTCTTAGTAGCAGAAAGAAAAGGGCTTCTGTTTCTATTGGCTGGCAGCGCTGTTTCTAGCTCAGTCCATTTCACCACAGAGCATTTGAACTTTCTCAGTCTGCCTATATGTGAATTGAGCACCTTGGGTTCTGCCCCCCTTTTTGAGATCTGTATAGTCAAATTCCCATTACCTGGACTAACAGGAGCTGGGAAGTGATAGATGGTGAGAAAGCTTGAATAAAAGACATCAAGGGATGTTCTGGGGAGAGCACTTCAGGGCTGCCTCCACAACACTGCATAGAATCAGGGATTGTTAAATTCAGCTCTGACCCTGCTGCCTCCACTTTGCTTCCTGAAGAGTTTCTACTGTCATTCTTGTAGTGTTCTAGTTCATACAAATGCTCATAAATACAGATGGAGTGGGATTAGGCATTATACCCTCTGGAGGACTCCAGCTATTTTGGAGTGATCGTGTGTTTCTATACTATGTTTATCAATACTCTGACTCCCAGGAAGGCACTGTAAATTGGCTCTACACGGACCTACAGCATCAATGCTGTCACATTTTGATTTCAGTTTACTTACAGTGGAAGGAGACTGCCTTCGTGTGACATTCTACTTTACCTTGAAAACCTTGTTTAGAACTGAACTAGCTCCCTGTGGACATAGTTTGTCTCTCTAACATGGCAAACTTGCAACCAAGTCAACAGCCTATCGATTCCTTAGATAACTATATGAGCTAGTGAAAAGTACCTAGACAGAAAGCTGTAAAATATCTCTTAATGTGTCATACTGAAATGTGGTGAGACATAATTCATGGTGCATTATATGCCTTGAATCTACCTTTGACATCTTTAACCTTGAGCAGGTTGATTTTGCTGAGACCAACTAGTTTGGGTGGTGTCAGAGTTCCCAAATACATTTTCCTTAAGGTTTTATTACCAAATCAAGCTATGGTAGGGTAGCAAGGCCTCGATGTTTTGACCTGTGGAAAGTGGAGGGAGCAATCACAGCAAGTGCCCAAGAGAGATGAGTTAACTTTCAGGGGCTGAAATATTTTCAGCACTAATTTGTTTTCATTTGGTTTTAATTCTTTTCCAGTTTTGAGGCAGTTGCTTTTTGAAAGATGTTTTAGGAGAGAGAACATAGAGTTCACTGGAGAATCAGAAAAAAGTTATCCTGCTCTAATATCACCATTGTAATTCTGTCAGTACACCTGTACTTTTCACTCTGGCAGCCGTAGTAAGAAGATTCATCAAAGTAGGTATTCTCATATGGGAAAAGGCATTAACCATATTAATGCTTTCATATATTGCATTCAGTCTGGATTAACCACTTCAGGCAGAGTAGTTACTCTAAGTGAGATATTTTTCTGCCAAAACTAAGTGAAAAAGAGGATTTACATAGACTGGAGAGCCAATAGGGTTTACCTGAGCATCATTTTGAGAATGAGAACCTTGACCATGGGGCTACAATTTGAAGTGAGTCACATCCCCCTGTTGCTTATGTTTAGGAATGTCATGTGCATTCCAGATCTTAATGATACATATTGATACATTTAAATGATACATTTAAATGATTGAATGATACTTTTAAAGATATTCAGACTCCATATGAAGAGTATTAGAAGCACAGAGATGGAAAGACAGTCAAAATTTGGTTGTGTTTTTAGTTTGTTTATTGCTCTCAGAGGAATGAAATTAAAAGGAATTCTTGTGGAGACCCTTTAAATCAGTTCATGTTCTTTTCTAAGTGGGATGAATGCGTTATTCTCTGTTTCTAAGGAATTCTTTTGATCCTAACTGTTGAGTTGAAGTTTATACAATGAAACTTCTATGTAAGCAATATTTTCTATTGATCTTTTAATGATCCTATTAGTTTCTTTCATTCCTTTAATAGAAATTTTAGCAGTAATAAAAGATAGAATCGGGCAGTAATTAGAACTGTGATTAGTTATAATATGTGTTTCTTTACCAAAGCAAAAACCCAATAAAATGTAAATTAGAATAATGGAACTGTGTCTAGCTATCTTGAATTATATTAGAACATTCACTTTCTCTCTTTTCTAAGGATTAATACATGCTTTAAAAAGTAAATGCTTTTATTATGCAAATTCAAATCGCAGTGCAATAAGTGTATTACTTTGCAAATTGCTCTTTCTCCCCCACAAATGATACAAAAAAATGAAATGACTGTGTGAGAGGATGTGGATGTTTGTGCTCTCAGGTCTTGAGCCAACACACATTCATGTCAAAGCCTTTCCTAATTAAAGTGGTCACATGGGTTTCTGTGAATCTAGTCCTGTGTAAAACTGAGATGGATTTGCGTAGGCAAGTTAGGTTTTCCAGTTGAGCAGTGGGATCAGGTGTTTGGTCTCTGTCCAAAGTGATAACAAAACCTCTCATTTCTTCAGAGAACCAAGCACATTATGGTAGGTGGTAGCTGCCACCACTTTATCTTAGTTCCAAGAAATTTCACAGCATCTTGTGAGATCTTATTCATGATCATCAGGTCATGCACGGAGGTATTTTTCATGCCTGTTATGGGACCAGAGCTTGTGACTCTTCTTCATTTGATATGACTATCTAGAGAAAACTGAAACCTTTCTGGAACTGAAAGCAATTGCCAGGATATGGTCTTTCCATAGGTCTCTTAACAGCTGTTCTTAGTCATCATTTCCTGGCTCTTTTGATTTGAGTAGCTGTCTCCAAAAATTAGCTAGCCAAGGCAAAGCTTGACTCTGCTAAATAGTGATCGCATTCAAGTACAACCTCTTAAGTTTATTCTTGTTGCTGTAGAAAAGTGCTCTGTGATCAGGAGCTGGGAGGATCTTGTGCAAGGGTGGGACTCATACACAGACATGCTGGGCTATGTGTTCAGACAGGTTCCTTTGGGCAGGAGTGACAAACCCGTTTATGGCACAGTGCTCACTGTCTCTTTTGCTCTTGGAAGCCACAAGGCACATATGTAATTAGCTGGCTGCTTCTGGCGGGTGGGAGAACTCAGCACAAGGGAAATCTCATGGCACAGTGCTGGGAAATGAGTCAAGTTATCAGGAAGCGAGACAGGGCTAATTTGTGTGGGTGTCACAGTTTGTAAAGGATGCTTTTGAAGCTACATAAAATGGCCCTGCCAGCTCATTCAAATGATGTAAAGAAATAGAGGAAGGGGCTTGGGAAAATATGAGTTAGGGGAATGATGGTTGGTCGATGTTCTCCTCTTCCACCTTCCCCCCCAAATAGTAAATATTTAAATTGCATGTATATCATAGCCACAGTTACTGAAACAGCCTACTCTGCTGCCTGTGTGGGCCATAGTCTCTGCACTGTCAGCTAAAGTAGCCTGGTCTGTGCTTACAGAGAACAGAATTTAAGTGTTCAGGTTGTACAGTAACATACTCAGGTGAAGATATTCAGTTAATCTCTTTAACTTTCTGTTTCTTAGTTAGTGGAAATGTCAGCATTATCATAACTTAATAGCACAATTTGGGCAGGCATATTGTTAGATTTGTGTCTGCTTCATTAGCTCTGTAACCTCCTCAACAAAGCACTTTACAGCATAGTGTTGCTGGAACATCTCTTGTTGGAATCAATTATTTTTGCACTACCTGACCACGGTATCTTTCACAGGCTCATGTAAAAGTCTCAGTTGCTGTGGGCAGGTCTCCTATTTTGCCCTTGGCTAGGCTGTGCGCTGCTGCTACTCTGATCATTTTTCTTTCCCAGCTAAGGACATGCAACATTACTGAAAACCCTGGAAAGCAACACTGAAATACTGCACTTGCTCTAGCAGTGCATACAAGTATATATAAAAATAACATCTTACCGATAGCTGAGTGAGACTGGAATCTCTTCCTTATTTCCATGCATACCACGGGTGAATTCCTGTACACTAGAAAAATGTGCAGTCTGGCTAGGGCCTCTTGTCTTGTTCTTTTAGGATCTTAAAAAATCCCCACAAACAAACCACAAAACTAATGCAAAATGACTGTCCTATGGTCTGGCTGTGCTTTTATTAAAGCTTTTTAACTTCTGTTGGGTTTGCTACTGTTTGGATGGGAGGTAACAGGGGAACCAGGGGATGATTTGAACTAATTAGTTGCCTTGCACTCCCAGGCCCTCAGCCAGATTCCTTTAAGTTTGAGAATAAAGTTTTATGGCATATGTTTTGCTCTTTATGGGAAGAAACACCATGGGGAGCTGTACTTCAAAGAATAAAGGTCCCTTTTATGCACTTTGAACTGTACTGGTAAACCTTCAGACAGGTTACACAGTGTGACCACTGCTTAAGAGCTCTCCTTGAATCACTCTTTCGTTCTGACTCTGTAAGGGAACCATAGGTCTTTGGGATGAAATTGAGAAAAGATAATATAGGACCTTATTAGAAATTGTGAATTCCTCTAGATGTGTGTGAGCAAGATGCGGTTCCCTGCCTGGAGCAGTGTGCTGATTGTTACTCACAAGTACTTCTCATGTACCTGCTCTTCTTTTGAATGCTGCTTCTGCATTTTCTCTGCAGCCCGAATCCTGACTGATGCTGATGGGAATATGGATTTAGGTCTGGCTATGCCAGTGGGGAAGGACTACTGGCTTTGGCTTGAAATATTCACGTAAGTTAAAGTGTGTTTTAAAAAGATAGCATTGTATTACTGTATTAGTATACATACTTTCTGATAAATATATACATAGGATAACATAATTGTGCACATACCTTATCTTGTGAACATATTAGAATAGAACTCTTGAATTGTCCTATTGTTTGCCTGCTGCAATTCACAAGCACACTGTCTATTCCTTCACTAATGGGACAAAAGGCCTTTGATTTTCCTTGGTGATGTGCTGTGGAGAGAAAGATGCAAGGAGCAAATCGGTGTGTAATGCCCAGCTGGCATATGGTATGCTGTAGTTAAGGAATGTAATGATACTGTTTGTTCCCCAAAGGAAAATGCTGGGTTTGGAAACTGTAGAGCAAGGCCAGCAAATGGCATGCACTCATCAGCAGGCCTCTGCCACAGTATGGTTTCCCTATGGAAGCATTACCTGCACTGTGACTTGCATTGGATTCCCTGACTGGGTTACTGCTCAGCCCCCCTGCTCACTCATGCCACATCCTCTCTGCTTTCTCCCTGGCAAGGGCAGCCAGATAAGTACCTCAAGTGATACTTTTTCAGTGGCTGCTATATGGAATGGACATCCTCCTAAATCCCAAATAACCCAAATTAATTTATTTCCTTGTATAGCATTCCTCCTTAGCTGGCTGCTTAGTTGAAGACAATTAAAGGAGAGCTATTAATTTTGCCAGTTTTAAACATCCTACTGCTATCTCATGTCTTTAGTAAATTGAAAGTAATTAATATTAGTTGGTTTCAAAAATCCCTTTCCTGTCCGGGCAGCAGAGGTCATGCAATTGTTAACACAGTAGTGAATTAAACACTCCTTAGAATGTGGGCTTTATCATAAACTAGGCAGCTTTCTGAGATGTAAAACATGAGACGTTCTGGGGAAATGCTGGTGAGAAATTCTTAGTAACTTATTTTAAATATATCATAAATTCACTGGATGTTTGTGTGTGTGCATGCATTTTCTGTTCATATGAAGTAGGCGGAAAATGTTGCCTTTGTCCAAGTATACATGTACTTCTTTTGACTACTTCTTTTGCTCCAGTGCTGCCTCTGATGTGGGAGTTTGCCCGGGGATTAGATGTGCAGCCTTGTAAAATATCTGAAAAATGACCAAAGGGAGGCATTCACAGCTAGAGAAATAAAAGAATTAAAGAAGTTATAAAATATATTTTAGTATGCCTTTTCCAGAACCTTGGATGCAGAATCAAGCCCTCTTGGTATTTATAAATTACCTCCATGCAGAGCACTAACAGCCATTATGTGTGTGATAGACATGTACTTTTTCCAATCTAGAGTGTTTTTGAACTAAAGCCACCAAGTCTATGCCAAATAGAATTGCTGGTTTTGATATACTGTGTCACAAAAGTAATTTTTCCAGTGACTATTTGTGCCCATCAGAATAGGTTTGTGTTGTTTCAGATAAATGGTAGTTTGTGGTTTGGTTTTGGGTATGTTTTTTGTTTGTTTGTGGGGTTTGTGTGTGTGAGTGTGTGTGTGTGTGTTTAGCTTTTTTTTCCCCAAAGGGTTTTTCAGTTGCCTTAACGTACTGCATCAGTCTGCATTTTGTTTAAATGCACACAGACTGGTCTGGGAAATTAGCCTGGCCTAGTACACAGGGAGAGGGGAAGGGGATAGGAAGTGAGGGAGTGATCTAGAGAGATTCCCTAATCCCCTCTGTTACTGGCCTTCCTAATATTTCATGGCATTTCATTTCACATAATGAATGCAAGCCCAAGGCCAAACAGTCCAAGTAACATGATCGGATTCTTACCAGAGATTTTCGCTGTGTTTTATAACTTTCCAGGACTCCCAGTGTAGATGGTGGGGAAATCCCAGCACTGAGCATATGTAGGGCCTTAAATCTGAAACCTAAATGCAACAAAATTAGGAATCTTTATAGGAAAAAAAGGGAAAAAGAAATAGTTAAACTTCTTCGAACAGTTTCTTCCTCAAACGACAACTTCTTTACTCCCTCTTACCCTTATGTTCATGCAGAAATGTCAGTTATTCAATTTCCTTTAATCCCAGAGGATTTTTCTGATTGATTATCTCATATCCTGGAATGACACTTAATAATGCATCTCAGTGTAGTGTGATGTGTGCCCAATTTCTTAAAATATAGAAGAGCAGGTGATGTGTCAAAGTTTTTGATGTGACTTTTCTTGGCCTAGTGTGACAAGAATATGCATTAAGTAGTTAAATCAACAGTTTCTTTAAAAAGCTATGTCCTTATAAGCAATTTGCTGAAAGTAATGAGCATTACTTTCCTGCAAGTAATGAGCAGGTATCTAAACTCTACCAGCAATATGAATTGTTTTCTTGCTGATCTGATCTTAACCATCGTGTTGTTTACACTAATGAATGCAATGTGGCACTGGGAAATGTGATGGTCTTGTAAAGTAAAAAATCTGGAAAACAACATCTGAGAATCTTGGGAAGAATTTCTTTCACCGATTTTTCAGTGGCTTCTCTCAGACAATTGGATTTCCTCCTCCTTATTTGAGAATGGTTTGGGAGAATATGTCTAGAAAAGGAAGTGAAATTGTTCTCGTACTAGCAGACCGTAAGTTCACTGGGCTTCTAGCTGCAGAGATGCATTCGTCAGCTCTTAATTGGGAATTGATATTACAGACTGCTTAATGTTTAACATTGATGATAGGTTGTGCCACATGCGTTGTTTTAATAGTGTGAGAGCCAATAAGCAGCTATCTCCTGTCGGCTCTGTCCCACACACCGCCAAAGGATCGCTTCCAAAGGACTGCACTGTGTTTTGCTTTCACCACTGAACATATTGACAAAAGAAGGTACTGGAGATAGTGATCAATGTTGTATGGATTAGTGCTTAATAGCTGGAGCCTTGCACCTGCCAAACTTCAAGAAATTGACAGAAGAGGGATTCATAGGGTTGTGTATGGTTTCTTACTACCCCCTCGGAAATAGACGTGAAGGGTCAAATGGCAATGACACTGAAGTTTGCTGGACAAAGTGCAGAACAGCTTTTTGATTCCCAGATTCCAAGGTCTTTCCTTTCTTGTAATGGAGAATCCATGTAAATGAACTTGGTTTGGGTCAGATGTGTGCTGAGTGGCCCATAGCAAATCTAGACCAGTGAAATACGTCTTGTCCCCCCACATCTGAAAGGTCTGAAGCATTGATCTTTCCTTGGCATACTATAGTTTCCTTTTCTTCTTATTAGGAAATCCAGGTGTGTGTGGAGCTATTAGTGAAAAAAATCAGTTCAAATTGCACATTTTTTAACTTTACCATTAGCAGTTGGATGAAGTCTATTTCTACTGCAGGTACCATCACACTGGAAACAAAAGCACTGCCCTTCCTGTGTAATGTTCTGGTTAATAATCACTCAGAGCCAGAATCCCTAATCAGTGGTGTACAACGTGAAATAAAAACCTCCGGATTGCTCTTATAAAAGCAGTTTCCACCGGAAAGTCAAGCTTTTTCATTCATATTTCGCTATCTAAACAGTCTTTCTTTCAAGAAGATCTGAACACATAGTGCTCCCATTGAAATGGGTGGGAAATCAACATGTCTGAAAATCAGGCAGCTTTATTATCTGGGTACCTAGTCTGGGATTTAAATACCTAACTTCATGGTGTGAAAATTATAATAACTGTTTTCTTCAAATAGTGAGGTATGCTACAGAAAATTATTCTCTCATACAGGAGTCCTGCTGTCTGAAAGTGAAAATTAGGATATCTGAACTCAAAGCCTTTGGCTTCTCTAGTGATTGATGGCTTAAAAAAATCTATCTTCAGTGGAATTTAAGCATAGGCTTAGCTTTAAGCCTGTGCTGAGATGTTTTTTCAAACAGGAATGTAATACTGAATCCTGATCTTATATAAGCAGATAGAATCCTAAAGCTTCGTTTTTCTTGGTGTTCAGCATATTCTACAATCTCCTAGATGCAATTGCCTATCCAGTGCATCTGATTTAGTCCTTTTATTTTCTTCTAACCCTTAGTACCTTAGCATTCTAACAAAATGAAAACCCAAGCCAACAGATCCAGAGGCATTATTATTTTCCCATGTTTGTGTTCATGAGTTTCTCCTCTGTGTGTGAAGCTGCCTTGAAAACCATTCAAGTTGGGCTGCCTTCAGTATTGAGCATTCTTTGGGTAAAGCCATCCAGTGCCATACACCTTGGAAGTAAGTTTGGCTGGTAGGCAGCTGTTAAAAACCTGGGTTTTTTTGGACATTTTTAGAAAGCTGTGTGGGTTGCGGTGCTCTTAGAGACTGAGAGATGCTTTGGAGTAAAAAAACTCAAACTTCCAGTGGGGGTGATCTGCCAACAGAGTTTGTTTTCTGACAGTTTATT
>VZTM01046121.1:0-11676 GCA_013400555.1 Jacana jacana | reverse complement strand
GAATGTTTATAAGACCAAATACTTAATAGAAGAAATAACATATAATCTATATATTTGTCTACAGGCACTTAGGATGGCTGTGTTTTAGGGATGTGTTGCAACTTTTTGTTGCCTTGAAATTATCCGGTAGTCAAAATCATCAGGAATTTTTTGGTCACCCAGTAATTAATTGCGTATGTTGCAAAAACAATCAGAGTAACTTCAAAGAAGGGACAATCTTGGACAGCTGATAAACAGAAAAGATGGCTGAATACTTCAAATATTTAACTACAAATAATTCATTACCCTCTAGCAGTAATAATGTCAAATCTGGCTAGTAGCACAATAATTGAGGATTCATAAAGCATTTGTGGGAATCACCATGTAATTACCATTGTCTCCAGTGGTGGTACAGGAAAATAATATGCAATATATCAAGATATTTAATTAAGTAGTGTCAGTAAGTTACCTTGAAGATAACTTCTATCTCCCCCATATGACAGGCTTGTTGATGACTGGCTGATGGATGAGTCCCCTCAGCATGAAAGACAGATGAACTGAGGAAGATCAGCATGATATGCGGAACTCAGTAAGATGGAGTATGTATAATTACTATTTACTCTTTAAAGGTGACCCACAAATATGATGCTTTAGGGTTTGTTTTCTTGTCTTCTGTATTATGTAGGAAAAAAGGCTACAAAATTCTTCAGTGGAAAGTGTACCTTTTTTCTTTCAGTAGAAATTCTTGTCCACTTTGTTTTTCCCCAAAGACCTTCTGATCCATGAGGGAAGTAACAAGTTTGTGGTATCAGGTATCAAGGAAAAAAAGATGTTTCTGTGAGGGTAATTTCTTATGTGGTCTCCTCTGGATGTGGGGGCTGTTATGAATTCATGTGTGGTTCACTAGTCATGTCAACAGCAAAACCCATCATCCCTGTCTTGGGAATTATAGAAAAACCTTGCAGCCTTCATGACAAGAATGTAATGTGAGACCAGAGGAAAGACCGAAAAGGGAAGAAGTTAAAGAAAGATGGCTCTCCCAATATTTTTTTTTTTCCATAAAGGAGTTAAGAAACTGCCATTGTCTATTTATGTTATTTATCAGGAACTATGGGCTTTGGGTTCCTTACTCAAGTAACTGCTTTCTTACACTCCTCTGTTGGCTGCATTACCTTGCATTTTAACTTATTGCACTTTTTCCTGCTGTCACCATGCAGCTGACTTGATCACAGCCTTCAGGTTGGAAATCCTTGCTTTTTACTCAAGTCTGACTCTTGCTTACTAGCCCATTTGTCTTCTACTATATCTGTGCACTTCTCTGTGGACCCTAAGGTGATAATTACATTAGTTGTACTTCATCACAAGCTTGTTAGGGCTTGACAGTTGATTTTGGCTGACTATAATCAGCCTTGTCCCCACTTGTCATTGTCCCTTCGTGCAGTGGTTGAACATGACTCTTTCTACATCAGCAAGTAGTGTGCTCCATTAAGAGTGGGTTTGCTGAGCGAAACAACCTGCATTGACCTCTGCCCTGTGCGTGGTTTTGAAGACTTCATGCTGGCTACATAGCCTGGTCCTGTAGACTAAATGCTCAATATAGTCTGGAGCCCATCTTTGTGTTTAGATGAAAGAGACCTGGTTTGTGTGCTCTGAGGCAGCTCTGTTGTGCAAATCAAGGGACAGTAGGAGAGAGATGGGTGGGAGATTTAAAAATGCAGTTCTGACCACCAGTGCTCACGAAGGTGCCTTTGCTGCTCACTGATGTACTCAGTGTACTACTGCCTCAGCAGGTCCAAAGCGAGACCTGGGATCCTTAGAGTTTGTCTGGCTTCTGCATTAAAAGGTAGGTGAAACTTCTTTTGGTGATTATTCTATAAGTAAATCTTGTGCTTATTTATCAGACAAGTAAGGCCCTTCTTTCTCAGTGTGTGCATTCTGATAGTGTGCATTTAGTCCCATGTAAGTATCTCAGTGCAATTTAAAGCTGACTTCAGTGGATCATCTTAAAACTAGAATAGGAGAGTGATCCTGTCTCTTCTACCTCTTCAGGGTGGTCAGGGCCCTTTTAAATAAATTTGGAGATGAACAACAGAATAATTACATGTGCCTATGCTTTTTCTTGCTCTGCTGTATTTTATACGCCAAAGAACTTGATCTGGGTTGCTGAAGTCTATGCTAGTTTTCTGTCATACATCTCTCACCTTGGACTGTGCATACACTTAATAATCATTAAAAAGGGGATTTAATTAAATTCTGTAATGTGAGTGTAAATTTAAAATAGAAGACTGGGGTTCATTGAAAGACCACACATATTAGGTAAGAATAGGTGTGGCTGAGACAGCTGATGAGTAATATTATGCTTCAAGAAATGATCCATTTATTTCATAGGAAAAATTATTGGAAATAGGATTCAAGGCAAGGGCAGAGTCTAGTTTTTGCAGTTGTTGCAACCAACAGTTGCTGGAAGTAGAGGAGGAAGTGTAAGAGGAGAAAACCTGTTGTGGTGGGTTTTGCATCCACCAGCCATAGGCTGGTGTTGGGAGTAGAGGTGTATCTATAATGATTCTTTCATTACAAAATCCCTGGTGTGGGGCCATCATTATACAGCATTTAGTCCAGTGGGGCCTCAATTCATATCAGAGATCCCTCAAACTTGCTCAGCATACAAAGATACCCCAACTCCTGTAAGAGAGAAGGCTCCCACAGATGTGTTTGCTCCTGTGATTCTGAGTGTGACCTTCTGCTAGACACATGCCAGCTGATTTTGGGTAAACATTATTTTGAGAAAATGTGGCATCACTACCCTAAACTATTCCTTCCCTATGTAGTTTTGCTCTTTTCCTTTCCCTTCTGGTCTTTCATGGAATAGCCATTGTTTAATTTACTTAATCATGCCTTTTTTTCCAGAATTTTTCTTAAATAATGCTATTCTTTTCTGTCCACATTGAAGGTCAAGACTAGAGGCAACAACAGTTCTATTTTATGGGGTTTTTTTGTAACACAAGACTATGCTTATGAAGACTCATAAATAATTTTAATACCAATAAGCACCATTGCAAAACGTGTTAACTGCACAGGAGATGTTTATAGACAGAGTGAAACCATAAATTATGTGTCATCATTGTTTCAAATCAAAAAAAAAAGTAATCGGTGAAAAGATTGTAAGCATCACACATCACAAAAGTATCTTAAGAATTTAGAAACTGACATCCAGATTTTCAGCGAGAAAAAATGGGCATAACACTGCTGATGTTCCTGGAAATATAGAAATTTATACCAGACTATGTCTTGGTCTTCTGATTTTTATTCTGCATTTTACACATAATTTTTGTCATTTCTCCCCATTAATGCTAATAGAAAATGCACATTTCAAGCAGTCAGGAGTAGCCAAAGAGGTGCATTTGCTGTTTTAACTGATAAATTAGTGTCTTTGTTCAAACAACTTGCATTTACACTCACTGTTAGAGAAGGAAAAGCTTCTTAAAAATTTATAAGCTGACTGTGCAGGTTAACTTAAATGCGCAGTCGTACAGTGTTGACTCAGAGTTAAATTTAGGAGCACTTTGCAAAACTAGTGGAAAGTAGAGCATTTGTTCAACATCACAGCCTTGCAAATGGTTGAGCTAAATATAATGGCGCGTATTCTGTCACAGGTCAGGCACTGACAGAGTGCTTAGAGTGCTATCTGTGCATTGATTGGTCTAATTTTGGAGATCAATTTGTGTTTTATTCAAAACTGGACGAGACTGTGTGAGAAAACCAGGGACTTATGGGATACAGAAGACTGATAAGTAGAGCAAGCTTGATGCTCTTGCTTCTCTTTTGTTTGCCTTATGCAGAACAGCTGGGAACAGCAGGAGGCTATCCTGGGCCAGATCCTCTCTGGTGGACACCTTGTACAGCTACTCTGGACATCCCCAGCACCTTGGGCATCTGACATCAAAAGAAATTCACTGTTTATCATTTATTTGTCCAGAGGCCTCCCCCAGTTCTTTGCAAACTGGGACCTGGACTTGAAACTGTGTGAGTAACTGCGTAATTTATGTGTGTAAATTCTTGGTGTGCTCACATAAATCAGTTGCTTTCATCCACAGGTGACCAGGTAGCTGCCTAACTGGCCATATTCCCATAAAAATGCCTTATTTAGAGACAAGCATTAGGCATCTGTGACACATGGATGTAACTGTATGTCCTTAAACTGATTAATGGGAAATATTTTTTTTCACCCTGTGTTTGTTTCACATTCTCTTCTCTTGCTTCAACCTGTCCCAAGACATAAAACACTCTGAAGTGTCCATCCAGTTTTTAAGATCATAAATTCCTCTGGGCAGGAGGTTTGTTTTACGTATTTTCTTTTTCTTCTCAGTATACTCTCAAGTGTTAGGGAAGTGCTTGAGCTGTTTGTGCACATGCCTGTACTTCTCAGTAAGATGAGTGTTCTGAGGCAATGAACTTGGCACGCTGGCCCACTACATGTCTCCAGAGCTGCCATATAGCCAGCCTGCAGAGAGCCAGCTGGTGCCCAGGGATGTCCTAAATTTCTTGGTCCTCAGAAGGTGTGCAGAGAGAGGTTGTGATTGCTAGTGTTGAGTTTGTACTTCCATCTGAACCATCTACATGACTGGTCTTCATCCACCCACTGGTGGGTTGCTGTACCAATGCAGCTGCCATGCATCAAAGTGTCCTTAGGAGGAATGTGAAGAAATTCTGTTGTTTTATCAGTTTGAATTTTCTGGCCAAAATTTTGCTTCATTCATACTACTTTTTGTTTGGCCTGGGGCAAAAGGTTGAGGATTACTGGGTAGTGACCATTATAGTGGATGTAGAAAAGGTTTCATTTTTGAAATGAACATCCACTCCAAGGAGCTTCACAGGCCAATGCCTGAAATCCATTTAAATGAAGTTTGATGAAAAAAAGAAATCCAGCAAACCAAACCAAGACAATACCTAAAGACTTTTTCTCACCCCTTTTCAAGGGTCTTTTTGACAGAGTGCACTGTTGGGGTAAAAAGTCCCACGTATTTTTCAGTTAATTGACTTCATCTGGGAATTCTATTTAACCGGATCTAGAGAATTTTTAAAACAGAACATGGCCATCTAATGCCTGTGCGTTTAGAGCCTCAAGTAGCTTTAAAGTCATTAAAGAATGAGATGAGTTCAGCAGCAAATGTTACTTGAAAATGAATGATCACTCCTGCCTGGGTACAGGATACCTCTGGTACGTTATGAGAATGGCTGCAGAGTCCTTTTTGAATTTGTTATTTAGCCAATGACTTGCTGACATCTGAATCTGCACAATTTGCTATGAATAATTTAAACCATAGAGAGCGGAATGTGTGACAGAATTAAGAGACCAAAAAGTGCTTGAAAATGCTTTCATGATCCTTTTTCTTTCTTAAAACTTGAAGATCAAACAAGAAAAAAATTGCAGTTTAGGATGACTACACAATGTACAAGCAACCAGCAGAGTTGCAGAGTTGAGCTCGTTGGATATACCCACTTTAAACAGCATCTCTTTGTAGTCAGTCAGGAACAAGCTGTAGACATTAATAAGGAAATATTAAACATTTATTTTGTGTGTTTTGACTTGTCTTCACAGGATCATTCTGTAAGCAATTTATGTTACTAGATAGGCTTCATTCCACCATTGTGTACAAATTACCTGTTGCTCAGTTCTTATTAATCCTACTTCTCTGTTTATTTTTCAAGCCAGTCTCAGAGGGACAGGTAAGCTGCTTGAAAGAGTCCAGAGTGATGTAGTAATGCCTGTTTTCTGAAGTTTCCTAATGGATATCACTGGTAGAGCTCTCATGCTAAATTAAGAGAGATCAAGATTTCTGCAATAAGCTTTGCTGTGATGGGCAGGATTGCCAAACTTGGGGTTTAGTTTGCAAGTCACAGGCGGTGGGAGGCAAAGGAAGAATCTTGTCTCTCTCCTCTCTGAAGCACGATGTCCTGGTGGCAGCAGATGGCTAGATGCTGGGATCAATGAAATTACGTTCCCTTTCACTGTGATAATTGCAACACTCCTTGCTGTTTTCCGTGTTCATGATCATGGGCAAATTTCATATATTTAAATAGGAAAAAAGTCCAGAAAGGTCTATTTTCTGTACAGTAATCAAAACAACTCTAGTCCTTGGTGAAATGCATGTATACAAAGGTGTTAAGAGAGTGGCTGCTTGGCTAGATGTGGTTCTCATTGATCTTAGCAGTGAGAAGACGTTCCCTTGCTGGTGGTGTAGATGAGTAAGTGGGGTTTGTGCAAACCATCACCTCATGAGTCAAGAGGTTACTCTCATCTGGGGGTAGAGAGCTTTGCTTGTGATTTATGGTGGTGGATAAGCAGCTGGGAACACTCAACACAGCATGTGCTTTTCTTTTAGCTGGCTATTTACAGTTAGCCAGGTTTTTATAACAAACTTATAGGTGTTTTGCAGGTCAATTTTTTATGACATGCTTTGATGTATGATGAGGGAGATGATGGTATAGGCTGAATATTTACTCCCATATTTTCTTGGGACAGTTAGTACTTAACAGCTTAACTGTGCAGTAACAGGTATTTAATCCCCTCCTCCCCCCCTCAAAAGGCTGTCCAGTCGTAAATATCTTTAGATTTCTCAGCCCAGAGTTTGAAATATGAAGCCAGCAGAGTCCACATTCCCCATGTGGATGTGGGAAGTAGCCAGGGTGCATTCCCTGAGCGTGCTGTGCTCAGATAGAGGTCATACAGGCAAATGGTCATGACTCAGCTAGCGGTGAATTAAAGAGCTTCCAAAGAGCACTCACCCTCCAGAAGCAGACAACTGACCCAAGCCGTGATTAAGGAAAATGTGTGTAGGCAGCACTTATTTCACTTCACCACTGTTAGACCGGGACTGGGAAAGACAGTGAGTGAGGGTGCTTGTACAGCAGTAAAATTTCCAATTTGTTGACTTCATGTTCTGCAACAACACTTCAAAGGGTTTTTTTTGTTTGGTTTTTTGTTTTGTTTGTTGTTTTTTTTTCCCCCTGGAATTTATTGTTTGTAAAATTCTCCCTGTAACTATGATTTCTTCTAGAAGACCGTCAGGAAGACCTGTAAGCTGTTTCCTGACAGGAGATAGAGAGGGGAGAGAAAATGAACTGTTAACAAGAATGCTGCCTGCTGTCTGAATTGCCTTAATTCATGAAGGGACATAAAGCTTAGACAAAAATTTATGGTGTCTTAACCCTGGGAAAGGCTCAGTTGTTTAACAGCATGTTTGTGTTCGCACAAGTGTGGATCTGGGCTGCACCAAAGCATCGGGCTGGAGCACTGCCAGGGAGGACCATCCAGGGGAATGGCAAGGGATTGTTCTTGCCATGCGAGAGCAGCAATGATGCAAGGAGCTCTCCCTTGGGATGGACCATGAGCCAGGTTCTCAGGCCTTGCAGGCTCCTGAGAAGCAAGAGCAGTGCAAAAAGCATGATTGCAATTCTGAACCTCAGAACAGACTTTGTCTTCTTCAAAGACCTGCTTGGAAGAACCCCATGGGACATAGCTCTGGAGTGAAGATGGGTCCTGGAGAGCTGGTTGATTTTCAAAGTCACCTCCTTCGTACTCAAGAATGGTTCATCCTAACAAGCAGGAAAGCAAGCAAAGAGGCCTGCATGGATGAACAAGGAGCACCTCAATAAACCTGGATATAAATCAGGAAAAATAGTTGGAAGCAGGGTGAAATCACCCAGGATTAATATAAAGACAGTGTTTAAACAAGGAGGAATGGGGCTAGAAATTCAAGGCCATCTGAAACTGGAGTTGGTGACAGATGTGAAACCCAACAAGAAGAGCTTTTGCAGGTACATTAGCAGCAAAATGAAGACAAGGGAAAATGTGAACTTGCTGCTGTCTTGGTGGTGATGACGCAGAAAAGGCCAAGGTACTTGATGGTTTCTTCATGGTGGTCTTTACTGGTAAGACTGGCCCTCAGAAGTTGCATGTCCTTGGGACCAAAGAGAAAGTTCAGAGCAAGAAAGCCTTAATCTTGTTGGAGCTGGCACAGGGTATAGAAGATTTAAACAAACTAGGTATACACAATTCCTTGTGACCTGGAGGGATTTGAAGGAACTTCCCCGCGGGAAGAGGATTCTGTGCTGTGAGCACCTCTTGCACCTTTCTGAGACACCTGACTTCAGTTTTTCTCCCCTGGAAAAAAAAAAAATAATCCACTGGAGGCTGATTTACCTTTTTCAGTGTAACCTCTCTCTTCTCCAACCTTGAAAATTCACTTCATAGCTACAAGGCAATAGTAAAACTATTCAGCACTCAGTTTGAAACAAAAAAACCAAACAATCATTCAGGCAAGCAATAGAAACAATGATTGTAAACAACTGAATACCTCAAGTGATCTGAAGACAAAGTAAATAGTTCATGAAAAATACAAAAAGAAACTACTATCTACTAAAACTACTATCAAGAGTAAACTGCAAACAGGAAAAATAGGGCTATAAACAAGAGAGTGTATCCTCAACAATAATTCGACCAGCTCAACTGTTCAACGATTCTTAGGGCCATATTGACATATTTATAAAATAAACATGATATTTACAAACGGAGACTAGAAAAACCCACTGAAGGCTGTCTTGAAACTATTATTTTTCATGCATGTTATTTTCTGTGTCAGAATCTGTTAATTAACTGTGGTGTGATATTTTTGTGAAAAATACAATCAATTTATCCAAGCTGCTGTTCCATTTCAAAAGATCTCAGAATAAGATTCTTCACCTATTCAGTTGAAAGCTAGCTATCCCACAGAGCCATTCTTTAATCACTTCAACGCATGCCTCCACAGAGAGCTGAAAGCGTTCTTGACTTTATTAAAACACATTTCTCCTTCCAAACTGAACACTAATCCAGATTCAGAGTCAAAAGATCATCTTGCTCAGTTCTGGAAGGTTTTTTAATTTTTGGTTTCTGATGTTAATAAGCCTTGGAAGTTTGAGTACTGTTGCTGGTATATACTTTGATCAGTGGATTTGAATTGTAAGCTCTTTGGCCGTGGCCCTTATTTTCATTACATTCAGGCAGTGCTCAGTGCAGTAGAGACCAAATTCATTTGGAAGCCTCTTAATGCCAACAGTAATATGTAGTAATTACAAAAAGAATATTAATAAGCACACAGGTTTTAGCAAGACAGAAGATTTTGTTTGATTTCAGTCCCTTTCTTGTCCTGTGATTTTTGACCTGGAGCCTTAAGAACTGCACAGGGCTCCCTAAGAATTAGTGTGTTTGTCAGACTGCACAATGTGTCTCTAAGCTGCATTGGGTGATACAAATGTCCTCTTCCCTGCTGCAGATATATCTGTGGGTCCAATAGCTTTTGCTTTTAAACTACCAGTAAGATAATTTTTCCTGTACAACTTAGTGTGTCTGTGAGCAGCAAGGTAAAGGAGAGACCAACAAATGTCGGTGCTGTAGCTGGCCCTAACTCTCTCCTCCTCTCCTGACTGCTTTTAGATGGTTTTGAAGCCATCCAACACAGCTTTACTCCTGGATCTGCTGTAACAGCTTGCTTGGAGTTTGAAGAGAAAAGTACTCGTGCCCCTCTTTCCCTCCATCCTGTGGGGTGGCTCAAATTATGAAGAAGCCTGCTTAGGAGGTGACCAGCCACTGAAAAGGAACATTGGTGATTGCTTCATTTAATGCAGGGCAACAAAATGAAAAATAAAAAATGAAAAAATAGTGCTGTGAGGGCACGTAGCCTGCTTCCAGCTGTGACAGATACAGAGCTCCCCACGTAGCTGCAGGAGCTAGGAAGCTGAGAAGTAGTTATGCAAGACATCCGCACTGCTTTACTGGCTTGGCTCTTATTTTGTTTTCAAAACTACAAACATACATTATAGCTTGAGAAAGTACAGTAATTTATTTGGATTCTGGTTTTGTTTTCTTGCAGACTACAAAGAGCATTATTTTAAATCAGCAAGAGTTCTGTTTTACATTAAGACTTCATTATAATGCATTTTTCTATCCTTCTGGCACGCTCCTTCAGATCACTGGCATCCAAATACTCACCTCACCCATCTGAAAGATTGATATGAATCACATTTTCAGGAAAAGATAAAATGAATGATCGGTTGAAGCTTGAACACTTGGATAGCAGGTTTCAGAACGAGCAGCATTTATCGCTGATTTATAAGCACTTAAAAAATAAAATGGAAATACCAATATAGCCTTGACTACCAATGAGCCTTTATAAAGTCTCCCTTTAAATTATAATTACTTGAATTTAATGCATTTTAATGTTCTTAATTTCGGATTAGGAAGGAAAAGGAATTAATGACATTTGCACTATGTGGCTTTGCCTTGGAAAGTCACAGCATCTCATAATGACTTAGATGGCAATAATAAATAAACAAAATGGGCCCTGGGTTATTTTTTTCTCATTAGCATGTGGGAAGATGTTACCAAAGTTTCTTGTTTTCTCTCCATAATGGCAATACAGCCCTTGTTTAACCTATGGTTGTTATTAAAGTCAGTTACCATCGTCTTTCCAATATTTTGTATCATACAGTTGCAAACCTGAGTCCACAGTATTTCTTGTGCTTGCTATTGAGACACAGTTGGAAATCTGGACAGATGCATGAATTTACCTGTCTAATGAAGCAATGTATCGAAAAAACCCATACAGTTTTGGACATTCTGCATTGCACCTTGGGTTTTCCATAGCAGAAAAGAACCCACTGATAGGAACACAGTAAGCAGGAGTGTCTGGGTGGGAGTTGGCCTTGGTGGACGATAAAGAAGTTCTTGCATTCTGGAGGTGAGTTCACTGGCATTTTCTGTTGCTTGGTGGTTTATTAGGTTGCACTTCATCATTTGTAGGTTCAGTGGTTTCATCACTGTTCTTAATGAGAAGGTCTAGTTGTCATTTGTGGTTTAAAGGTAGTTTTGTAGTTGTGTGCGATGAGAGGTCAAAGGCCTTGTAGCTAAGGGAATTAGGTTTCCTGTCTTTAATTGCTGCTAATGAAAATTCAACTGTTGAAGGCAAGAGGAATGGCTTAGCTAAAAGTATTAAAAACCCAAGTGACTAGTGACTGAGGGACCCCAAATAACAGTGAGTTGCAGAACTTATGTGAAGATTCATGTGCTTGATATTTTATATTCTGATTGTATGAATAAGCAGCAGGCTAATATTGTCCTTGAGGAGCTACCTGAGGAAAGGACTTTTCTCATGAAATGGCACTGGAAGGAGTTCTTGGGTCAGAAAATTCAAGCCCATGGAAAACAGTGGAATTCAAAAGAGTTTGAAAAGAGCAAGGAGGAAAAGGGATAGGAAGCAGCAAGGCCGTGTTAAAATTTGTGGATATCTAGTGTACCAGCCAACCAAACATCCTCTGAAGAAGGCGCTTCACAGCCAAGACCAAAGCAGAAATAAAGCAGAGAAAACAGTGAAGTTTTTGTTGAGGAACAGACAAAATGTTTTCTGAATTAAATAAGGAGGATAAGCAAATAGAAAGAGAAGACAATGTGGCAAGTAAGAAGACATAACAGAAGCAAGTTTCACATTAAGAGAGAGAACAAAAATGTAAATAGCTAGGGATAAAGACTTCAGGAAAGAATAAAATGACAGACTGTGAATTAAAAGCAGAGAGTACATACAGAGAAGTGAGTAAAGAGAGCACAGGGCATCAGTATGGGGGAATTTAAGTGATGGTTCAATGCTTCAATGAAACAAAGCA
>VZTM01046038.1:0-13154 GCA_013400555.1 Jacana jacana | reverse complement strand
TGACTACTCTACCTCTCCTTCTCAACTATGATGAACTTTCCAATGACTTAAGAACACCCAAAGACAGCAGTAGCTAATGCTGCAATTGCATGTGGAAGATAGGCAAGGACTTAATTAGCATAATTTACAATTCGACAGAATACTTAACTGTGCCCAATGAATGCATCATATGGATGTTAAAAAAATAATAATTAAAGAAAATTTAAATTATTTAGTCAGAGACACAATACTCCACATTTCCTCAGTAATTTTTCAATGTTTCCTTGGTTATAGTATTTTCTGACTGAAATACTGATTTTTATATTGCCTGAACAGAAACCTCTATCAGAGTTTGATAGCACAACACAGTATAACTTCCTTATTTCTAACTTGAAATGAGAGAGCAAGAACTGGCAACTAATAGAACAACCTTTACTACAGAAATTGTGTCCCCAGTAACACACTTCACATTTTATCAATGTACAAATATTTGCTGCATTACTTACATTTTAAAAATTATAGTATTTTCACATTGTTTTATACAGTGATATTAAGGCCCAACCTGCTTCCTTTTTGAGGAACTAGAAGTTAAATGAAGGCAGTTGAGATTCTGGCAAAGCAGATCTTTACCAACAGACTGACACGGCTTATTCTTGGAGATGAAATTGTGATTTCCAACACTTTATAGATATTAATGCCTCCAGATTTTTCTGTGTTATTTGACTATAATTCTGTAGGCAGTTATGCTTACTTTACAAGCTTAACCCTTTTCACTTCATAGCTCTGCTCAAACTATATCTTTTCTCTGTCTCCAGAGCAACTTCTATGCTGTGGCAAGGATGTTCCAATCAACATGTTATTTAAAATACATTGCTCGTGACATTGTGAGAAACTGGACATGAGAAAATGATAGACATTCTCTCTTTTCCATGGGTGTTATACTATGAAAAAGTTGCAGAGCTCCCACATTCTTACAACATATTTTTTAATGCCTCATAACCCTTTGCCAATCTGTACTCCTCATATGTTTAACATAAAAAAATAAAATAAAAATCAATCTGTAATGTATACTAGAGCAAGACATCCACAGACACACGAAACAAAACTTCTCAGGTCAAACTCCAGGCCAGAATTCATAGGGATATGTTACTGATATGACTTCAAACCCAATTATACAGTATAGCAAAACATCATGAGTATGCCACTAGAGCTACTGAATCTTCCTGCCTGAGCCCAAATTCTATTGCTTCACTCCAGATTAAAAGGAGCTAATGTCTTCAAGGTTTTAGGAGAGACCTCCAAGAAACACTAAAGGGTAGGGGCAGCCCTTAACTGAAACAGGACAGTGACTTCTTTGCTATGACTCAAAAGAAGAGAACAGGGGGCCTAACCACACATCTAGAGAGGAAAAAAAAGTTTTCCATCTTCCTTTCCTCAGCACACAATTGCTGATACTATTAACAACCTTGTAATCTGCAGCGCAAAAGAGAGTGCAGTTGTCTAGATATAATTATATCTGGACGATGCTCTTTGGCATATGATTTAGTTTTACATAGTCCTGTAAGGAGCAGAGTGTTGGACTTGATGATCCTTATCAGTCACTTCTAACTTGAGCTATTCTATGATATACGTCAAAAAATATGCTATATTCCTCCAAAGAAGATCTCTTCACCTCAAAACAAAACTATTACTGCTTTGAATTAAAACAATGGCAGTATGAATTAATTAATTAATCAAATAGACCCTACGGTTTGAATAAAAACCCTTGCTCGCGTTTGAAGTTTTCTTTTCCCAGACGCTGCTTCTTCAAGGCTGCAGAAAGCAAACTGCTGCTTTGTGTACCCCTTTCAGTCAGTGTTTTTATTCAAATGATTCTGTTTGATGGTGTTTACCAAGTAATGACCCAAAAGAGATCCAAAGGTTTCTTTGTGAAAATGTTTACAGCATGAAGTCACTTTCTCAGCTGGCTGGGTTTTAAAAGTTGTTTTGTTTTTTTTTTTTATTTCTTCATTGACACATGCTAATTTTACAAGAAAAGTGTTTCTACAGTTCAAAGACTTTTCTCAAGGTCAGAACAAGGCAATGGGAATGGAAGAATGGGTTAACCTAAATCCATCAGGACTTTTATTTTTTTCAGAGCTTACCACTCACTGGCCCCAATCCAGTTCAGAGGTTAAGCATATTCAATGAAACTTGATTTTATAAAACTCTGATTCTTTTATACCGGTTTCTTCTACATTAATAATTGGAAATGTGAATATTTACACACAAATATACACAGACATGCTCTCAGTCAGTTATAATTACATTTTAATAAAGTTTTTAAATATTATTTTTTCAGAATTATTATTTTTATATATGTATATACATATATAAAAAATATATTTTTAGGTGGATCATACCACAACAGGAGCTCAGAGCAGGATGGGGAGTGAGCAGGTGGCCAGGAAGGGAAACTGCTTACGCCAGCATAAGCACAGTGCTGCTGCAGCCACTGCATCAGAACTGGTGTCCTAACTTTGGGTTCACCACTGGTCAATGACTTGAACAGAACTGATGATCCAAATATAGCTAAAACTCTCCATAGACTTGTCAGAGGCACTACGGTCTTCTGAATTTCTGTTGGGTTTCTTTCTTTTACTTTATTTTTTTTACTTTTATTTTTTTTCCCACCAGCTATAATTTTGGTCTGGCTAAGAATGAAATTTCAGATGGAAGGTCATGAAAAAATCAATGTCTCCTCTCATGGGATATTTCTGATGCATTTACTACTCAAAAAAAAGTTCAGGTAAATTCCAGGCAGCTTTAGAAAAATTCACCCCTGTTTACTTATTCAAAGCAAAACAAACCACCAGTTACTTCAAAGCCTTTACCAGGTCAACCTAAGTCACAATAGTTCAGAACATTTCCTCTTGAATTTAAAATTTCACATACCAGAAGTCAAAAGTCCAAGATCTGGAATATTTCACCCTTTGTATATTAGACATTACAAGTTATACCGTGCTAAATTATCAAAACTACTAATCCTGTAGCAGAAGCCAAGAACAAGCAGCAGCCAAGATCATCCTTTTAAATTCTAGTGGTCTGAAGATTGTCTCCTTTCTTTTTTGATTAGCTACAGATATTTCCCATATTTCCTTGTTTTTTCATGTGTTATATTCCTGAAATGGTATTTTGACAGCATATGTTTTAAAATGGACTCACACAGAATGTACTAGCCATAAAACAGTTTGAAAGTTAAAAACCAGTAGTAGTTAATCTCAACATTATGGAAATAAATTACCTTCTCTATGTTTGTCAAAGCCTATAGTGTTGAATAATGATTCCTAGCTGCATACCAGTAGAAGCACATTTTCCTGAGATGCACAGATACAGGTCTTGACTTCCAGTGGCCTCTACTCAGTACAGAGAGGAAGAGCAAAGGCTTGTGAATGACTTCTAATGACAGAAAAGAATGGATGCACATACTCAATGGACAGATTAAGAACACAAGGCCAAAGCTTTTGTCTTCACATTTATAACCAGAGGTTTTCTTTTTATATATAACTCTCCTTCTCCTCACAGACTAGCTGCAGAAACCATCTTAAGGTAGCCATAAAGTAAGTAGAGTGCTAAAAGGTTTTTCTATCCTGCACTTACACCTCTTTTAGGTGAAGATGTACCAAGATATTTCTACAGCCAATGATATTTTACATTAACATCATTTTCCATCAATCCGAGTTAACATTAGTGTTGACAAAATGAGGAAAATGTCATCCATCAGTGAATCAAAGTCTTCTAAATGGGAATGCCCTTCAGCTTCATCCACATCCTACCACACCCAAAGGAATATTGACATAAGCACAACTCTGAGACAGACTGAAGCATCCAGAAGTGAAGAGACTCCACTAGAGTTGTTGTCAGTTTAAAAGTTAATTACAGGATCATAGCAATTAACTAACTAGCTTAATAAAATGAGAAGTGAGTTCCTTTGAACAGGAATCAAAATGCTTCTACATGTCTATGCTAACCTCTCCTATGATATTTGCCCTATGCATTCCTCATTCCGATTTCAAAGTGCACATGGAGACACGAAACCTCTGGCACTAGTACAAATGTGAGAGTCCCAAACTTTCCCTGTGTTATATATAATCCCCCCAATAGGCACTGGTGACTGTCCTTCCATTGTCTCTTGCAAAGTCTTAGTTCTTTCTCTGAAATGCCAGAGATTAGCAACTGCTGAAAACTGAGCGGTGAATTGGACAGGCCCGGTCTAACTGGCCCTATATTCCAGTTGATGTCCTATTACATTTTCACCCTGTCAATGAAAAGTGATTCTATGCTGTTGAAAAATTCTACTTGTAGGGATAATGCTACTGGGAATGATGTTAAAAGCTTGAAATAGCAAAAGCAGTTGCTGGATCATCTAACAATTTAGCTGGCATGCAATCTGTAAGCCACATATATATTTGATAGTCAAGTATCACAGTATTTTACCTCCTCTGAATGAGAACTGCAAGGATGACCATTAATAGGATTTTTATATTTTTGCATAATTGCATTGCATTTTTTTGTCTTCTTACAATGCATTACATCTGTTTCACATGTGCATAGTAAGGCTGCAGCAGAATTAAATGCATCATTGCACATTATCACATAAAATCCTCTGCTCTGAGTGAAGCAGCGATTTTATAGACAGTGCCAGCTGCAATCTGTAGGAAGCAGTGTGAATGTTTCCATGAATTCAGTTAAAGATCATATGCTCAGGGTGTGGCCGTGGGAAAGACTAGTGTATCTTACACACAGTCCCTAAAGCCCAATTAGTGTTCCTTTAATTACAAACAGACTTTTCCATATCCTTTTGCAGTATATCACCCTGACTTACCTGAAAGCAAACCAAAATAAAATATTAACTACGAACATTAAAAAAGCCTAAATAAATTTGACACAGAATTCACTGCCTTGATAAACTCGAGTCTCACTTGGAGGAGGTACTTCATGAAGATGAAATATTACAGGCCAAATGTAATAAAACATTACAAGCACTACAGCTACAGCAGAGGAATGTGAATCAAGTACAGCGATTCTGGCTATAAATTACATATAAATTTTATATATTTCATTTACACATTTAAGTGCATTATCTCCCCTCCAAATGTAAAAGTAATAATATATAAAGGCAGAAACATGTAATGGAAAATCTCACTTAGAGATTGTCAAAATTGCAAGTAACTGAAAACTTCCACTGCAAGCATGGAAAATATTAGGTGGCTTTAATATAGGTATCCATATTTTCTGCACACTCACATCCTGCATTTATTTTCCTGGAGAAAAAAACCACAGAATTCTCATATTGATTTCACATTCCTCCATGAAAAAAAAATCCCTGGTGGAAACAAAATGCATGGTATTTGATGGGAAGCTTTGATAAGGACTACATTTACCAAAATTAAATTAAAACATATTCAATTGAGTTTGTAGTTCTACAGACCAGTTCCTGCCATTGGTCTGCCAGTGTCTCAAATGGAACTGCAGTACTCTCATTCACTAGTTTTGCTAACTGACTTAATAGTAAAGTTTGTACATTAGACATTCAGGCATTACTTACCTAAGGCTAAGGTACCAAAAGTCACTATGAAAATTAACCTTTGCATTTTTCAATTCTTTCCTGTATCTTTTAATTTAATAAAACACATTAAAAGGCTCATCTGTTTCATGCACATGCATTTTATTCAGAGAGTCTGGACTTGCACCCCTCAACTGTTACCCTCTCAAAGCTGTATTTGTGTATCCTGTTCCACAGAGCACGCAAAACTTCACATTCATCTTGCTGAGAAATTTTTCTGCTCACAGCTGCTTGCTTGGCAGGGATTTGATTGCGAGGGGGGAGGAGAGGGAGGAGGGGAGAGAGAATTTTCCAAGTGATGAGGAAAAACAGTACAAAACTTTCATCATCAATGGCCTTGACATTGCTGGAGCCAACGGAAACAACATCACCCAACTGATTCCTTGCGAGGGAACCATTCAGAAACAAACAAACAAAAAACCTCATGCTTTTATTTCTACTGAGGTAGTTTGTGCCAAGCTTCTTCCTTTGGCGAAATTCAGATTTCTCCTGCATTGGCTTCCCCTTGCTGTTGATAGAAATGGGTATTTGCTGAAACACAGCAGACAATGTAGGTGGTATTCGAATTATTCTTACATATGGTGGATAGATAACCCTGTTCTCTTCTGAAGCCGTAAAAACAGCTATCTTTCCCCCTGTAAGTAATTTTTATAGAAATAAAAATGCATGGCTATTTCTACAGGTCTACACCATGCAAAGAGTAGGTGACATTTCATGTGTTAACTTCTTATTGCTGTAACATCTCCACATTTTTCAAAAGAAATGAAAATTTGCAGGAATAAAACCTGGTTGGGTCCTCCCCCAGCCCAGTAAACACATTTCTATATTTGATTTGTTCTATTCTAAAAGACATAATTCCCAGACATTAATTTTGTAAGATGTTGAGATATCAGTAAGCATCAGTTGCAACCACTGAAATGAGTAAATTTGTTTCCATGCTGTTGCTATCACACAACTTTTAACTTTGAAGTCGTCACTGATCCTCAGGCAGTCTCACTGCACCACTTACAAGGTTATGGAGAAGAGAAATAAACCTTTGACGAGTGTTTCTAAGGAACAAAGAACTTCAAATCTGAAGTGCTCATCACCCAGAGATCTGACCTCTGAACCCCACTTGGCTGATCATCTCTGAGGGTCAGACATGACATGGAGGATGACCCTAGAACATCTGTTGAAAATCAGGCTACCAAACTGATGAGAAATTAAGACTAATCCAAATGTAGGAGCCAAATCAGCTACTGAAACTATATAGTGCTACCAAATATACAATGATTACACTTGAAGAAAATGGGTTCCATTCTAAACCCAAAAACAAACAAAAAATCCCTTCAATTTATTTTTTTCTTTAAGGTCACAAAGAAGCACCAAGATAGAACATAAAGGGAAGATAATAGTAAGATAATTAAAAATACTGATCCTCAATCTAAAAGTTGAAAGTCAGCTGCTATTTGCAGTAGAGGTTTTCTGAAGGAATTCTTAAGCAATATCTGGCTTTTAAGGACGTCACTAATGCGAGAGTTATTTTTACCAGCTTAATGCCTGACAGACTGTCCTGAAAATCTGTTTTTTAACTATGAATACAGACATAATTTTAATTCTCTGTAGGAGAGAATAACAGTGAGAAGTGCAGTATTTAGAATCAGTCTACTTTGATTTACAGTCTTTGAGAGGCCTACAAAAACCTACAGATAAATTTTGAAGGATAAAAGGAATAAACCCCCTGATGCATCTGATAAAAAAAAAATCTAGACAGAATTTAGGTGACTTGCCCATCACCACACTGCATGTTATGACACTTCTGAGGTTTAAATACTCTGCAATTTGTGATGGATTTACCATCCACTTCTGCAGGGGCTGCCATGAAAGGGACTGCCAAAGGAGAATAAAAATCCTTGGTCTAAGTAAGTGAAAACCCAAAGAAAACTCAGGAAAATATAATCTAATATTTCTGCTAATAAATTGTCAGTCATTTTTTTCTACATCCATCTTTCATCTGTAACTGTACTTACCTGTCTGTAAGATGGTCTCAGACCAAAAATTGTTCTCAGGCTATGGTTTGAACATTATTGTCTGTGGTATCATTAGGGACACTTCAAATGCTGAGTTTAAAGGAACATTCTTCACAAGAAATTCCCAGTGTTAAGTTACCTGAGTAACATTCTATGCACTCTAGCTACAGACTGAATTGCATAGAATAGCATTGTCTATGACAGTTTTTTTAGCCACCTTAATCATGACTCACACAATTTGTCCCAAGAACCAAACAAATATTCCTTCACATTGTGTACTGATTGCAATTTGTAAACTGATACTCAAGACTATCTACTTCATAGGAAAGTGTAATGAAACTTTAGCCCTACTTTCCACGACATAACAGTCATCTGCAATGTACAGGCATTAATAAATGTGACTTACATACCGGATTTTAACAATCTGGCAGTTACATTGATTTGCGTGATTCCTTAATTTCTCCCATAAAGCCCTAAAAGGAATTAGAAATCTATTCCTAGACATATGATCACAAAAGAATCACAGCTTTCAATCAAGCTGTTGTGACCGATGAGAATCCTGAATGCACCTCTACAGCACCCCAGGTAAAATGAACCCATCTGAAATACAGGTTTTACAGGTTTATTGATTTTTAAAGTGATCATCTGGTGACAGCAGCCAAACTCATGGTTTCATTATTAACATTATATATTGTACAATTACAGTGCCAGAATGAACTACACTGAATAAGTAGTCTGATCTGTTAAAGAGGTGCCAGAGGACAAGAATGTTAGGAAAGGACAGGAACCATAAGAAAATTATTCTTATTTGAAAGATAACACATTTCTGGATTAAAAATGTGAAAAATATTACAATGTAAAATAGAATACAACTTAGATTTATGTAAGACCCAGATAACGATGTTACAATGGAGGAGACTCACAAACTAGTATCTGATAATTATCATTGCTATCATTGCTGAATATAAATTTTTAAAAGCTGAGACATATGGTCTGAGCCTGCATTTTGATTCTAAAGCAGTCTGTCAGACTAACAGTGCTTTTGAACAACTTTACAGCCCTTTTAGTTGGGAAATTTATTCATAGTGGTCGCAATACACCAAGGATTTCTCAAATCTCTGCATTCAGAACAAAACAATAGACCTGAAAGGGTGTTAACTTCAGAAGCTAATTATAGCTTTTCAAGTACCAGCACCATTAACAATTTTACTGTCCAAAAAATACCCTAGGGACATCTAAAACACGTGCTGGTGCAGTGGAAAAGGACCTGCCTAGATAAGCATGATAATGCTTTCATATTTAAGTCATCTTTTACAACGGCAAAAGGTGAACGCATATGAATATGTCAGAAAGAAATAAAAGCATAGTCTCTCTTTTTTTTTTTTTGTTGTTGTTTTTTTGTGTTGTTGTTTTTTTTTTTTCCTACAAGCTGCTAGCAGCATAATCAGTCCCTGGTATTAACTCTGTTTATACCGTGGTTGCAATTTGCAAACACACAGATGGATCTACAAACTTTCATTCCACATCCGGCCAATGCTATTCCTCACACGTACAGGTAATGAGAGAGATCAGGACCAAAGGCCAAGTTCACTTGCCCATATATAGGCTCCTAGTAGCCTTTGATATGCCCTGAGGGTACCAGAGACATTTGCCAAACCCAGCCCCAGTACCTGCATGGAAGCAGCCGCAAAGTTGGTGGGCTTCCCAGGCAGCAGCAGATGCCTGTGTACTGGGTAATCACACATAGCACTACAAATCCTTCTCTAATTAATAGCTCCCCTAGAAACAGCTTAGCCGAAGGAGCAGGAAGAACAAAAGAAAATATACCAAAATCAAAATTAAAATTTGATGCAGAATAAAAAAATACACAGCATGTTTATGTTCTGGGTTTCCTAGCAGTTGGACTAAAGTCTCTAAAGTCACGACATGCCCAGAACAGAATCAAACGACTCAAATGTCATGATAAAAGAGGGTCACACTTAACTGGACCACCTCCAAAGACTGCAAAGAAATGGCAAATTGCTAAATAAAATTTTCAGATAAACCCCAATAAGGACCAGAAGAGGACTATCAAAATTTTGGGTGTGAGCCCAACAAAGAGCTGAAACGTCAGCAAGGATCGTTGTTGGAATCCAGAAGACAGCTGGAGGAATGTTGTAAATGCAACTTGTGCAGTTTTCCAACAACTGTAATCTATTACAGTCAGTAGGGCAGATGAGTACTGGAGGCTGTGTTTAATTTGTCCTGTTTACATAGGCATTTTTTTAAACAATGTATACCAGAAACATGGTCAAATGCAAAAATACGGAGCCATCTTTGCAGGAAACAACTCCTCCCAGAGTTTAAGTGACCAAAAGATTCAAATGATCCTCCAGTACAGAGAAGAGGTGGAGGGGAGGGTGGTATCCTTTCACAACAAAGATTATTTTTACTTAAGTATCATCTGTTGAGCTTGCTTCTGAGATTGTAATTGACACTGGTGGGCTTTGCCAAACAGTCCTAAAATGGTAGCTCTGAAGGTATAATTTCGTAAAAGCAGTCTACCCTTCTCTACCTCCCAAAAGAGCTCAAAAGAAATACATCTTCGTAGAGACAATATTTGATGAAGAAATATATATTCAAGTAGAAGTGTCATACTTTGCTGAAATAAAACCAGGTTGTAAATCTAGACAGTCCCTTGTACAACTTGCAAGTCCTCTCAAATAAAGTATTTTCACCACATAAGTAAGAGCTGAAAGAACCAAATATATCTAGCATTTAAATTAAAAAAAAAAATAAAAAAATCATCCACATTGCTGTAATAGGTCTGTTTTGCTCAAGGTCTCCTCCATGGACCTTTGGTGACTGTTCAGCTGGAAATTAAGGGCCCAAGAGATTTGTTTGAAAGCAGTAAGGGACATCCTGAGTCCCAGCCAATCCTAACAATACAGCTCCCAACAGCCAAAATTATGTGAATTCTGTTCTGAACATCATAAGTGCACAGTGTGGTAATGACTGAAGCCTTCATATAATTGTATTTTAACTATTAAAAGTGTTTTAGTGGTAATAGGTTCCTACTTTATCAGAATCAAACTATGATTTTGATTTACTTTACATTTTTCAATATATGCAGGTAGTTAGCTTTGAAAGCTCCACTGTGCCTAATGTATTTTTGGGGTACAAAAAATTAGGTTGTGAAAAGTCTCTTCCATACTTCACTTTCCTATCATTTGTATTTCACATGTGATCAGAATAATATGGAAAAAAATTATGATAACCTGTTCTTGGCTTCAAGGCAAAAAAACCCAACAAACCACATCACCTGGTTTGTATTAAAAAATCATTGAAAACCCATTTATCTCCACTCTTTTCTACCGTAAAATAGCCCAAGTGTGTTTTCTGTAAGCAACAACATCCTTTGTCTCCTGCAGGACTGTGACTTAGGTGGAGCTGATCACTGTGAGATTGGATTAGCTGTCTTGGCAAAAGCTGTTATGACGTACTTGCTCCTACATCTTAAGGTTTGTTAGCGTTCCTTATCCTAGCTATATCTACCATATTCCATTGGGATAACTAAGGAATTACTGTAGAAAGCTATTATCTAAGCTATGGATTTCAGAACTTTTTTCTTCAGAGACACACTTTTGTAGCTTTAGTTGCATTTATGTCCAAAGGATGCAATGTTTTGATAACTTTAAGCGTTATTTGCACATTATTTCTTGTTTCTACTAAAAGCCATAGAACAAAGCAAGCAGAACTGTTTATGTTGTTAAAATCCACAATTTCTAAAGGCAAGAATTAATAGTCAACACAATTAATCTCCCATGTAACTGTTAGAGCTAAGAGCTGTTTAGAACTGTGAAATTCACATTTACTGTTTGTAAATCCTGGAATTTTTTGTACATCCAACAGTTAATTTTGATTGAGGTCTTTTGATATAACCGCAAAGAAAGATTTGTTAAGACAACGACAAATGTACTACCTCTCTCCTCGCGGCTTGATCAGACACTGGGAATCCACTACTCAATGTCATTTTGTCAGTGTTGCTCCCCTTAAGTGCTTCTATGGCTTGTCAGCTCTTCTGGCCCAGAAGAAGCTTGGGTATTATCATGACTTCCCTGAAAGACATCTTCATCACATGGACTGTGATTATATTTCTTTCACTCTTCCTTATGTTCCACTGGCCGTTGTGCCACCATGAGAGAAAACTGTCATTGCAATGTAACTACCACATTGAGGGTGTCCAAAATTATTGAAATACGGAATGTTTCATGCTCACATTATTAAACCTCTTCTCGTGCTGATGGAGGAGGGAGCAAGATTAGTTTGTAAGAGCTATTCGTGTCTTAAATAACACTAGGTGCTCAAATGGTCTTTCTACACACATTTCATTATGATTCATGGAGAACTGAAGGTGTAGTCTTAACAAGTGTACTGTCTTTTTGACAAATAAGAATTTTGTCACTATGACAAATACAATTTATGTGTAAGTAAACTTTAGAAAAGAAAAAAAGAAAGTTAAGAGAGCTGTTGTTGATCAAGACTTTAAATAAAACACAAGCATGTCTTCCTTTCTGTGCTAATTTTGGGAGAAGAAGGAAGTCAACACAATTAATGGCTGATAATTATAAAAATACTGTCTTACTTTTTATAGCCCAGCATATATCTTGCATAAACACTAAAGATCTTTCATTCAACTGCTTTCAGTCAGTATAATATAATACGGATTTTTTAAAAAGCCACTATTTTTGTTAGCTAAATTTGCAGCTAGATATAAATATGTTGAGTTTCAGAGTAATAAGTAAGCTCTCAGGAACATCAAGGAGAAATTATATTTCCTTTATGCTAAGCATTGCAAAAATAAATTTGGTTTCTGAAGGTGAGGCCCCCATTTTTTTCATTTCAGGAAGCACAGTGCACATGGTACAGGCAGAAATCAAAGGAGGATACTAAAGCATACTGGACTACATCTGATACAAGATGGGCAATCCTCCATTTTGAGTGTAAAGGTTCCAGTTCAATTATACCTGTGAAACAGCATTAAGTATTCTAACATAAATAAAAAGCATGTGTTGCATTACAAAAACATAATATCCTTGTGATATTCTGAACCTTGAAAACAACATGTCACTGCTAACAAATCAAAAACATCTGTTTCCACAAGAACTTTAATTGGTCTTATGAGCAATTTGTTGTGGAGCCAAATTTTTAAAAACGTAAGAAAAAAAAAATCATCAGGATTGGAGGAGAGGTGACGGTGGGAAAAAGAGAGCTCAGTCCCAGTATGTGTAAACAAACTTGAACATTTTCTTTAGTTTACTGGAGACTTGGCATGTTTGTCAGCTTTACAACATTTCTCAAGCTGCAGCTATGGCTGCAAAACACAAATATGTATAGGATATGGTATGAATATATGGCATGATTACGGAGAGACCATCCACACCTTGAAACTGCTTAAGCCAGAAAATTTCTGGTCCTTGTGTTATAAAGTTCTAAAAGTTATCTGATAGTCACTTAAAATTTGTAAAAACTAAGCTACTTACTCAGTTAGGTGCAATAGCCAGGAGCCAATTCACAAATTA
>VZTM01045980.1:0-22315 GCA_013400555.1 Jacana jacana | reverse complement strand
CGAGGCGAGGCGAGGCGAGGCAAGGTGGGGTGAGTGAGGAGTTGGACGGGTCTGCGCAGAGAAGGAGGAACGCCATGGAGGCGGTAACCTTAAAGCTGCTTCTCCTGGACCCGGGAGATGAAGGCACCCAGAGGTGCAGGCTGGGACCTGCTGCCCTCTCCCTCCTGGGAGCCAGGATCGGCGCCCCACTGAGGGTCTCTCTGCCCAGCGGCTGCTGTCTGTGCACGGCCTGGCCCAGGCACGATTTGGCCGACGGGTACCTGCAGGTTGATCTGACGTGCAGAACGGCGGGTGTAACTGCGGGGGACCTGCGGGGCCTCACACTGAGCGTTGGCCAGCTGAAGCTTCTGGCCTGCTGCCATTTGAAAAAGGCGACTGTGAAAGTGGTCCTTAGGAGCTCTACACTGAAAAAGTCGACTCCCAGAGCAGTCTTGCAGGAGACGATCAGAGAACTGCTAAGGAATGTTTATGTTTCACTTCATTATGTTGTAACCGTTGCCCCAAATATTGAAAGTCCTGTGGTGTGTATTGAAATACTTTCTGTGGACCCTTTGACAGATGAAGCCGGACTGATAACCCCCCAGACAAGCATAAAAATTAAGGAGGTGGTCACTTTTGAATGGTACAGACATTCATCAGAAGACACTGCTAAGGCTTCAGTTGCGGGCCTAGATGATGTGGGAAAGTCTTTGAAAGAAATGATCGATCTGCCTTTCCGCTTCCCAAAAACTTTCAAGAAGTTAGGACTTTCTGTGCCTAATGGGGTGCTATTAATAGGGCCCCCAGGTGTAGGGAAAACCCTTATGGTAAAGGCAATAGCCAAAGAAGTGGGTGCGTATCTGCTTTGCATCGGTGGCCCAGCTCTCTATGGTTCAAGACCAGGAGAAAGTGAAGAGAATTTGCGAAGAGTCTTTGAAAAGGGCAGAGAAATGTCATATGAAGGCCCAACCATTCTCTTTATTGATGAAGTTGACGCTTTATGCCCGAAGCGAGGAAATTCAAACAATGCTCCAGAAGACCGCGTTGTCGCTCAGTTGCTAACACTACTGGATGGTGTAGGTAGTGAGGGCAAGATGGTTATTATGGCGGCAACAAACAGGCCTGATGCCTTAGACCCTGCATTGAGAAGACCTGGCAGGTTTGACAGAGAGGTAAGCAAACCCACTTATTCTAACACTTTTTATCCTTTTTGAGATGCATCAGGAGGCAGTTAATAAAGTATTTGGGGTTTTTTTTAATGTCTACTAGTCATGTTTCACAGTGGAATTCTACAGACTTGAGATATGTCCTACTTCTTTAGTTCGCTGCAACTTGGGTAAGGTAGAGAGCATATTTTACTGAGAGTTCCAAATACTTGAAAATGGGCAAGGAGAGTCTTTGTGCTTCTTTATGATAAAGACATGGACCTGTTCTTCACAGTTTTTGTTTGTTTACAGATGCTTAGCATCACAGAACTAGGTTTTTCATGTTTAAATCCTACATCAAAGACTTGTGCATCTCATTTTTTTTTGTGACAGAGAACTAGCAACCTGTTGTGTGAAAAATTATATTCAGATTTCATTAATGGGGGCTAGGTCTACTTCGGAAGACTTCTGCTAACCTAATGGTCAAAAGAAAGAAGAGGTGCAGTTATGCAGTGCACAGTGCTGCTACTTAGATTTTTATTTTGCTGGCTAAATGCAGTCCTGAATTAATCAGTTTAGTCAAGCTCTTTAATGCTTTCACAATTATAATTTTCATTATTTTTCAGGATTTATAGATTGTTGAGATATATTTTATAACTGTATTTTACCAGATTTTTAATAATATGTGGATGTTTTCCTTTTTTTTATTATTATTATTCCTTTTGAATTAATCTGATTCAGTCTTTGTGGTGTAAGGAAATTACTATTTCAGTGTTACATCTTATGTTGAAATCACCTTAAAGTAGGACTTAATGGACAGTAGCTGTCTGTCTTATGAACATCGTTAATACAAATGCTGTTAACTTGGAAAATAAGTGTAGATAACAGGTGTCTTGACTAGTTCTCGTTTGTGTAGTGTTGGTAATAACTTTCTTGTAAAATTCTTTAGTTGCACTGTAAGTAGGTATAAATCTTCAGTAAGCAGTATAAAGCAGAAACAAAGTTGGTTGTCTGGGTCTATAAAATAAGAGGAATATAGCACAATACCTACTTTAATTTTTTGTTTATTGTATTTGCTTTAGATTATTATTGGGACACCAACACTTACACAAAGAAGATCCATCCTGCAGTTGCTTACATCTAGTATGCCCATTTCTGCAGGCGTTGATTTGGCTAAACTGGCAGAAATGACAACTGGGTATGTTGGAGCTGACCTTACAGCACTCTGCAGAGAAGCTGCTATGCAGGCTGTGTGCCACAGCTATTTGGTATGGTTGCAGATCAGTCAAGAATGTCATTAATATATGTACCGACTTTTCCCCATTAATATTCAATTTACTTGAGAAGCTCAACAAGTTGAACTCACAAATTAAAATACTGAAAAACACCAAATGTATTATAAATATAAATACATTATTTTGCTAGGCCTTGCAATTCTCATCTGAGAAACTTTTTTTGTGTGAAAAGCTTTGCCAAAGCTTTTACCCTCATCTTTTTAGGATTGCGCAGGGCAGAGATTTAGTCTTTTTTGGCAAACTATATTGTCTACCAAAGCTCTCTTTTTAAGCTATCAGCAATTTAGAATTCCACTACTTAATAATAACTGCGAATTAAAGTCTAGGTTGATACATAAATATGTAACTGTTAGTGATATTAACTATTACCATTTGGGTTGTATGGCTGGATACAACCTCATTGTAGGCACAAGGTATACCACTGCCCAGTGTGCAGAAATTTAACTACTTCACTTCCAATTCCATATCTATAATATATATTTATTAATATTCATTCTATCTATTCCAAATTTTACAAGAATTTTAGAATCTTTGCTGTAGTTGTTCATCTGGAATGGCTGAGCAGAAATTTAAAGCTGTATTTGCAAAACAGAGTCAGAGCATCTATAGAAAATGGTATAACCCTCTGTCTTCACTCAGGGATAGAAAAAAGAGAGCATCATATTTGTAGAACTTCTGTCATCTCCAGATACTTTACAAGTATTGAAAATAAGAAACAAAATAATTTGAGCGTGATATCCCAGAAAGAAATAGATGGACAAATGAAAATAATGAATAAGTAGATGACCTGTTTGCCTTGAGAACTGCATGCACCTTTGTAAAATACATCTTAGTTCAGTTACTGCATCTGTAGTTTAATAGTGGTATTTTCTAGACTCTTTGAGATGAAGTCCCTTACCTTTTCCAGTATGTGATGAAAATGTATGGTAGAATACTTTTATTTGTATTCAAGATATTCTAGGATTTGGTGTGACTTTTGGTAACCCTGAAACTAACAACCATTTGATTTAGGAGATCACTATGTAATGGAGCTATAATTTAGGGAAAAACAGTAGTTTTCTCTAACACATTGATTTCTGTTAAAAATTAGGTTTCCTGTGTAAAAGCTTGCCATTAAAGAGAATATATTTTGCTTTGTGTTATGTCTTTTGTGTCTGCAGTACTTTAGCTTGTTAGGGCAGGAATTTGCTTCTTTATTAGTTGCATTTGGCCTTTAATGAAGTGTTTTGCATACTAATGCAGCATTATAAGTTATCACAAAAAAAAGTTGTTAATATGCTTTATCTGGGTTCCTTCAGGATTCAGCTGAAACAGTGATTAACATGGCAGATTTCCAAGAAGCGTTTAAAAAAATTCAACCATCCTCTCTCCGAAGTGCAATTGGACTAACAGAGTGCAAACCTGTCACTTGGGAACAAATTGGTGGTCTTGAAGATGTGAAATTAAAGTTAAAGCAGGTAACATATAAAACAAATTTAGATAAACAACTGGTGTCTAATAACTGTGTCCTGTGAGGCATTCTGTACACTACATTGTGGAAATGAATCCTCCTGGAAATTACCTGATTATAAATTGTATTTAAAACTTTTTTTAATTTATTCTACTTCAAGTTATTCCAATGATTGTAAGTTAAAGATCTTCCTTTAAGCATGTTTTTTAGTAGCTGAAAACCACTTGTGGCTAGATATTTTTTCCATTCCTGAATTTGTATCTGGAGATGGCCCTTGTGTATTGTCTCTCAAGGGTTGCCTTTTGTTCTGTTTGAGAGAGAGGAAACTTTAAGGAGGGTGGTGTTACATAAAGGAAGGCCAAGGTGCTTTGTATCAAGGAGAGGAAATAACATGCTCAGCAAACTCATTGATTGCCTATGAACTCTTGTTTCATGACTAAGAATTTCATCCCTTTTTTATGTATTGACAGAGTATCGAGTGGCCTATGAAATATCCTCAGGCATTTGCTAGGATGGGTCTGTCTCATCCAAAGGGAATTCTTCTCTATGGGCCACCAGGGTGTGCCAAAACCACACTGGTGAAGGCTGTGGCCACAAGTTGTCACTGTTCCTTTCTGTCTGTAAGTGGTGCAGACCTCTTCTCACCTTACGTTGGAGATTCCGAGAAGATTTTGTCTCAGGTACAGTTTTTAATTTGTGTAAGGTTTATAGTCGATTTTGGCTTGATTTTTTTAAAGTATTAGTTAGCCCTAAATTTTGTTAATGAAAGATAGTTAAAGCTCTCATTTGATTATTAAATAGAAATGGCCTACACAGATTCACATTTATATCAACTGAGAATCTAGCCCTAAACCTATACTAGTTTTAATCTTTAAAGTATTTCTATCAGTTTGTTTTCAGTTCATTTAAGAATTTAAATAAGGAGAATTTGCTTATAGTAAACGTAAGTCAGAACAGCTCTTGTGAAACTTGAATGTATCTTTAAATGAATTAATGAATGTATCTTTTAACGAATGTATCTTTGAAGTTAAGTAAAACTCAGAGTATATGTAAATAGGTATATTCCCTGACCTGATAGAATGTATGTATTAACGTTTTACTGTATTAATTTTTAAAAAAGGTTTTTCGCCAAGCACGAGCAAATAGTCCAGCAATAATATTTCTTGATGAGATTGATTCTATCTTGGGATCTCGGTCACACTGCAAAACTGGCCATGGTGTCTCAGAGCGGGTTCTTTCTGTTCTTCTCAATGAGTTGGATGGTATTGGGCTGAAAGTCACAGAAAGAAGAGGAAGCAAGATACAACTTGAGGGTCAACATCAAGAACAAAGTGATGAGGAAAGAAAGGTATTTGTTCCCTTTTCTATTTAAGAATAATAATAAATACAGTTCAATTGTTCCAAAAATCTTAGCTGATGATTTTCACACTTTTTAAATTTAAAATCCTCTAGCTTAAAAATATGCAAGATTCTCTCCTACTCTGTCATAATTTCTAGTGTTTAGAAAGTACTGTATATAGGCTCCTAACTGTTTTTACATACACTGTTCCTCAATGAAACTTTCGTTGAACAAAATACACACACAGGCTAATGAGCATTACTAGTTGGTGTTCATCTTCTGTCACAAAAGTCCTCCTGCTTGACACTAAGGTAATTCTTTAGACAAATTGTGCTTTTTTTACTGTTATACCAGTTTCTTCTTGAACTTAACTTCTTGGAAGCATTTCCCTACTTCATTTGCAGTACTTTCTCATACATACTCTATAAAACAAACCCAGTACAGTTATGATTAGTTACTTATTTAAACAGGAAGCTAGCAGCTGGACTTTTTAGTCAATTGTTCACAACATATTTTAATATTAAACTTTTCTGTATTTAAAATCTGTCTTCATATTCTGGTACTCTCTGGGGGAAAATTCAGACAGGGTCAGAATTGCAGGATACTGAATTTTGCATATGAAAGGCCTGGCCAGAAAAATCTGTATTTGTCAATAGGGCAGATACTAACTATATTTCTTCTTCGGTACTTAATCTGGCATGCAATGAGGCATTTTTATACCTCAAGGAAAAAAAAATACTAACATTGAAAGGAAAATTACTGCATCTAAAGATAGGTCAGCTTTTCACCCTTCCTCTTTTCTCATTAGTAGCTAACTAATGTCTTTGGATAATACCTGTCTTAACCATGTTGCACTAATTTGTTTATATCGTCTCTTACTCAGCTAGAATTTCAGGAAACTTTGAACAAAGATTTCATGGTAGTTGCTGCGACAAATAGACCAGATATGTTGGATGATGCCTTATTGCGTCCTGGAAGGCTAGACAAGGTGATCTATATTCCACCTCCAGATCTGAAGGTGAGATACTACAAATCCATACGTGACTTTAAATGGAGAGATATTAATTGCCAGCATACTTTACTTTAAGAGCAAATGGGTCATGTTCCTATAAGATACTTAACAATTGATGGGTGATTCATCGAAGATCAGTCACAAATCTCAGAGTAAAATGAAGAATTTTAAAAAGAAGTAATTACATTTGTTAAACACCAATAAGATTTTAACTGATGTATGTAGCTATACTGTTGCATATGGAAAATAGACCAAATCTGGAATAATTCTGTATTTACAAAAGCAAGCTGCAGTTTAGAAAGTACCATAGAGTTGACTGTCCAAATCATTCCCGTACCCTGTTCCTAAGGATAATGTAGCTAATTGTCCTGAGTTTCCCCAGGAAATAAAGTTGACCCAAAGCAGGTCAAATATGGAATCTTCAGCCTAAAATACTGTGTTTTCATGGAGTAATGAGTAACTGTGAATAAAAGACTTTAATATGAGGTAATACTTACTCTTACAGTTGTCTCTGTTAATAGCACTTTATTTATGCTTCCACTAAAAACATGTAGGTTTGGTACTCTCCTGGATTTTCCTTAGTTAAAATTTCAGACTTTGTACTGCTTTGGAGAGTGATTAGTTATTGGTTTGTTTGTTTTCTTGTATAATATGCACCAACTTACAGGGAAGGGTTTCCATTTTGAAAATCTGCACAGCAAAAATTCCATTAGATACTGATGTGTCATTACAAGATGTGGGAATTCTCACAGACCTCTTCTCTGGAGCAGATATTGAAAATCTGTGCAAGGAGGTAAGAAATACTCATGGTTAATGTGTGAAATAAACTGTAAATCAAACTTTTCAATGAAAAAAAGAGGACTCAGACATTACCGAGGCATCTGTTGTGCAGATTCTTTCAGTTCGTAATGAAAATAGAATGAGTAAAACAGATGAACTGAACAAGGGTTATAATTCTTCAAGTAATAAAAGCTAAATAAGAATAAAGTCTGTCTGTGATAATTTACTAGAAGGTAGGGAACTGTACTACTCCTTGTTTCACATGGGCCTTCCTAGATTAATTGCATTTTGTGTACTGCAAGCAACTGCAGCATTTTAAACTGAAATCGGCATGTACTGTCAAGACTAGAGAGAACAATGAGAAATCTCTTACATATTTGAGGAGATAAATTACATCAAAAGATGGAAGACTATGAAGGAAATCCAAAAATAGAAGTGAACAAGGGTATGTTGTCTAATTCAGAGACAAAAAGTGCACAAAAAAGTTATAGTAATCTTAGTTGATGTTTATCTATTGTTAAATAACCATGAATTGCACAGCGCTGTTTTCAGATACTTTACCTAAAATTTGCTTTCATGAAAAATATTTTAGAATATTTACAATAACTTCTTTGCAAGCTAAAACGTAATAAGCAGTTCAAGTTGTGTCTTTTTTTTTTTTTCCTTTTTCTTTTAAAGGCTGCTTTGTTGGCATTGCAAGAGAATGGACTTGAAGCAACTGCTGTAAAACAGGACCATTTTCTAAAATCATTGAGGACTGTAAAACCATCCTTAAGTATAAAAGACTTGGAATTCTATGAAAAATATTATAATCAAGAATTAGCCTCTTGAATGAAAAAAGTGATGTGGCATAGGTATTTTTAAATTTGTTACAAAAACGTTGCAATGGCTTACATATTTCTTGCTATTTTTTATACTGAACTTTTTTTGTGTGTAGTTTTTTTTGTGTTTGTTTTTTTTTCAGTAGTTTTCAGTGTATATGAAATACATTTCACATGTGAAAAATCTGTGACTTCAATAATGGAGAATAAATTAAAGTCTTGTTTGTTTCGGCTAGGTTTCCTCCACCTGATGAAAGGAGTAGTTGAGATACCTGGATAAGGAACTGTGGAACAGCTTAGCGTTCCTGTAGATTTCCTAGTTTTCAGTACAAACACTGGCACAAGAAGAATATTTAATTTTAAATGTGTTGTGAAGTCTCCAAGGGACAGTGAGTATTAAAAAAATGGAGAAGTTTTCAGAATGTCAAATAGAAAAAAGTAAGTCCCATACTATGTAAAATGTAAGGTGTTTTATATGTGTGTATCCACAGACTTGCTTTCTTACATCAGATTCCTAAATACAGCGGCAGTGAAGAGGTTGTCAGTGCTTAATACCTGGGAGTTAGGTTTGGGAGTCTGGGCTTTTTGAAATAATTGTAGGTCAGTGACTGCTCACTGTACACACGTGGGTTGAGTAAGCAGGTACTAAGTCTGGAATCAAACAATTCAAACTATAATGATTTCTTCTTTAGAGATGGGAGTTTCCTTTTAACTGTTTCTAGAGAATTCTTTTCCTCACCTAACCATTCTTTGTCAATATATTTTTGTAAGTTGTCTTCTAAAACACACAGCTTGACCAAAGGAAATAAGTAAGTGTGCATTTTTAGCTTAACCAGGGCAGGAATTGTTTTTCTGCTTTTCCCCATGAAAATGCTTGTGAACAAAATACTGTCAAAGATAGTATATTATTTCAGCTGAGGTTTTTGTGTTATAAACCTATTAACAAATAGGTTTTAATGATGACACTAGGGATGACAACTGCAGTGCTGTTTACAGGGAGCTGGATCATGAAAGGAAGCTCTGAGGCAGTTAGCAACTGTGGAGAGCTAAGGGGAGTAGCAGAGCCTGCTGTTACTTAGGAGAGGGTTCAGGTATAAGTCACTGTCCTACAGCTTGGGGGCTTTAATTGCCACTTCCTAGGGAAGGAGCATCCTATTGCTTTATTGCTGGCAATTATTAGGCCGTTGCCACTGAATTTCCCAAACACCCAGAAGTTTCCCAGTGCTGGAGATAAAAAGTACGAAAATCTTCAAGGTACCTCTGTGTAACTCTGTGTTGCTTTCCAGTGTGAGACTGCTACTTTAGAATTTCCAGACATGAAAGTTGTTAGGACAGCAGAATGCTGTCATCTCCTCTTCAAAGATGATGCTGCTTAACTTTCACACTTGCTCTAGAAAAACTAGCAGAGCTATTTGTGCCTTGTCCTGTCCCCTCCTTGCTAGGGGGAGCCAGCAGAGCATGCAGTAAAGGCAATGTCTCCTTCCTCTTACTGCTTTCCAGTGGGAGAAACAGATTTGCAGATGTCTGTTGACACCATGGTGTTCCATCCAGCCCCGTAGGAGTCTTTTGCAGACTGGAATACTGGGAAGGGATGGGCGCTATGTAGCACAGGGGGGTGGTGGGCACCTGGGCCAGGGTTAAGCTTTTGTTGCAGCAGAAGGGGACGGAGTGAAACTGGTCTCCCGTTCAGGTCACCGTGCGCCTGGGCCAGCTCTGAGAGGAGGCAGGCCAAGGCCCTGGCTGTGCCTCGCCCTACACATGCTGCTTTTTGGCCGACTCGTGGAGAAGGGGACAAACAAAAAGGCAAAGGAGACATGGAGAGTCGAGGTCGGCGTGATGCAGCAACGGAGGAGGAAGGAGTAGCACCAACACCGCACGCCGCATCCCCCGCTGCCTCAGTCCGGGGCTCCGCCGAGCGTTCCTCCGCTAGTCCGCCGGGGGGCGCCCTCCTCCCGTCCCGCCCGGTGCCGGCGCCGTGACCTGGGGCGCTGCCGGGCGTATATAAGGCAGCGAGCACCCTCCCCTGGCGCTGGTGCCCTTCGGCAGCGCTGCCGGTCCTTCCCAGCTCGCCCAGGTAACGGAGCCGTCGCGCCCGCTCCCCCGGGGCCGGCGGCCGAGCCCGGCTCCCGCAGCCCGAGGTGGGATTCTCCGGGGTGTGGTAACTGGTAACTGTTTGTTCCAGGTTCGTGGCTGCAGCGAGGATGTACGCCAACTTCATCCAGATACTAAAAGCGAAAAAAGAAGTAAGTTTGCCAGAGAGGTTGGCTCTCGGATAAGTGAGCCCCGTGGGCGAGGGGATGCTGGGGCTCCAGCAGGTGCCATTTAATAATGAGCACCTTATAGAGGAAATTGTTGTAGCACGGGCATGTGTAGGTTGAAATTAATGCATTGAAAGTGAGGTGGTGTCAATAGTAATACAGACATGATAGAGCTTAAGAGCCGGGTAACACACTCCCTCTGTTCGTGGCTCTGTAGCCAGTTCATCAACTCTCTTCTCCGTTTTATGTCTTCCAGCTCATTCCCCTGGTTGGAGTCCTGTCTTTTGCAGCAGTTGGGGCATTCTCTTTTTCTGTTTATTCCCTGTTCACCAAATCTGATGTCATGTAAGCAAAATACTTACTGCTTGGAGTTTAGCCTAACCTTCTTTGTTCAACAGAGGTATTTGAGCATCGTGTTTTTCACTAAAAAATAAACAAATTCATGTGAATATTCCAGACTGCTAGTAACTACTAAGATATCTACAGATTGTAAATGCTGAAAAAATTAATTATTGGAGCATAGCCCAAATTATTTCCCAAATTTTGATTTACAATAGATTATAATTTTTCATTGCTTTAGGTGTAATGAGCTTTAAATTTTCTTATGAAGAATTTCAAATCATCAGATAAGTAGATTGCATGCAGATATGTTGCAACCAGGCTATTGACTTGTATATAAAGAACAGCATTTGATAATGTGACCCTACAATAAGGTTGTATTTTAATGGGTTGACTAATAATTGACACTAAGTCCTATGGTCGTTTATGCTTTAAGGAATTTTTAATATTGGAGCTGTCACAATAAGAATCCCCTTCTTCTGTTTTGGTTTTCCAGCTTGCTTTCTCTATGATAACACGTACTTAACAACAGTGTTGGCTGGCTTGGTGCTTTGGAAGCTGTAGATAAAGCAAGCAATCATTGATTCCTACCCAGAATTTAAAACAGAAGTGCCCAAACCTGTAAACTTGTGTTTCAGGGGATCTGCTTATTTACATGAATAATTCTGTGACAGTAGACTGTTCACATAAGAAAATTGTATGCAAGATCACACCCTAAACCAGAATACTTGTTTTGCTTTATCTTCTCTTAAAGCATTAACAAGAGTGGCAATCCAGAACCGTGGGAAACTGTCGATCCTTCCAAACCTCAGAAGGTAAAGTGTACAGATAATACAGTCAGTACAAATAACATATAGTTCTAGCACAATAAATAACTTTATTTAAATGTGAAAGAACTAGCAAAATATTAGCGAGGAAGAAATTTAAAGCAGACTATTACTTTGTGTAAATATAAAAAAAAAAAAAATTTAAGTGTGTTATTTACATGATTATGTGACTTTGCTCAATAAATTATTCAATATACCATCAGTTGCTATTTTATTTCTAAAAGGAAAATGTAAAGCCATTAGAGATCCATTGCTAATTAGCTGATGTATGATATAGGGTGGGGTGAGAGCAGAGTAAATGCTCACTGGGATTTTGCTAATTTCTTTCCAGAAAAAATATTTGCTAATATTTTCCTTTTAATTTCTTTCAGCTGTTAACAATCAATCAGAAATGGAAGCCTATCGAGGAGCTGGAAAGTGTCAAAAAGCTTACGAAGTGACAAGTTTCTGTTGCCTCAAAAAGGTACCCTATGAATCTAGTGGAATCACTTCTGCACAAACTTGACTACTGAAATCAGTGTGCGGAAATGCTTCTGCTACATTTTTAGGGTCTCCCTACATTTTTTGGACTCTGGATGAGGAGTTTCATGTTGCCTTAGAAGTTGGCATACAACATCCCCACAGTCCAAAAATCTGTCTCAAACATTCCTTTTCAGTAGGCATTTGGTGTTAAATGTTGAATACTCAGTTGGTAATTAAATGGAAAAATCCTTCACACTTATTGTAGAATTATTTTTTTTCTCAAGACACATGGATTTTGTAATTTTATATATTTTTAGTAAAATATCTTAAATTTTTACAATATTTCATGTAAATTCTGTAAATGATTACCCAAAAGCCCTTCTAAGTTTGGATTCCAGGTCTGTTCCCTCTCTGTACTGTATTCTATACAGACCAAATAGTCCTTGTAGCCAGAGGATGTTTTTGTATGACAGCATATGTGATCCTAAAGTATACATTCATTTTCTGTGTTAGATGTGATAACAATGTAAGTCAAACTTAAGACTCCATTGCTAATACTAACTTGTACATGTGCTCACCTTAACCCACTGAGGAGTCCAATGGGTTATTTAAGGGTATACTTGAGACTGCAGGATTAGAACATAAGTATTAAGCATGGCTTAAAGGGAATTGGAAATGAGATCATTTCTGTTATATTTAAATATTGTTCATGTTTAGAATTAGAGAAAGCTACTATAATCAGCAAACTTTTATATTATCCAAAACTAGTTACATAATGTTCATTTCTCCTTTTTGTGCAAGGTAGTTCATGTTAGCTCAAATGTATTGCACAGTTAACACTTTGGGGTTTGTTGGTTTTTTCAGTATTTCTAGATACATGTTATTAGGGACATCTGCTTTAAAAAAGAAAGAAAAAAAGAAAAAAAAAAAACAAACCAGATTAAAATTAGGAATGACTTTATGAGGAGACAGTTCCTCTTTAATATTCTTTAATATCTTTAATATGTGTTTTCTTATGAGCTGGGGAGGGAAAGAATGTAATGGGCAGACCTGGTAAATTAATGAGGCAATATATACATCCAATGATAGAAGAGTCTTTTGTGCATGTTGTGAGTATGTGTCCCTTCCCAAGCAGTTTCACAATATGTTACACAGTTTCTCTTACAGTGGAGGTTCAGAATGTGTATTACTTTCTTGGAGGAAGAAAGCAAAAGTGAAACAGTTGCTAATTGGAAAGAGAGTAATGGTGAAGTGCCCTCGATCACTCTGCTGCAGCAAAGGCTAAGCTTAAGTTAGTGAAGCTGTCTTGCAAATTTTAAGGTAGCTTGGCTCCAGAAGCTTTGTTTTCCTCACTTATTTATGCTGGGGAAAAAAAAAATAGATAAGGTATCATTTTATCCTGTATTTGTGTGCAGATGGAACATAAATATTTATTTGTCAAATAAGGATGACTCAGCAGCATTTATGTTTAAGCTTGAGAACTACAAGTCTTCAGCATACATTCTTAGCTTTCATTTTAAGAAGTGACGTTAGAAGATGATTTGACAGCATATAACCACAGAAGTCCAGTGCTCTGACGGATACAAGTTTTAAGTATTTTAATAGAAAAATATTTTTTTTTAATTTTTCTGTAAGTTATTCTGTATTTCCATTTTTTTACTGGACTGTATCTAACAAAACAAAAAGAAAAGGAGTGCTGTGCTGTGAATTGATGTGTGAATTAAATGAGTTTGTTCTTCAGTAATTCACTTGTGTGATCTGTAAATACTATGACTGAAGTATCTGTCAACATTAGGGAAATAAGTGTAAGTCATCTTAATGTAGTTTTTATAGTTAACTACTTTTCAGTGGTGTCTTCCAGTAGCACATTAAGCACTGACTGCCATCAGCCATGAGTTGTTGCTTCTGTCATCACTGAAGCATAACAACAAAGGTAATAAAGTTTTTCTTTGTTAGCTAGTATTTCTTTTTTAAATATACATTTGTGGGGAGAGTAGTTACATAATGTGAGAAATCAAAATATTTTTCTGCACTTCAAAAAGATTATGCATATTGTTAAATTTATTGGAATTTTGTGTGTTCTCAGACTGTCCCTAAAAATTTCCTGATACATTTTTTCTTGTAAGTGGTGCACAGCAAGAACAATTATTGTATCTCCCCTCTGCAACTACTCAACAAAAATCTACAAAGTAATACACAGTTTATTTTCCTTGTTTTGCCTCTGTTGTCTGTAGTAAAAAATTTTAATTGGCTGAATTTTGTGAGCTGACTTATGAGAACAATGAGATTTCCCATGTCCTGTGTTATGCAAATCCATGACTTTTTATGCCATGGACAATTTAGAGGCTGTTGAAATAAATTTAACAATGTTCTTCATTTGCTTCACTCTGTTCTCTCCATTTTGTCTCCTACTTCATTCTGTTCTTGATTTCTATCTTTACTTACTCTACCCAGTACTTCTCCATAGAACTGTATCACTTCCAACTTTCTTATTAATTACACAGTTTAATAGAAATGCTCAGTGACTTGTTAAACTTTCAAATATAGATTAAAGAACATTTCTCATGGTTTCTAATGCCTCTAACCACCATTAAGGAGGCATCGTTGCAATCTATGGTGCTTTTCTGAGTGCAGGTGGGTGACAGCTTTAAGTAGTCTATTTGTAAATAGTTTTCTGGAAGGACAGGGTGTTGCTCTCTGCAGTATACTTGCAATTATTAATTAACTACTAATTTTTGTTATTACAATAGTACTTAAAGGCCTTAACCACAATGATACAAGATCTGTGGTTATCCAAGAGCTGTGCTGAGTCTTTCATTTGGCTTTTATTGCCTGGTGTCAGCATTTCTCTGCTGCAAGATGCTATTAGTGTAGTACTACACTATCTAGTTTCTTCATTGGCATGTGTGCTTTCTGAAGAAAATAGTAACTTAACGGAGGGGCCTGATGCAATCATTAAAGGAAACTGTTCGTCCTGTGGTTGTCACCTGTCTTGCTCAGTGCAGAGGGTTGTTGTCCCTAGGACTAGCTGTAGAAAACAAACGCGTAATGGGAATGATTCATTAGATCTGGCCAATATTTGGTGTTGGATATTTCCCAAAAAAGCTTTCAGATTAAACAAACATGGCCACGCTACTCAGCACAGTTTTAATTTGCTGTCTGAAATCTTCGCGGTGCAGTACATCCCCGCCATATGGGGAGCACACAAGATAACAAAATCACCTAAATGTCTAACTGAAATGGAAATAAAGTGTTAGCAAGGAAGTGAACTCAGGACACTGCACTTGGACTAAGTAACTATTGACCTTCAGGTGCTGATGTGACTAAAAGTGGGCATATTGTTTGCTGAAAGCTATCTGCCATCATAAAGCAGCCGTTGTTGGTAATTGCACCCTTCAAAGGAAGTCCAAAGAGTATGCGTGCACCCAGCGCAAAGAGCCCTTCCCTGTGGTGCCTCACCCCGATCAAAGATCACACACCTTTACACTGCACTTCATGGAGGCTGTACCAACCCTTTTTATCCTGTACCTTGACCTGGTGACCAAAGGGTTTTGGTTTAATTAGCTTTTATTTTTAGATAACCTTGTTATGTATATGTTCCAGCCAGAGCTGTTCACGGGGATGTGGTGTCCTTCTGCAGTGCTAAAGGTTGTGCGGTCCCTCTAATGGCCTCATATAATACAATAGTGAGAGCCTGAGGACTGTGACAAATTAAGCCATTACAAGAGAAAAGCTTCACCTGGGCCTCTACACCCATTACCTGCAACCCCCCATGGCTGTGAGGGACCCTGAGGTGGCTGCCCTACATTCCTGCCGCTGCCGTCTCCCTCAGCAGCCTCTCACTGGAGTGGGTGCTGGGTTATCTGCAGGGGCATGGAGCTTTTCTTGGAATCACAGAATGGTGAGAATTGGAAGGGACCTTAAAGATTGTCTCATTCCAACCCCCCTGCCCTGGGCAGAGATACCACCCACTAGACCAGGTTGCTCAAATCGCCATCCAGCCTGACCTTGAACAACCTCCAGGGATGGGACATCCACAACTTCCCTGAGCAACCTGTTCCAGTGCCTCACCACCCCCTCAGTAACGAATTTCTTCCTAATATCACATCTAAGCCTACCCTTCTTTGGTGTAAAACTTTCATCCCTTGTCCTATCACTACACTCTCTGACAAAGAGTCCCTCCCCACCTTTCCTGTAGGCCCCGTTTAAGTACTGAGGCACCTTGCCACCATTTCCCCCCCCACCCACTGCCATTTTTCCCACAGCCTGTTGCTGCTGAGGAGCCCAGGGGTGGCAGTTCCCCCTCGTCCTGGGGAGGAGACCTGCCGACCATCACCAGCAGATCACCTCTGGGTGAACACTCAGCAGCGCTGATGATTGCAGTGGGGAGAAGGCCAAAAAAAGGTAGAAGCAAAGCAAACCTCCCACTCTGTATTTTGCCTCGAGGTGCGATATCCAGGTGTGTGGTCAGAGGAGCTGAGTTGCCTCTCCGTGGTGGTGTGCAGCCTAGATTTTCAACAGCATGTGAGGTACAGGATCTGTCTGACGGGGGAATGAGGGAGTTGTAAGAAAACTGTAACTCAGGTGATAGGGGGTGGCAGAGCTTTAATTGGTGTGGAGCAGTGTTAGCAAGTCAGTCTTAGAAATAATTTGTCTGGACTTCGGGATATAGGCCTGGAGAACGTTAATTTCTAGAACATTAGAAATGTTTTTAGAACATTAATTTTTAAAAACTCTCATCTATTAGGAATGGGAGCATGCACAGAAGTGTTGGTTTGGTTTTCTCTTCATTTAAGAGTTGCAGGGTTGAACCCAGCACATCACAGAGGCACTAGGGGCGGTGGCTATGGCTCTCCTGCCCCAGTGGTGCTGGGCACCCCAGGACTCGGCCCTTCTCTCCTGGACTGGCAGCTGAGTCTCCCTCCTGGGTCCCTCCCTTCTGCTGCTCTCCAGTGAGATTTGACCATGTGTAACACTCCCTAAAAAGCATTCTGTATAAAAAGTCTAGCCTCCACAATGCAATATTTTTAAGATAAAACTAAGCACCTTTGTGGGTTTATTTCTGTAAGCTTTGAAAAGTGCTCGTACACATCTCTTCAAATTCAGAAAAACATGCTTCCTGTTTTACCAGTTAGAAAACCAGTCCCTTCAGCCTGAGACATTTGACTGGACTCTGGTATTAGTCACACTCTGTCTTTTACACCCTCTTCCCTGTTTTCTAACGAGACTCCTGCCTTCATTCCCTTTCTGACACATCTTTTCTTCTTGCTAAATCTCTTTCTGTCTTGCCCACCAAAACAAGCACATTGGGAAACATTTTCTTGGCCTGATTTTTTTCTTCTGTTTATACTATTTAGTAGTACAGCAGCACTGTGTTCTAGAAAGTTACAAATGTAAAATGAGTAGATCAGAATATTGGGCTGCTGGTTTAAACTCAGAAATTAAGCAAAGAAAGGCCCTGCCTGTAATGCTTATCTTCATTCTCCCTCTGTCCTGTTCTGCTTTGCTTTATGTATGCTGATGGTATTGTAATAAATGCACCATAGGGATGATTTTTAAAAATAGAGAAACTTTACTAATAGTAAGGATGCATAGTCTGTAAATTCATCAAGCAAATGTCTGTAGATTCTCAGTATATGCATAAATAACAGTAAATACTTGGGAATTGTCTTTCCATTTTGAAAAAAAAAAAAAGAAATTCAAGGCATATACACACGCATGCTTTGTCTCCCAATAAACTCACATAAAAACATTTGCAGTTCTTCTTTAAATTTGATCCCACACTGATACTATGTTGGTCCACTCCACTGTAAGCTATTTCTTAAATTATGCTACTGCAGAAAAATAAAGGCCATGTAGGTTAATAAAATGATGAGAGTCTGTTCATAACCCACTTCTATCGAAATATCTCTTGCTTTGAGTAATGGCTGTTCTCTTACTGATATTTTATTTATCTGGTTATTTCCCTACAAGAAAATGGCAAAATAACTTCTTCACCTTTTGTAACTCTAAATTGGCAGTGGTCTGGCAGTTTATAATCCTGATTAATGATCCTGTGAATCATCAGGCTTCCTATAGCCTTGCAGACCGTGATGGCTGTCCAGGTGACAGCTGTGGAACAGCTTTTTTCATTCGTGTATTTTCTTTTCCTTTTTGAGTAAATTGGAAAACACAACTTTCAGTTCAAACTCAGTCCTCACGCAGCCAGACTTGCTGACTTCACTGACCCCAAATGTTGCTGAAACAGGGGCAGGAGATCATAACTTGGGACTTTATCACAGCAGATGATTTCTGAAGCAGAATTCCCTGCTGAAGCAAGTGGGAATTCTGCACAGACACTATAGTTACCAAGTGGTGGCAAACTGAGGATTCGCAGACTTGGGAGGGAAAGTCAGTAAGATACAGCACCAAAAATAGGCTGAGGACCAGAGCTCTGTAGCAATCCAGTCAGCATTGTCTAAAGGAACATACATTAAACGAGGCAGCCTACCATCCCGCTCTATGGTGACAGCAGTTCTCTAGAACTCGTTGGTCTTCAAGCCACATTCTACCATTTTACTCTTTTGTATGGTATTTGGCATGAGACCAGTCCCTTCTGGTAGACCAGTGGTGGACTGCTAGTGACTGTGGGCTCGAGTGCTTCATCAGCCTTTGGCCCAGAACTGCGTTTCAGCTGTGGAAAGGACTGAAGCATGTTGTGAGGTACAAGCAAGGAACACCCGCCTTATCACCCCACACTAGGTTGTTACACAGATTGTTAACAGCAAACGTTTTTGTTTGTGAAAAGCTGGAGTTCTTCATCTTCCTGTTTCAGTATTGTAGAATATGTGGATTTTTACTTTCAAAATGCTTGTAGGATCAACATGATGCAGTTTATTTCAACGCAACATTACACTGTGTGATGTACAAAGGGCAAATGGGAGTAGCTGTGGATGCAAACAGATGAGCTGAGAGGTCAGAAAAGCCACACAAGTTTGAAAAGCTACTTCTTAAGTGCAGATAAAGGTATTTAAGCTTTCAACTTTAGCAAAACAATCTCATTCTTGATTTCCTGTTGTGACATTCCTTTAATTGAAATAAATGTATTTGCAGTAGGTAGCTAATAAACTTGCAGTAATAAATTTGCAGTAGTAACTAATAAACACCATCCTTTACCCGACTTGATGCTGCATGAACAAGGAAGTAAATGCAGAAAATCCAGATTTGTTGTAATCATGGTAGTAACAGGAAAATCTTATCAGTTTGCCAAAGAAAAGCAGTCATCTACTTGTAATAAATCACTGATTCACTAAATGAAAACAAAGGGAAAGCTGTTTTCTAGTAAAGCTGTTAAAAATGTTTCATTTAATGGTGCATCCTCTCCCTCCTGCTGTATGACTTCTGTTATAATCCAGTAAAGCCTGCATTTTTTTTTAAATAACTGTTAGCATTATGCTGCCAATGCTGCTAGCTTTATTAAATGATATGTTAGCATTATGCTACCTTCACTGCATTTATTTTTCCTCCCGTGAAGTGCTTTGAATGAAACATGGTATCGTCAGGAATCAGCATTTGGCTTAAAGACTGCAGTATCCAGCTTACTCCCCAAAGCAGAAATACCCAGCAACATCCTAGTCATAGTGACTTGCAGTTCTGTTCGTTGCCTCATTGCCAAACTCTTAGCCACAATTTTAGTGTTACAATACCATCTCATACAAAGTAGATGTAAAAGAAAAACAGTTTGAAGTTATGGAAATGTTTTTATATTGTCTTCAAGGAGGCATGGAACTAATATAAGCAAACATGTAGAGGTTGTGTATGTGATTTTTAAATGTGATTTTTAAAAATTTCCTCTCTTCTTAAGAGAAAGGAAAACATTTAAGATTTGGGTGTGTCTTTACTCGCTGTATGTGCATTAGTTCAAAGAGGAGGCTTTTGTAATATGCAAAACAGGGCAACACATGGAAGTTCCTGTTTAAGGTATGTACTGGGTGTATCAGTTCTTGATAGGTGTAAAGGACGAAGGCATAACACCCTCTGGGGGTGAGTGCTTTAAATAAGCACAATTTGCCACTGAAGTCCCAGATTAATTCACTCAATAAAGAACCAAAGTGTTTGACCTTCCTATGTGCTTGTAGGAATCCTCGCAGTTGTCTGTCTGTCTGTGCCACAGATGTAACGTGCATGCCTCAGTAAGGAATACTACAGCACAAAGGTAGCTACAGATGAGCATTTGTTGAAGCAATGTGTAGTCAGAGTTACTAAAATCAAAAGCTAAGAGAGCTTTTTTCTTCTTACCTAAAAAGGTAAAAGAAAACAAGGCAATATTTAGGGCAATACAGAGACAGGGGCAACACCCTAATCTCTTTTGTTTTTTCCCTTAGCATCAGTAATGAATGTGTGTGGTGTGGGCTAGATGGATAAAACATACCTTGCTTAAGAGAAAAATGGTTGTAAAACTAGTCATCAAACATCCCAGTTGAACTGCACAACAGAGCAACTAATGCTGGAATACAGGGACAAAATTGGTACTGACTTCATTTCTTATCACCACAATTTGACCCAAAATTATATTAGGGTGCTCCACAGATGACTGCATGGTAATGTAATGGTGCTCACTGTTTTTCGGTTGCTCTCTGCAGTACCCCTGTGATCTGGCTTTGCCTGTTTTCTTCCCTCCTTCCTCTTTTGTACACAAACACACCTCAAATCATCAACAAAGTATGAACTCTTAAAAAAAAAACCCAGAACCAAGCAACAAAATGGCACTATGAGTACCCTTACTTAGCCACAGCAGTTGATAGGCCCACCAGTAGGATTTAATTTTGTTATTACTCCTGCTCTGTGTGCCGCTGCTTTCTAGCTTGGACAGCTAATATTAGGGGCTACCTCTTCCTTCTCTCTTTCCTCCAGAGAAACTTCAAGCATAGTAAATCTGTGGTTGGAGGAATAATATTCATCTTTCATTGCTGCTTTACAAAGACAGTTAATAGATCTCATATAGTGTGATATCCTGCATAGCTCTCCACACGTGAGAGTATCTAAAACTCTCATTTACAGCTTACTGCACATGGCCCTTCTGATATGCAGAGAGTCACTTCCCTTTATATTTTCTGTGATATGCCTTCACCTTTGCTCCGTGGCAAGTCCAAGCAGCTTGGTTGCCTGAAATCATGTTTTCCACCTAGTTTATATTTAAAGCAAATATGTAAGAAAGAAACCAGTGTGTGTAACTGGTTGGATAATTTCTGTTTCCAGTTGAAGGTGTGTGTCTTCTGCAGAAACTTAGAAAATACAGAATTGCTTAATATCTTGAAGAAATGAAAGAAGGCTTTACTGGAAGGAAGTTGTGGTTCTGAGTTCTTCAGCCTCTGTCATCTCTATTTTCAGTCTTCAACTAGATCAAAAGACAACATCAGTCTGGCAATTGCAGCAGTGTAAACTCTCCTGGCTTGAAGTTGGTTTCAGAATTTAAAGAGGCCCAGCAAAAAAAGTAAAGTTACTGAACAGAAAATCGGTTCTGTCTTACCTCAGATCAGAACAGCAAACAGTGATATTCTACATTTATAATTGTAGCTGCCTATTTTGAAACAAAATTTCTTCCCTCAGAGTATGTTTTTGACTGAGTGTCACCAATTCCTTTCTAAAAAAGCAGGCAGTCAAGAATGTTTCAAATGGATGTTCATTTATGTTGTGCTGGAAACATGAATTCAGCACCCAAAAAAGCAATATTATTTTCACAGAAACCAAGAGCTTGCATGATAACTTACATTGTTTACATTAATTACTATGATTTGTTCTAATTGCATTTCAGCTACCCATAGCCACAACTAATTTCCACTCATATAATTTTTTATTGCATACTTGGAACTTGAGGGAGGCACTTGAGCGTTGTATTGCCTATTTGCCTGTAGGTGCCTTTAAGAAGGACACATACAAGTAAGTACTTCCCAGTAATTGATTAGCAAATGTCTGATAGGTTTGTGCTTTTCCTTATTGCATCCATCATAAAATTAAATCCCTCGTGTTATCCTTAGGAAAAACTAAGAGGTTTGGGTTTTTTTTTTCACTTACCAATACTACTTTTTAAATATTTGCAAGAAAAATTATTATTTTGACATATAGAATTGTCCATAACTCTAGGCATCTTTTTATTGAGGCTGAGACTAGTGCACCATCTGCTGGTAAACTCGGGAAAGGCCTTGGAGGCTGGCAGTTCAGAGGAGGGAGTATTTGTCCCGACAGTTTTCTGCCAGACTCGTTCTTACAGTGGGCTTGGGAAAAGGAACAAATGAAATCTCTAGCAGAAACCAAGAGTAACTGAGTACTAGGTTCTAATATGGAGCATCATCTTAACTATGGAAATGTTCGTTTATGGTGTTTTTCTCAAAAGCTCTATTTGAATTAAAAGGCCAGTTACTAGAATTAAGTAGATATTTTTTATATGTTGACATTTCATCAATTTATTTAGGGATTTATCAGATAATTTCTCTGCGTGTGTTTTGGGAAAAAGGAATGGGAAGAGTACAGGGACTTGGGTGCTCTTAATGCATCTGAGACAAAAGCCATTTATTTTTGTCTAGTTGCCATCTGGCTGCTTTTACTTACTGATCAGCTGAACCAAAAATC
>VZTM01045894.1:0-19124 GCA_013400555.1 Jacana jacana | reverse complement strand
TATATCCAGGCAAAATCTGTCTGGGAGCAGAGGGAATGTACTTACCCAGACGGGGCTGTCTTTCAGCTCTTAATATTCTGCAAGAACAGCCTCAAACATTGAGTTGTAGCTTTTGGGGTAGCATCTGTTGGAGTATGATAGTAGTCGCTAAGGAAACTGCAGTTTTAGCAGGTAGGAACATCTTTAGAGTAGAGAGGGGATGTATGGTAATAAAATTAAGCTGTTACTGCTATCAGCCCTGCTATTGGGGTTGTTATTGATACATACAGAGTAGAAAAGAAAAATGAAGGATTAATTGCAGTGGGAATGGTTATAAAAGGATGATCTGAGCCTGAAGGGCCTAATTGTCTCTCTTGGTTTCAGGAAAGTCTCACCTCAGTATTGCAGATGGGCTATGAACCATTTTTGGTTAGGACCTAAGTGTCTCTATAAAATTTCTTGGTTTGGCAGTGGTATGTGAGATTGTGCAAGTCAGACCACCTGCACTCCCGTAAGCCTTATTATACTCTGTGATGCTTCCCCGACATTCACTCCACAGACATTAAATTGAGTTTAAATAGACATTACTGGAAGAATATTGGACTCCAAATTTACACCTTTCCCTTGACACCTTCCTTAGAATTCTCATCAAAGACTATGAGATGAGTACAGTGAGAAATCTACCCACACCCTGCAGCTCCTGTTACTCATGAGCTGTCTAACTTACCCTCTTTATTACACCACGACATTTAGGTGGGTGATGAAAAGACCAAAAGAAAAGGTCAAAAATGTGCCAAACACTGTTTGCTCAAAAAATCATCTAATCTACCATTCACCATGTCCAGCTGTCCCAGGGTGAGGGGAGTGCAGAGATTATTTGCTATTACTATGGGGCAAGGAGAGAAAAAGCAGAAGTTATATGTACCAAGGGAGTAGTGAAGTATTTGTAATTTCTGTGCGATGTTGGCAGGGGGAGGGATACCATAACCTGTCTGTTTCCAGAATTTGTGACTGGTATCTGAGGCTTGAGAAAGTGGTGTCCACAGCAGCTATCTGACAGTGAAGTAGCTGGAAGGAGCACAGGACAAGATGGGGATTCCAGAGGTTTTCTTTCATAGCATCGATCAAAGGCTTTTAAGGGATAAGGATGATAAAGAGATGTGAAAGGGTACTATTTATAAAAACCTCCCAAGCGATACTGTTGGCTATATTTGGATTAGACCCCATTTGGATTAGTCTGAGGCCATCAAGGATTACTTTCAGAAGGCAGAAACTCAGAAGAAAAAACTCTTGCAATTTTTTTTTAAAGATCTGTGGGTTTACCTCATATTTATATGCTAGTTTTTGTCACCATCTCAGAGATGGGGAGAAATCGTCCATTTGACTCTGCTGGTGACAAGCTGTTGACGGGTGTAGCTCCTTTAATTTGTGATGACATGTTGGCATGAAGAAGGTATTAAGACAAATTTAGGAATTTATTTTATGAATATAAAATCCATGTCACTACAGTGCTAGGTAACAGTGGCCGTCGTTAAGCACTCACAGCAATGTTGCTGTTTAGGTGTGATGTATAATCATTCTGCTTGTGATGCAAACTCAATAAACCTGACAAATGTACATTCTGGTATCCCCAAGGGAATTTGGTGCCCCGTATTTCCTATGAATGCCAAGGAAGTGGACCCTCAGGGATTCCCAGATGTGTGCTTCGTGTAGTTTTAACACAAGCACAAAGTAGATGAATGTTTCATCTTCAGCACAAGTATTTTGCAAGGGCACAGGTTGTCCTCTTGTCCCAGTGAAATCTTTGCTGAGAAAGAGAGTGAGGCCTCAGTGCCTTGTCCTGGTGTTGCAAGTTAGACTGCTCTGTTATTGTCACACCTTAAGTCAATGCTTTATGGTGGTGTTTAATGTTCAAGTAACTGTGACTAGTTTGCTGTCTCACTTCATATCACCCTGCATCCCAGACAAGAACAAGTGCTTGACTTGCAGCACGATCTTGCCTCCTCCTTGGAGTCTTAGAGGATTTGCTTTGTTGCTGGTTTATCAAATATCCTTAGTAGTTCTTGACTCTCAACTGTTATCCAAGTGATTGCTGCTGTGTTTGGTGAAGGAAACCTCCATCCCATGAGAGGGAATGGTTCAAACTCTGAGATTCTTATTTCTCGGATCATGCCACTGGTGTACATTCCCTAATGTCCAAACTGATGTCTAACCTCTGCAAGCAGCACTGATCTGGGAATATGATGAATTCATCTTCCTTCTAGAAAAAGAAAAAAAAAGTTAGCTTTTGCATGCTTACATTTCAAATTATTGTTTAATATATCTGTTCTCAGACTTAAGTTTGAATCTTGTAAGAAAATATGAATTGCCTATTGCCATGCTTCCTGTCAGCCCATCTCTGACCACTTTAGGAAGGATGATTCTAATATTGTTGCTACTTTGCAGCTGTGAAAATGGAGACAAAGTAAAATGATGAGGCTTGTTTCATTTTACAAACCTACCCAATGGAAGAATCTTTGTGACTGGTGAAAAACTGAGCAGGGGCCCAGAGCAGCTGTGAAATCTCCACCCTTGGATGTATTTAAAATTTGTTGAGACCAGTCTTTGGCAACCTGCTGTAACTTTGAAGGTAGCCCTACTTTTGGCCCATGGTTAAACCAGATAAACCACAACCAGTATCATGCTATGGCTTTAATTTCAGAGACAGGAATGACACTCAAGTTGCCAGAATCCCAGTGCTTGCTTTGGTCTCTACTATGTCATGCAAAGTAAATGTATATTTCCTTTAGAGAAGGGAAAAATAGTCTTTTTAGGCACATTTTACATTTTCTTGGAACAATACAGGAGAACAAAGTCAGAGTTGCAGCCACCTCTGTGTTAATCCATTTCTTCATAGTCAGTTCAAAGCTGGTGTAATATGTGAAGTTGGTGTGAAAGCAGTGCAACTGCTGAGCAGAGCAAGGGAGTATTTATTGAAGAGTCTACATACAAACACAAACCATATCCTGCATCTGTGAAATCAAATTGCATCGTATTTTATAGACACACAGCTAACATAATTGAGTAATTCTGTTTATACAGAAATCATTCCTGCAGCTAGTGTGCTCTATCAGGAATCTAATGTCACTGGTAACCATGGCACCATGCTCTTTGCATTTATCAGGCTCGTCACACTTTATTTTGTGCTGGCCTACAAAAATAAAAACGAAATCAGTTCCTTATCTTGGTCTCTATCTTACCATGTTGTGGGGTGCATGTAGCCATCTGGACTTTTGTTTTTGCATTAAGAAGTATTTGTGTTGGAGTCAGGCCATTTAATGATCAGGTCAAGTACTGTCCAACACAGAAGTACCCGCTTCACTTGCGTGCTCTTTTATGGTGTTTTGGGTTTCCTTGGGGGCACTGAGCGGCTGCTGAGGGAGCTCCCGCAGGCCCCATGTGCGTGCTGTACCATCTGCCAGGAAACATTGACTTTTCAATGCCATCTCCAAGGACTAGTTTATTTTATCGAGCAATGGCTTTCTAGAAAAGACACATACATTCTCCTGCAAGCGAAATGCCCTGATCACTAGGTTATTGAGTTTTACACACATTTGCTCTGCTCTTCATGTGTTTTGAGGATGATTTGGTTTTGTTTTTACAGGCTGGAGTGGATTTCTCAGCTCTGAGCCTCCTCTTCCCCCTTTCCTCATGCAGATGCCACTCTGACTTCTTCCGTATGGATGAAAAAATAGAGTTTAACCCTCTTAAATTAAGTAGAGAGTTGAAAAATCCTTCACTTCTTCATGTTAGCTTCACCAGAGCTTTATCGAAGAGCTGTCATGTAAAATGGAGGTGTTAGTAGCTATTTTTTGAAAGAAACATTTTGTTTCAAAACAACCCCCCCCCAAAAAAAAACCAAACCAAAAACCAAAAAACGAGCAGGGTGGGGAGGAAGGCTTTGACAGATCCATCTGTAGTAGTGTGGAAGAGAAGACACTTCTGCCCAGTCCCAAGCAAGGTGCTAACTGCTAAATAGTGACAGCATTTGAGACCCTTCTTTGTTTTTTCCTGTGCAGTTTAGTTTGTAGGGCCCCTGCTCTGCTTGGCAGCAACCTGCTCATCTTGTGGATCATCTCAGAGCCATCCTGGCAACAGCACAAAACTCTTCCTTCACTTTTTGGGGGAATGCTGGTGCCTTGGTGAGAGCTATGGGTTGGGCTATGCTGTCAATACAACTGAGAGTAAATGACAGCATGAAAACAAAAGTGAGCTTACTAGTACTGAAAGAAAGGTAGCTTGGAAGGGAGGGAGGGGAAGCGGCAGTAACCAGTTAACGTTCAGAGGCAACTTGTCTTCTGAATTTCTCAGTGAAGAGTTTTAATGAAGATTAGTTGTAAATTTTGATTTTCCTGTAGAATCAATCTCTCCCCTATGTAAAATTAAACTGAAATTAAGTTGTTTGCCAGGATTAAAGATTGCCTATGTTTTTCATAGGTGACCAAAGAAGGCCTTTTTTAATGCTGAAGCTCGATAAGTTTTTCACTAAAAACTTTAGCAGCTCTCAGGTAGTAGAGGACCCTGGGTTTAGCAAAGCCAAAGAAAATGTCCAGCATGTAGAAGGAGCCCTTTGAGGAATTGTATTGAGACAAGAAGGTATTTGATCCTACTCTGTTTTTACCCTGGTTTGTGCCTCAATTCATTGCCTGGCTACATCTCTACTTGCATTTTTGACCAAACATAGAGTGCTAGAGCAAAATAAAGTGTAAAGAATAATGCCTGAATTTTTCTTAAAGAGCAGCTTTTTTCTTTGAGCCTGTGTGCCTGCCATTGGCTGACAGAAATCAGATCTTCCCTGAGAATTTCCTTAAGTTGAACAATTCATTTAACAAGGGAGAAATAACTATATTGATGGATAGTATTACACTAAAAAAATGGAGCTTATACTCATTTAATAATGAAAATAATATTTCCTTGGGCTTTGCCTTAAACTCAAACCAGATATGTGTAGAAGGCTCTGGAAGGTAGACATTTGTATGTAATGGGACAAGTTTTTTGAAGCCTTTACTCATGTTTTACTGAATACTGAAGTGCAGTGCATTTCTGATGGAATTACACACTTTGCTCCTGTATAAATACCAAGTGTCTTTATGGTGATTACTGCATTTCAGTGAATAAGAAGTGTATTAATACTGATTAAGCTGCATTACAGAAATAGCACATTTTCACAAGATTGGAAGCTGCTTTGCCAACAACACTGTGCTGGGTACTGGGAACCATTTCAAGCTACTTAGCATTAATGGATGAGAATTACATATAAACTTTTTTTTTAAGAGGATGGCTCTGCCAGTCTTGCTGATGTTGAGCTATAACAAGATACGTATTAGCAATTTTGATGGTTGTTATATAACATCACATTCATTGCTTCTTCTCTGTTTCTCCTCTCTTTTTTTTTTTATTTTTTTAACATTTTACTCACCTTTAAACTAATGAGTTGTGGAATTCCAAAGTGATTGATGTCTTTTCAGGCTCATAATTTAGCATGTCTACCATCTGAGATCACCAGTGTAAGTCAAAGGAGAATTGTGCTTGTTCTTGGATGGTACAAAAAATGCAGAAAGGATCATGTAACATTTTCCAGTGACAGTAATAAATAATTTCTGTATCTCTGTTTATATATCTAACATTTTCTTGGCTTGGACTGTAAACCTGGGCTATGAAAAGCATTTACTCATCTACCTAAAAACTGTAATGACAGAGGTAACTTCATTTTTTAAACACATCATACAAAGACCTACAATAAGGAGTTACCACTAAAATATTTATTACTGTTACATTAGAAAACTATTCTGTGTTTTATTCATTGCATATGGTTACAAGAGCCTAGCAGCAAGGAGATTTTTCTAGAAGAGATCTGAAATAGAAGAAAAAAGACATTCAGACTGTGTTTGTTATCCCTGCATTTTAAGGACATTGGTGTAGCACTGAGAAAACTAGACAGAACAATATACTTTCAAGACTAGCATGTAATACAAACAGTTATATCAGTTGAAAATAGTCCCAGAGAAGCCAGAGAACCTGGAAATAATCAGAAGGGAAGTCTGAGCATGTAGATTGAGTGAGTTAGACACGCTGGTGAAGGGGGACATCATTGTGCCAATAAGGCTTAAGTTGAAAATGAAAATTTGCAGAGATTAGAAAACCAGCATGAATCTGACAATGCATTCAGGCAGTTCTCCACATGTGTCAGCCTTGGGCATGCTGGCACCATTCTCTGGGAGAAAAAGGTGGGGGGCTGGAACCTCCAAGCCTGAGAAAGGGCTGTGGGGAGATCACATTTTTCCACAACTGAGACATGGATCAATAAAAGAAGTGACACTTACAATATCGGCAGGTTCTTCCTTAGCAGTGGTGGAAGGCTTAAATCAGACTAAAGTCATTAGTATCTGATTTTTCCACTGGCTAACTATTCTAGTATCCCAAACAGCAGGCAGCTTCTGAAGTTTGTTTTCCCCAGACTGTCAGAAGTGAAAGGAATCATGCTTATTATAAGACTTTGTAATTTACTGGAGGCTGACACCCAAATACGTTGTTCAAACTTGTTTCTTCATAGTCTTGTTCCCACATTACAGACCTTTCATCAGATGGTGGCTGGTGTCCATCAATTTCATTGCCTTCTGTAACCATCTTCATATTTTCTTTCAGTTAGTTTTGAGTAAGAAAAATGAAACTTCACACTAAACCTCATAGTTCATTCGGTTGACCTGAAGTCATTCACTGGTTTGAAAACTAGCTTTAGGTTAAAACAAATATATTTTCTGTTGACAGCCTGGATTGGCAGCAAGAACAATAAACTGCCAGGAGAAAACTGGCAGTAAGTAAAATTTCCCAAACTTTCATGGCTCTCAGGACATTTTCAGACCAGCTTCACAAAACAAAAATTTCTGGTGATGCAGTTTGAAGTGTTTGCTAGAGGGTGTGTGGGCAGCCTGAACTTGATCTCTTGCATTGCCTTTGAGGGTTACCCTCAGTAATATCCATCTCCCTCTTCCAGGTACTCCCAACATTTTCATTTTCTTTTCTGTACCATGGTACCCTTACATAGGAGCACAGCAACATTGACTGGCATTTCCACCTTGATTTTTGTGTGATGTTTCAGGTCTTTATTGCCCAAAAGAAACCATGTCAAATTTTCCTTTAACTCTCTCGCTGGAAGAAAAAAGTGGAACAAGGTAAAGAATGTAGGTGGATTTTTTTCCCTCCTTTTGCTGTGTTCCGTCTTGTCTGTGATTACCATGTACCACCTCTTCCTATTCAGTAGCAATATTTAGGATGAAATCTTCTCCTTTTGATTAAGACCCAACAAATCCACATGATGGTAGAACACAAAAATAGCAGTTGACAGTCCTTTTATATTCCTGTATGTACACGCAAACAGAGAGGCACAGATCTTCATGAGAATGGTTGCAAGCTTTTCATGAGATAAATCATTTGAGAATCAAACCTGTGCTACTGAGGCTTAATTAATTATATTAAAAATAATCATTTAATTATCAATTAAAATGAATGAGCAGAACAAGTTACTGCCACCTGCCCTGTGAAATTATTTTCAGGAAAGCTTAGGCATTTTTTTCAAAAGCTGATCAGGAGTTTGAGCTCTGTATTTTCATGAATTATGAGCCCCCAGTATTACAGTGCAGACCTAAAGCCAAACTCAAGGAAAAGACTGAAAGCTACATAGCTTGCAGTTTGGTACTGAACATTCTTGGCTCCACAGACCCTACAAGTGAAGATCCTCAGTTGCTGCTGAGCTCTCACTTGTGCAATGGTGAGACTCTGTATTCTGCTAGCTCATTGGGTCTGCTTTCTATTACCTAGTTGTCTTTGGTGTTCAGATTAGTAAAAGCAGTAGTGGAAGGGAAGTTCGGCTCTTGTGTGCAGTCACAGCTAACAAGGAGAGATTGCTTGGTGTGTCTGATTTGCATTTGTTTCTGCTGCTAAAGAATTAGTTATATCTACAGTGGTGAAAATCAAAATGCAGATGTTTTGGTGAACTGGGCATCACAAATTATTCCAACTTGGCTATAAAGACACTTTCTAAACATCTCAATGCTTTCTGATTACTTCACTGATTCCCTAAACCCATTGTCCTGTTTAGGGAAAGTTAAAATTTTAATTTCTTTATGGATATTAGGAAGTGAAGAAGAAATCACACAGGAGGTCAAGAAGAAAAAGTGGGAAAGAAATTAAATAAAAAATGTGCAAGGAGAAAATTAAAGCTTTGCATGGAGAGCAAATGCCTAGATTTGGAATGGCATTTAATATATAGGGAACAGCTCTGCTACCTGTGTCCTTTGCTAGTGGACTGCTTACGTCCCATGGAAAAGATCCAGCACTGTCACCGCTAGAGGGTACCCTCGTATTTAACATATAGACCGCTGCTTTACATTGCTTCCCATGAAAACCAGTTAGAAACAAGTGCTGTCTACTAGGGAGGCCAGAGATTAGTACTTTCAAAAGAGACTGAAAACACTCAAGATGTATTTTTAAAAGTGGATTAGTACTTAAAGATTAAACTATTTATTAAGGACAATTTCAAAACCTTTCCTTTGTTGCCTCAATTAAATTAAATCTCCCCTATCCTAATACAGGTAGCTGTTTTGGAGTTGGTGTTTTTTTAATCATAATAGCAGTGGCTTATCTGGTGTTTGGAAATAATTCTGGATGTAGTTACAATTGCTTTAAGGATACTGAAAAAAATTCAGGGAAAGTTATAAAACGTTCAACATTGGCCTCATCCTGTAGCAGCTGGAGGAGCATAGCTGGGCATCACTAATTGCAAAATCATCCTTTCTCCCTCCTCCCCTGGTGCTGAAGCAAGAGAGATTCCAAATCAGTGTTAACATTTATGCAAAATAAAAATAGACTGAATGGCTATGACTGAATGGTTACAGGGTATATATTACTATATCCTGTAATATGTAGGAAGGGAAGTGTAAAGGTTCACAGAGTGCATCAGGCATAAATATGACTCAATCAGATCTTGCCTGCGTGAAAAAATGTTAGTCAGAAAGAGGAATACAGATTCTTGAGTTAGGAAAAACAGGGGTGTAGGGGAAACCAGGTAAGGAAGATGCAAGCATGCAGGAAGGCCCCAGTGCTATGGTAAAAGAACTTGGTGGGAACAGTCAGTGGGTTTGCAGCTCCTAAAGGCCAGAGCTATTAACAGATTGGGGACAGAGCCTTAACAGAAAGGTTAGCTGAAATACAGGAGAAATTGCCAAAGTGGGAAATTAAGTGTTCTGTGAAGGAGTTCAGAGGATAATTGGATGCTGTCAAGTGAACAAAGGGACGGGCAAATTATGTCTGTATAAATATACAGCTTGGTGAAATAACAGTTTATAAAAACTAACTCTCCAAAATTTTTATTTCTGAGAAATAAAAATTTGCAGTATAAATTTGTATAAGAGGTATCAAATCAAGGATGATATGATTATGGTTACTACTTGGGTCACCTTGTAATACTGAATAAGAGAAATATCATTGCCTTGATGGAGTATATGGCAGATTTCCAGTGGACTTTACTGGGATAGGGATCTTGTTTCTTTTTAAGGGAAAGAACAATATAATGTTTGGTTAATGAGATGATGTGTCTGAAGAAAGTATCAAGTCTTGAATCAAAAGGCCGACTCTAGAGAAGAAATCCAGTCAGACAAAAATGTGTGTCACATACTCTTTTTTTTTTTGGGATTAACTATCTAAATCTAAAGACTCTAGTTCTTAGAAGAAGTAGATACAGATTATTATTTTGGGAGGGGGGGGAGGAGAGAACCAAACAACAAAAAAATTAGTGCAGCATTTAAACAGATCAGACTGTAGCATAAACTTAATAAAAATATAGTAAATTAAGTACTCTATCCCCCATCATTGAGGAGCATTGATGAGACCATATCAACACATTGTGGGCTGTTGGCTCACGATTGCTAACATGGAGGGTCTGCTCATGTTGCTGGTGCAAAAGTTATCCATGTGGATCTTGATTTATGTGTATCATGTATAGGATAGAGCTTATAACACATGTTTTAGTTTTAAACATATGTAAAACATACATTATGTCAGTTCTTTGCTGGTTACCTGCACCTGTTATAATTTGGATATTGGCTCTTTTAAAGGGTTGATAGCACATCCTCTAGTAAGTGAAGAGTTCTGTTACTTCTTACAATATTTTGGGTTTTCATTCTTAACTGCTTTCACCGAACAAAAGCCACTTTTAGTTTAGACATGGCTCAGGAAAATGCAATACCGCTTGTACAGGCTACTTTTTCCTAGCTAAGAGGAAATCTCCATCTGTAGGTACCTTTAGAAGTAAAATTGATGCAATTCTCCTGTCACTCACTAAGGATGACAAAATTCAGTACAAAGCCACAATTTCCATTCTGCCTGTCTTTACCATCTGACCTTTTGTACCTTAACCTGCTAGCTGGAAATCCTTGTATGCTTTTTCCAGCGAGCATAATAATACACATGCATTGAGGATCCTGCCCTTATGTGTTTATAATAACTGCAAAATAGGTTGTATTTCTTTAATATTGGGTGCTAACTTCTCTTAAGGATACCTTCTTTTGGATGAGAAAACTCCTAAGATCATGATTTCTTTGGAAATAGTTCTTCAAATCCCAGAAGCTGGTTTTGATCCCATCTCCAAATGAAACCCTATTATTGATCCTAAAATTTTCATCAGCACTAGTCAAGATTTTTGTCACCAAAGTGTGTATTCTGGTGACAATTTTCTGCTGATATTTTGTATTTTTACCTCAGGAAAACAGATGATGTTTCTTGCCTACTTCTGTCTATGCTCTTAGTTTGAAGTTTCTGATGGAAGACTGTTAGGCCCTCAAGGTGGCTGAAAGCCCTGTCTCTGTAACTGTCTTGTACTACATACAGATTCATGGCTCATCATAGTACATGGATATCTGCTTCCCCCCAGCCTGCAACCTCTGGAGGCGTTACTTGGTAGTTTACTTGCAGAAAGCCTGGTAGCAGCTGATTGTTTCTGGATGTCCTTCTTGCCTTTTAGCTCTCTCTTCATTTTGGTTACAAAGGTTATGTTCATGTAGCACAATTCAGTTCAATGTGAAGCTATTTGAGATGCTTTCAAGTAGATCTGCTGGCATTCTGCTTCTGGAAAAAGAGGACCAAGCTGTCCAGGTAGAAATTAACTGAAAAAAAAACCAACATTTTTCCTAGAATCTGAGCACTTTTAGGTATTTTTACAGGACAGCATATTGCATTATGTCAGCATAACAAGTGCAGCTCAGTGTTGTATTTCTTGTTGTATAGAATGTCACATTCTTAGATCCCTGAGTGACTGAGCTTTCTTCGGGTGAAAAATTGTGAAACGCACATTTTTGCAGACCAACTATCTGTCACTGGGAAAACCCATGAATAATTCTGAGTAAGAAAGAGACCTGAGGACTTTGCAGTCTGTTCACAAGCAGAAGTTGTTTCTCTGAATAAATAATTGGTTGGGAATCAGCCAGCACACTCAACTTGTTACCAAATCTTTCTCAGAAGAAAACTTTAGCCTTGTGGGAAACTACTCACAGGTGTAAGTTTTTGGAACACACTGCAGACAGAATATTTATACAATGACAATGAAGTCATTGAAAACAAAATATTATTGTGTATTCAGCAGTGAAAAAGAAAAGAAAAAAATGCAAACATTTAGTGACAGACCATTAAAATGTATCAAAGCAGGGATGTTAACAGGGAAAGACTGAATGCAAATAACACCTCCACCTCTGTTTGCACTATTATTTCTTTGCACATTTCAGAGGTATAAAGCAACTGCTACTGGCAGTGGCTAGCGTTGCTCTATTGGCTGCTCACCACTGAGTCTGGGCTACAGCACGCCCAGGAAGGAAAATAGCAAGCTTGAAGTACCTTTGCACTGCAGAAAGCTATGGCTGATGGAGCGGTCTCAGCTTTCTCACAGCTTATTAGAAGAGAAAAGCCATTCCCTGGGGCTGCTCCAACAGCAGAAGAAAGAAGAAGAAAAGTGGCAATATGTCATTTTTGCCTCGCATCCTGAGTTTCAGCAACTCCTTTGGCGTCGAGCAGACAAGAACACCACAAGCCCAAGTGTGTTTTGGCCTGATGTAGAGGGTTGGTCCTTTGCGGCTGCTCAAGGCCCTCATAAACAGATGAGAGATTTTATCCTGGCCTCTAACAGGAATGCAGTCAAAGGAAAAAGCATGACATTTGGGCACAGAGAAGTGGGGTCATGCCATGATCCTGCACCACGAGATATCTCGAGAGGAAAATTAAACAGGGATTCTTTAAAATATGGCAAGGTGAAGGAAGCAATGTTGCATACATTAAATTTGTCACCAAGTCCCAAACAGGAGTAAGACAGCAGGGGTTTTCCTAGCAATGCCCATGAGGAAGCTGACTACTGTCTGTGGCACAGGATTCAAATAGAACACAGGTGGTAACACCAAAAGCCACACAAATTAACAGGAAAGATAAAACACACATTTTGCAGCTTTTGCTTAGGTGAGCACTCTATCTGTTCCCCTGGAAAAGGCAATTTTGGGCAAAGAGTGTGGCCTCTGGGGTGGCTCAGGGCCTCATATTTAAACAATTCACCAGGAATACATTTCCCAAGTAGGAACTTGTCATGTGGAGGCTAAGACTGCCCCTCTGTAGTCAGTGTGAGTGGGCTGCTTTACCAGTAGCAGACTCGGAGCAAGGGTCAACACAGAGCCTTAATTCCTTCATGGGAAAGCCCTTCTCCCTCTCCAGATGGCCAGGCATGCTCTTCTGGTGGAGGATGTCCACTCCTCAGGTTCCTCCTAAGTTTTTTTGTGGCTACCCAGCACAGTCTAAGATGCTGTGGTTTGGTTGCTTTCAGTGGTATAACAGCCAGAAATATAGCTTTGCTTTCAGGTGTCAGACAGAATTTGCAGACCTGATGGTTACAGAAGTCACCTTTTCTTTCCAGCGTACAGACAGAAAAATACTTTTGTCGTTTGTGTTAGTTCTCAGAAGAAAAAAAAAAGTATTACAAAAGCCTCACTGTCAGTGGTGAAAACTAGGGTAATTTCTCTGGCTCCTGTAAGATCTCACAAGCTGATACCAGTTTAGGCTGTGGCACAGTTGTCATTGTCAAGCACCTTTGTCCAGTGAGATTGCCCCATTTGCAAGTTTAGGCACTTCCTATTTCCATGACATATGAAGGAACTGAGGACAAACAAGGAAAGCAACAACAGGTCCCAATACAAGTTTCTTTTGCTTTGTGGCTTCCTTATTTCAAATACCACTGAAGGAGTTTTGGAAGATGTATGTAAACATGTTGGAATTCCACACTGTGCTTTGGCAGAGATGTGATGCCACATTTTTTTTGACTTTTGACTTTGTCCATGATTTTTTTTTTTTTCCAAGGCATTCCTGGGGAAAAAACAAAGTAACATGCTGAGTGCATCCTGTAGTAGACCTGGGGACTTTAGCATATGGACATGCACATCTTTGTTCCTCACAAGAGTGAGGAGCTGAGCAGTCCATCGCTGACAAACAGTCTGCAGTGATCCCAGCCAGGTGTGTTTAAAGCATTCTTTTCATTTTAAATCTGCGTTCATGAGCAGGTCTGACCACAGGCTAATGGCTCCAGCTTTGACCACCAAATTACATTCTATTAATCTTTATTTCTAAAAGTAAAGATGCTGCCTGCAGCCCAGGAAGACCAGTCATCAGCCACAAGCCCAGTACAAATCATAGCCAGTGCTTCATGCAAGATTTCTGTAACTGAAGTTTCTCTACTGATCTAAAAAACATTTCTTAAAGAAAAACCAAAAAAACCTCAACAACCAAAAAAAAAACCCAACAAAAAAGAAACCCAAAACACCCAACCAACCCCAACTACATTTTGTTATACTAAGAAAGCAGATAATGAAATGATTTATGCTTCCTGTTAGCCACTCAATGATATGATCAGTTAAATAGGTTCCAGTATTTAATTATCACGAAGAACTTGTTCATTTGGAGCATATGTCTTGAAAGACACCCAAGAGATAAGAAAAGAAAATGACATACCATAAATAGTCTTTAGGTCCTTTCATCTGCTTTTGGACACAGTTCTTCAACAGTTGCTGCCCAGAGTCTAAGCCAACTACCCAGTTTTCTGTCCTTGCTTGTGCCACCTCCTCTGCCCCAGGCTCCACTTGCTGCAAGTGCGGTCATCTGCCCACTCCCAGATGGGACCCAGGAGATAATTCAGCGAGCTGAAAGCAAGCTCCATTCTGCTGCTGCATTTTCTATGGGAAGAGAGCTTGTTAAGCAACACCCAACGGAACAATATGCAGTAACCGTGTCTCCTGTGTCAGAGTGATGTATATGAACTCCCAAAAATTTCCAAAACATAAATAATTCAGCTCAATCTTTTCTAGGTGCAGGGGAATGAATTGTTGAAGGCCCATCTCTTGAAGGAAGTTCAGGGTGCTAACCCAGCTGCAATTGGTCTCTCCCTGTGAAATTATGGCAGAACTTGCTTCTTAGATGCCTTTATATTTGCATTTTTATTAAATATTTATTGTTATTCCTCTTGCAAGGAGCCATTATGTGGTAGGCATCCTATATATTTTTGTATTCCCATTTTCTCCTAGTTTACATGTACTACTGCCAGAAATAAACATACTCAGTCATAAAAAATCATAATTTTCAGGGTTATTTGAGCATTTTCTTTCCTGAGGTTTCATCCAATTAGCATTTGTTTTTCTAAAGTATGATAATTTCACTAAAAATGGGGGAAAAGTAAAGAGAGAGAAGCAGCAGGGCAGATATTTATAAACCAGTTAAAAAACATGCTATTAATAGTAATGCTGTGCACTTAGGGTACCTTTCCTCTGAGTACCTTAAAATGCAAGACACAGATTAATTATAAATGCACCTTCCCCAATCTCTCTGAAGTAGGTACTGCTAATTGAACTTCATAGACAAAGCAACCAAGTGGTGAAGATACATATTTCAAAATCCTAATAAGACCTTTAATGCACTTATTAGCTGTATCAACAAGCACAGTTTAATACACGAACTTTCAAGTGCAGTCTTAAGAGGGGACACATTGGTGCCCCGCTTGAAGGGATATGAGAGAAGACAACTTGTTCACAGGCATGTTTGTGGTCAATCTTGAACATGATTTTTCAAGCACGATTTCTCTGTGCAATGGGACAGAGAGCACAGAGAACACAAGCTCCAAGCTGCCACTTATCTCCTGTGTAGCCCTGAGGTGTGAGCGTACTACTAGGTGACTGGCAGAAGCACATTGCTGCACTTCATGGAAGGAACGACAAGACAAATGTCTGTATAAGGTAAAGCAGGAATGCAAAATCAATCCTATCCCCACTGAGGACTCTCACCTTAAACAGCACAGTCTCAAATGCTCTCTCCAACAACGCATAGCAAAGTAATCACACATGGTTCTTGGAAGAGTCACTGAGGAGTCTTCCACCACAAGAGGCCATTAGCTGCTTAAAGCCCAACTGTTGCTCACGCTGAGTTAGTCAGTGGAGCCACATACAAAATGGTATCCAATCCACACATAAGAATTGGCAGCAACTGGCACTAAGTAAATAACAGCAGCCAGCCCAAAGACCCAGTGTGCTGCAGTTAAACTATGAAGACATTTGTCTGACACTGCTACATCATCTTTTCTTGCTGCTCCATCTATTCCGTTTCCTTGAGTGATTGAGGCTGTATACAGTTTAGACAGAAGTACTTTTTTTTTTATTTTTTATCTGCACAGATAAGGAAGAACATCACTGTGCTTGTTTGCTCAATTCTGCTGCAGAGAAGAGGGCAGGCTGTACACAGGGCAGCCCTGTTCGCAGGGCAGCTGCAGAATTAGGTCCAGAAGTAGTCTCCAGGATCAAAAAACGAAGAGAGCTCAAAGCACAAACAAAAGCCAAAAATTAACATGGAGTGATGGTTACTGCAGATGGATTTAAAAGGAGGAATGCTTTAAAATTAATAATAAAAAAAAAAGACGGAGATGAAGAGGGAGACAGACACATTGGTAGATTTTACTTGGTTGGATTGATGATTAAAGCACATTCTCAATGGGGAAACCACTGTAAATGAATTTGGCAAGCAACACAGTATTCTGGCTGTTCCGAGTGTATGAGTTTCTAGGGATTTATTTTCAGTAAATGTCCACAATGAGTACAAGCTGATGAAGCACTGGTGGGTTTTCTCCTTTTGCTTTTGCTAATTCACATTAAAAAACAAGGTTTCAAGATTCAGTTGGGTTGCAGCTTCTATTGCATATTTAATCACAAATGTAAACTAAGAACTATACCTCCTAGGATAATGAACTCTAAACCAGGCACTATGTTGTCTTGCTGGAATATTTCTTGGCCAGATTTATCCTATGTACTCATTAAACTGCTGTAAGTGTTCTTTTAGAACCCACAGACTTTTTTACTTCCCTATTAAATCTAAATTAAATGCTTTTTTGAGGCTTTTATAGAGCTACCATTTGTTCCAGCAGGCAATAAGCAAAAGAACTGCTCTAAAGAAATCAGGGCGTATTCTCAGGAACCTTTTAATAAAGGTAGGGAAAAGCCAGTACCATGCTGGGCATCTCTGCGGGTGTTCCTGGTTTTTGTGATTTGATTCTGGTTTTGCTGATTAAAAAACCTTGCTAAATTTGGATGGAAGCTGTGAGCAGTTCCTTCTTTACAGCAGTACTGACAAATAGGGTTCAAACTTTGGCTGTTTGGGGTATGTTGGCCATGGATCATCTCCCAGGCCTGCTGTTGTCGGGTCATTTGTGTCACTAGGGAAGCTGCAAAATGTCTCTGCACCTCTGCCTCTCACCAGCTTGAGCTGCCTTCTCCACTGCTTAGATGTTGGTGTTAGCTGTTGCTACCAGTTCAGATATTTCCACAGTCTAAGAAACCTCCTCAGTTATAAGACTGTTGTGGGAAATTTTGTGAATAATAGCAGCTTCCTCATGTATGTGTACATGAGTACGTGAGTACACATGCTCCCTCCTGCGTCTTCTCTGTAGGGCATGGTCATGTTGAAGAAGGGTAAAGTATGTCACGTCTAATAAATGCTTAATGCTGCTGTCACTATATAATTGGGGTTATAGTGCTGTGAAGACTGCAGTGATGAAGTGAGAAGATGCAGTTAGTTAGCTAATGTGCCAAATGCACAGATACTGCTATTAAAAGGGATTAGATGGAGAGACAGAAATTTTGCTGTTAATTTTCACTCATGCTGTTATTACCAGGTGATTTTGAAAGGTTCCTCATCAGATCTGCTACAATTCATTTAGTATGTTCTCACCTTTGGGATTATAACTGTGGCATGAACACTTCTCCTACATTCAGGATGGAGGAGCAGGAAGCTTACACTGCTGTAGATTGGGTTTTTTTCAGTGTACTTTTAACTTTATCCTACTCAGAATCTTTCCATAGGTGTAAACCGTGGTCCAAATCCTGTCCCTACTTAAATCACTGTGTAATGGACCAGTGACGTCAGTGAGGCTAGGATGTCACAGTTCATGTCCTTTGCTTTTTGGTCTCTTCAATATAACTGCCTGAATTGTTTGGTTGGTTTGGGTTTTTTTTTTAGAAAAAGGCATCAGCTGTGCAGAATGTCACAACCGGCCCACTTTATTAAAAAATACTGGTTTGGTTGTTGGACATATTTGTTTTTAGTAGCAAATGTCTTGCTGCCACGACTATTTCAGTGCTGATTTTTCATATAAAACCACTTTTTTTCTAGAGTAGTTCTATTAGTGGCATAAGGGTTACTATGGCTTTTTATTGTTGGGGTTTAGAGTGTGATAAAGAGCAAAGTTAATCCCAAACATACTGTTAAATGTTATTTATAAAAACAGACAGTGATGGATATATACATTGAATATGTACCTTATGTATCTAAGATCATTGAATGAAGTGGATCCATATTCCTTTAGTCATATGCTTTTTGTGCCTCAACCAGTATCAGAACCTACTTCATGCAGTGAATGTACGTGTGATGTACTTGAGATTTCTCTTGACGTAGAGCAGAACTTGTGTTGGTGCTACCAATGTAATGTGCTAAATTCTTCAATATCTTGCTCCTTTTCCCCTGTCTCTCTTCTGAACTACATGGAAGATTGAGATACAGGGAATGTTGAGTATCTTTAAGTTGGCTGTTTTCCCCTAGGCTGCTAAATTCAGTGTAGTGTGAATTTCTGAAAATAGAGTATGAAAGTTAGTTTGGGGTTTTTTTCCACTTATTTATTAGTTTTCTGTAAATGAAGGCATTTTTTGCAAAGTATCAATTACCATACCATTTTTTTCAAAAAGGGCACAAAACTCCTAAATGAACATCTATATCTCACTGATTTCCCATTATACAATGATTCTTCTGTGCATTCAAAGTATTTGATGAAATAGCTGTAATTCCTTCTGAAAGTTCAGAGCTGGTTACATTCATAGATGTTAGCATGTGTTTTGTGTTCTTGTTTTGCTGTGTATGCGTGGAGCCAGGTTCTTGTGCAAATATTGGCAACCTCAGGCTTGAGAAGAATATGTCAACCAGTAAAACACAGATGCTGGGATAGTGAATGCAACTACAGCAAAGTTCAAAGTGTGTTGTTCACAGCTGATTTTGTGAAACATTGGCCAAGGTCTCATGGAACCTATGAATTATTCATTCACTCCATAATAAATCATAGTCTGAACAAGGGAAGTAGGACAATTTGGAAGAAGGTGCTACTTCTACCATTCTAATTAACAAGGTTACAATTTTATACTTTGGAAGCATTTTTCAATATTTTCAATATTTAATAGGGACATTTTTCGAGTTATTTAAGAGCTTAAATTGCTTGTGAATTCCTGGCCTTTAATATTCAGATACTAAAAAGTTGGGGTTTAAAAAAATATTTATAGTGATCTCAGAAACAATTAAATTATATTAAAATGATAGAATATTCAGAAAATGTTTTAGCATTTAAATATATTTCTTGTGCTTTTTAATGTGATACCCTTAGGAGAAAAATTATTTGTTGACATTGTTTATGATAGCAGCACACTGAACCCATGAGCCCAAGAGATTCCATTTAACTCCACATTACAGAGTTGTACTCAAGAAGACATTCTTAATTCAGGTGTGTT
>VZTM01045657.1:0-10278 GCA_013400555.1 Jacana jacana | reverse complement strand
GAAAGAAAAATATGCAGTTGGTAAAAAATCGCAGAAGCAATGTAAGACCCTATTGCAAATTGACCTCTCCAAACATGCAGCAGACATCTGAAAGAGATTAATATAAGAATTTGAACTTTTTATGAAAGCAAATGGAGCTACAGAAAAAAAATGAGGAAAATGGGATTTATTTTTGTATTATTCTTATTAAGCCCATGCCATTAGAATTGCTGAAAAATTTTCCATTAAAATGATCAAGAAGAAACCAATTATCAGACACCACTACAGAAATTAAAAGAATGTTACACTAGTAGTGAGAGTGTACATAAAGAATTAATCTCAGGAGCGGAGACACTGGCCTCTCATTAATCACCCAATAAGAACATCATGTACTTTGGAATGAGTTTCAAAATGTTTGCATGCTGAACAGCCCAATTACCATCTTGTTGCCTGAAGCTGAGATGTAGGAACGGGTCAGAACAAGGGTGCATCTTAATTTCTGCAGTTTAACTGCATTGCTATAACTGAAATGAGATATTTTTATATATTTAGGATGCACAGCTCAGAGCCACCTCACGAAGACAGGTGACTACACGTTGTTTACAAAGAAAGAAGGAGTCAATACTTTTTAAAATCAGCCAGAGAAGGACCTCCTCCTGACAGCAGCATCACTTTTCATAAAGAGCCAATAATTCTGGAGGATATTAAATGTGTTTTGAGAGCTCTGGCTGAGGCAAAGCCCTTAGAGAAGTCAGCAGACAAATGCATGGCTTCTAGGTACTGACAAGAACCTTGGTGCAAGCTGATTGCTGAGTTGCCCAGACTGCAAAGGCTTGGCATGCTTCGGTCTTGGTTCATGCAGAGTTCTGAATTTAAAAACAATGAAAGAGAAGGTGATAATGAAACCTCAAGTACCTCTAGGATCAGCTGGCAGGTGACAGTCAGTTCCCAGCATTTCTAGTTTTGGAGGCAGGACCCTAAACTGCAAGTCCTGAACTCAGTGCAGAAGTGCTGAGGCAGATTTAGGTGCATTCTTTCATTCTGTGATTGTCAACTGTTTTTCCAGTTAAAATCTTTGCTTGTGACACAGAACAAGGATGAACCAATGTCATCATTAGTAAAACTGTTGTCTTCCTCACCCCCACGTTAGTGCAGAAATGAGAAAGTATTAGTAAATGTAGCTTGTAATTGCAGCCGATGAAGAGAGGTAATACTGTCTTGCTATTGCCTTGTTTCACCCTGGAGAACCAAATTCTTTACTGGCCTGTATGATGTTTAGCAAGCTCCTTACACCAGACTTTTCACAAAGGATCTCTAATTATATGCTCCTTATTTTGTCTGCATCTGGGCTGACCTCATGCCATGGTACGGGGAGCAGCTGCACTGATGAGTGAAGCCAGTGGATGCTGCACTTCAGAGAATAGCTCTGGTGTGTTTTTCACAACAAGTTGTGTAAGGTATCTCAGACTAGATACTTAAAATAATTTGAAACTTCTGACTTCAGCGTCTGTGTGGATCAGCATTTTGTAAAGTAAAGATTGTTATATTTTATTTTGAAAATAAATTCTTATATTATTGATATAGGAAAACACCCATGGGAAACAGAGTCTATGTTCAGAGTGGGCTAAAGTGAAAACTGGGAAAGGCACACACTGAAGAAAGCAAAGTATTAAACATTATCTCAGGACCACAATTTCAGCCATTCTGCATGCAAACTGAAATGAAGAGAAGTGAAGAAAAAATCACATATGCAGGAGCCCTGAATTAAAATTTTGCTCACAACTTTAGTACTGACACCTCTAAACTTCAGTGTCTGACTTTATACTCTTAATGTTACTCCACATTGTTTTTCTAGATGTTTTTATACATACATCGTGGCATGATGTAGAGGCTGTATTACTAAATATTTAAGAGGTGTTTCTGTATGAGCGATGAATAAATCCATCCTGACAGTAGGAATACCTCTTGGAAGCTATATCTTACAATGTGTTTGACTATATTTTACATACATTGTAGTTTGGTATAAAGAATAGTTACTTGAAAGTATTTTTTTTTGGTAGAGGATTTTAAATAAGTTCATTATTGGAAGTAAAGAAGCCTTTTTATCTTCCAGTGGAGAACTGTTTTACTACAATCAGTTCACTTGTGTAGAGGGAGCAGGGAAAAACTTTCTAAAGGGTTTTCAATGGATAAATGTGAGAGGTATTCCTTTAAAACTGATAGTCAATAATAACCATCCTGGATATTTTGGTGTAAAATGTAGATGAGGAGAAAAGGGAATATTCTGTCACGTTTTGGTTTTGTTTAAATAGGAAACTTTTTGTATTGAGTACTGAGATTGTTGGAAAGTTAGAAGTAGACCTAGAGGTGATGAATTAGTTGGGATGTTACAGGTAACACAGTAAAGTTACTGAAAAAATGCACTATAATATTTGTTCTGTGATCAGTCAAAGTAATTATTCTCTCCCCACAATGCAGTCTCAGGAAGTTAGGTAGCTGTTTTTTTATTAACATCTACAGTTGTAGACATTTTACTTGAGGGGAATGTTTCAATAGAATACAAATGTAATAATTTGCATCCTGGTCTTCGTAAAAAGGATGCAATAGCTTGATAAAGTGCCAGTGAAAGTGATTTTTCAACATGCAAAATTCATCTAGATTTTTGAGAGCCAGAGATCAGTGACAATTTAAAAATGCATGTGTAAACAAAATGTAGTCATTCCACTTGGACCATAAATATAAATGTCTGTCTATCTCAATTGAGGCGCTTCTTTTTTTCTAGGTCTGAGAGAGTTTGATGGAGTGAGGAATATGAATTGCAGCTATTTTTAACTGTTAAACAGAAGAAATAAATGTGATAGGAAGGTGTGTTTCTTGCAGGAATGAATGCTACATGTGATGTGAATGCGTAGTTGAGATAGAAATTAAATTCTATCACAGAAAATTTGCAATCCTGTTTATACATATTTTCAGCTTTTTTCTTGTTTGAACTATTTTTTGTTGTTGTTTACAAAGTCATCTGAATTATATAAGTTATTATCTTAAGAAAGCAAAATCTGTTTTTCTTATTATTGGGAAGCTAGATGGAGAGATATAGATATAGTCACTCAAGAGGCAGATTGAAGATCTGCAACTTCGAGAGTTAAAAATGCTTCATCGTGTCAGGAAAGCATTTCAAAGAGTTTCAGGTGAAGGCAGAAATAGAATACTGTTAAGGTTTGTACATCTTTTTATTTTGGATGATTTATAACATGTCTAGAGTCCAGAGGAGAAGATCTCCATGAAAGTTTTAGAAGGTGCGTCTGAAATAATGAAATAACATTGGTGAATCTGAGACATACACAGGCAGCAGTGAGAAAATGGCAACAATATTCTTTGGTCAGTTTACAGTCATGCACAGTAGAAGGACAGGATGCAACAGTTACAAGTTACAACAAGGCCCTGAACCTGATTTCATTTTGAAATTTGTCCTTATTTAGCCAGAAGATTGAAATCTATGACCTCTGGAGGACCCTTCCAACCAACGTTTTTTGGGGTTCTATGAATAAGAGCTTGTCCCAATGGGTTTGGGCATGTAGCTTGTCTTATTCCCTTGGATATGGAAATGTGTGGGTCTGTAAAAACGTACAGAGTCTTACAGTTTGGTTTCATCGTATTTCCTTGATTAAGTCATTGTTGGGCTTTTTACCTGTAAAATTCATAAATGTGGTTTAGTTCAATCTATGGATGTGAAACAATAAACTCTACTGATGCCTTATTTGCTTGTATCTAGGATGTGAGAAGAGATGACAATTTTCTTGTGTTGCCTTCAGATGAGGTGGTGATTCTGATTTATATTCTGACTTTAAAAACTTCTGTAGTGCTGGACACTGTTTTTGCAATGACTGGTCAATAAAAACACATGTTTTTTATAACCTATTATATTATATATATTAAATTATAGCCTATAGTGCTTAAATATCTTGAGCTATCTAAATTATAAAGTTAGACACTTTACAGGGAAAACAAAATAATATTTCTCTAAAGCATATTATGATCTTTTCCTATGAGAAAATCTAAGCAGAAATTAACAACATGTGAACTGTAAATCTGATGGCTCATTTCTGAAGTGTAACTATGTAACGTGCTGATAAAACAAACCTAAAAAGTTCATGCCTATTGCCCACGCTTGAACTTACGTGTACCTCTTGTGTTAGTTATTTGGAGCTGCAAAAATCCTAAGTAATGTAGGATATACTATATAACGCTGTAATCTGGTGCAGTTTAAGTGAGACATGGGGCTTTTGTCTCTTCTACTGTAGCTAATAATTGTCGTGTTCATCTGTTTGTTTTTTAGCTTCCTGAAGGGGCAACACTGTTCTCAGCCTTCATAAGGGTCTGCAATTATGGCATTCATAAAAACAGCTAGTCATAAACATGTCACATAAAGTATTTCACAGAGTTTATGTGAAAGGAAATTGAAGTCTCTTGAAAATGGAACTGAATCTTGTCCAAACAACCTTCGATACACTAATCCAACTTTATTGTTGTTATATATTACAGGCTTCTTTATCCATGCATACTATCATTAACCATACAGTATGTTTTGATAAATGTTCCCCTTCCTGGAAACTTGTGCAGTTCTTTGACCACTGTCTCTGTTGGTGGTGCTTTTTCATTAAGTCTAAACTGCAGAAAAAGAGATGCCATATTTAGGTGAAAGAAACAGATAAAATGAAAAAGTAATTACCTCCCAAGGTGCTTGTGTGGTAGAACTATCTGTGTGCACTTTCAGACTGCTAGATAATTGGTTAATATCTGAGAAATAATAAACAATTATACCTAAGGCTAATAGCACTAATTAATTTTTATTAATTTTTATTAAAGTTCTGCAATGGCTAGGGTCACCATGTAACTTGAATTAGTCAGGCAATATTCCCAAATGGTACTCAGGATATGAGTTATGATATATATTGAGTGAGCAGTTCCTTCATTTTAACAAATGACAACAAAGAAAAAAAAAATGTGGTATGAATTTCAGGCTACCTATACTTGCACCTAAATTTGTTTTGGTTGTAAAATTCACCTAAGTGTTGCTTTGACCCATGTCATAGTTGTTCAGGGCTTTCCTTTGCCTAAAAAGTAGCTATGTATATGTTGGACCATTCAGACTTGCAAGCCTCTCTGCTTCTATTCCTGACCAGAGTACACAGTGTGTGTTCATGAAGGATGGCTTATGGCCTCAGGAGGGTGGACTAGTTCTACCCTCACCCTGCCCAAGAGCATGCACAGAGAATCATAGAATGGTTCAGGTTGGAAAGGACTTTAAAGATCATCTAATTCAAACCCCCTGCCATGGACAGGGACACCTCTCATTAGACCAGGTTGCTCAAAACCCCATCCAGCCTGGTCTTGAACACTTCCAGGCATAGCACATCCACAACTTGTCTGGGCAACCTGTTCCAGTGCCATGTCACCAGGTCAGGTTTAGCCACGTGTGTGGCTGTTATTGTCATACATGAAGGCATGCTCAAGCAAAGAGGAAGTGAAAAGCTGACTTGTATGATCGTTATACCTGTGTAAGGTATCCCCTCCACACATGGAATATATTAACCTTGGGCACATCTGTGAATACAAAAGTGAGTAGTTCAAATTTGACTCCAAGCATCATGCTAATGATTTAATTTTGTTATAGCTGCTTAAAATCCAACAATAAATTCAGTAAACCTGTGGACTGGGTCATGCTTAAATTTGATTTTAATGTCTGTGTTACTGAAGCTTCTTTTTCTTATTCTTCACCTGGGTTTCCAGAGCTGTCTGGTTCTGTCTGTGATGCAGTCATTTAGTCATATAGTATGCTGGCTGCGTGCCCACATGTGCTTCTGTAACTGCAGGTTATTGGGTAGGCTAGCGGGCACATGTCCCATGGGGATAAAGGCCCAAAGTGGGTAGGTCTGAGGGTCCTACAGTTCTGCATGGTCTGTGCTCTAGTCTCCTTGACTGTTTGCCCGTCTTGAGGGTACAAACACAGTGTGTAATGACATGTGAGAAGTATGAGACTGAGATCTCAGTACCAGTGGCAACTCTGTGTTATGTCTAGCAAGTTTATGTGGTGGAGTGTGTGGCCTTAAGAGGAGTATGGTTTAAGCTCCCACAGACTTTTAAGTAACTTTGTCAGCTACACTGAGATGAAACTTGTAAAAAGAAGGGTTGCGAACTTCTGTGGTTTAGTTTGGGGTTTTGCTGTAGCAAACTGTAGCAAACCAAATGCAAAATTAACATTTTAAGAGAACTCTCTGCTTGAAAAATGTTTTGACAGTGTAGTTGACCAGATACATTTATGAACTCCAGTCAGGGAACTTCTCAAAACCTCCTGCTGGCCTCCTGTTCTGTAGGGGGAATAGGAGATCCCTGGTGTACCTGCTCAGATTTTTTCTGGCTGATTTTAGTTTTTGCTTTTGTAAGTCATGGCAATAGGGCCAATGAAAGCTATTTTCATCAGTATTTTTCTGAGGAAACTGTGGCTTTGTTTAAACTCCAAACCTGGAAAACACTATCTCCAGAAAGTTTTCATTTTTTAAGAATTCTTCAATAGAAAGTTGAAAGCTATGATGGAAAGCTGGTATTTCTATCTGGGGGTAGAGGGAAAGTTCAGTAGAAATCCAATTATCAGATGAAAAGCAGCATGACAGGACTTTTTTTCTAAGATGTACGGTTGATTTTTTTTTCTCTCTCTAACTTAGCCAGTAATGTGATTTTTTTTGCTTTTTAGAAAGGAATTGTCTTGGTTACTTTTGGTTGTCTGAATTTTGAGTCTGGAAGAAGTGGTTGAGTATTAACTGCCTTCACATTTGATACTAATCAACCTTCTTTAAAAATTTTCACTCTAACACTTGAAATTACGGAACAGAAGAACATGATTTACCATTGTAACCATTGCCACAAAGTGGTGAAGCTTTGTGACAGAAGAAACTCAACAGTGAGGAAATGAAGTGCTGTTTGGGACGAAGTGGGTAGAGCTGAATGTGATTTTTACTTTTCATTGTGTGCTTTCTCACCTGTTTGAAGGTTTCCTCTCTATGTGTCACTTCTATGCTGTTAGAAGTTATGTCTTTTGTTAAATAATTTAGAGCTTTCCAGTCTGCCAATCAGGGAAGGATTAAAGCTATGCTTTTTTTTCTTTTTTCTTATCTTTTTTTTTCTCTTTCTTTTTATTGGGCTGCTGCTATCTGTTTCTTTTACAAAACAGAAAAGGAGAAGGCAAAATGGAAAAAATTAATATCCATTGCATTATTGTATGATAGCTGTGTTAGGTTGCTCCTGAAAGAAACAAGAGACAGAGGTCACACCAGGAATCATATTTTACACTGTGCTCCTTTGTGAAGGCAAATCTTCTATCAAATCAATTCAGTATATAAGATATATTTTTTTTTAAAATTCCAACCTGTTTTTCTACTTTCAATTCATAATGTTTTAGGTGAAATCTTATTCACAAGGTTCAGAATATAGAATCTATTTAAAGCTAGAATTTGCATACAAAATGATGAACTGATTTAAAAATACCAGAAGTTCAGACAAGATGTTATTCCATTGATGTGGGCATTTCTTCACTAGTATTGAGATATGGAAGTCTTTACTTGAGGCAGATCACACTTGATCCACTTTGTGATTTTCTTGACACTTGTCCTTTTGTATTATGTGTTTATACAAATAAAGACCTGATGCCCCAAAGTATGAAACGTGCAATAACCTAGCAAGTGCCTAAATAGAAATTCCTGAACTCTAGCCATAAAATTAACAATTCTGATTTTGATTCCCATTTCCTGGGCAAACTTTTGGACAAAAGAATGTCCAGAAAACATGAGTAGTACCAGTTGACAAAAGTGTTCTAGTTGTCCAGTGGTTGCAGCAGCTGATAAATATTCCTGGAATTAGATAAAGGATTTTACTAATTTCCTCAGGTGTTTTGTGGATAATCCACTACATTTTCTACAAGTCTAACTTCATGACATGGGAAGGGTTGTCTAAACCACTTTAAGTTGTCTTTGTTCACTCTCATCACAGCTGTCAGAGGGCCGTGATGGGCAGGATCTTCTAAAAGTTCTTTAAAATCCTTCATCTTCTGAAAAAAATTGTACCTTGGAAATTTCGCTGTTCAATCCCATTGGTCAATATCAATGCAAGGCCATAAAACTGAGATTTTATGGACCTGGATGCATAATCTTCTGACATCATCTGACTGTTCTTCTTCTCTTCTCACCTTCTGCCATCAATGTCATCACCTAGTTGGCCATATGGTTGTAAGAAATAAGGACTTGGATAAAGAGCAGGAGCATCCAGACTAAGCAAAGCATGAATAAGGAAACACATTACAAAATGGCAGACAACAAGTTGAGAAAGTACTTATCTACTGACTGTCAAGGAGTGCATGCTCTGAAAGTCCTTCTGCATTTATATCTTGACTGTATGTTAAAATAGCAGCATTCACTGCTGTATACTTTCCTCTTCTTTCCTGCCTGTCTGAATGGTAAACCTTCATTTCAGTGAGATAAATAGTTCATTTGTTTGTCCTAGAAAACTATGGCATTTTTTACGTCGTCTCACAAGTAAGCTGCATGGAGTTGCTTCCATGAATGTACCCAGACCCTCTGTAGTAAGGATGAGAAAAAATGGATTATATGGTAAAGAACATTGCTTTTTGTGTGGCTAAATGGATTTCAATACAAAATGACCTAGTGACTAGGTTTGTTAGCTTTTCATAATACACGTCTCTTGCTCGTAACACAGTCCTTGCTTTTTGTTATTGCTTTTTGTCATGTGGATTTAGACTTCTTGCCCTTGGCTGGGTTAAAGCAGTGTGGAGCTTATAGATGCTCTCAGAAGGTGTTTTTATGTCTCCTGCCATGCTGTACAGCCCAGAAAGGACAATAGCAGTGGTAAGACTAAGTGTGCTCATTTGTATGCCACAGTCCTCGCACCAAATTATGGTTAACCTGCATCAGCTCCTTATCCTTACACTTCCTGTCTCCTGCAGTGCGACTGCCTGTGCAGAGGCTTACAGCTGAAGCAAGTTGAGCACAGTACTGTTAATGGGGTTGTCTGGGCATGGGTTGTGATGAAAACGTGACAGCATTTTCCTCTGTCCCTTGCCTTTGTCTGCAGAACCAGATAGCCTCCAAATATCAACCATTTTTGAAGTTCACTTGTTGAACTTGACTTTTCGTGAGGTATGGCTTAAGTCTGTCTGTCACTGTAGTAAAATTTTATTCTCATATTCAAGTTTTTCTTGATGAACTTGAGAACCGGAAAGAAGTATATTGGTAATTGTAATTTGTAATTGATGAGTTGCTCAGGAAGCTGGAGACAGAAGATCCATCTATCATTTACTTTCTTGTTTTGCATGTTTGAAATCATAATTAATACACTTAAGTTGTAATTATTGTATACACTAAATCCCAGTAGTGCTACATGTGTACACATTGTATTTGTATTCTGGTACTTCCTACACAAGTGTAATAATCATTACAAGTCAGTATTTTCATAATTCCTTACTATCTTTCTGGCCTCATTCACATTTGCATAAATAAGTGTAATCATAAACTATCTTCATTAAAAAACATACCACAAAAAGCGTATTTTTTGCAGGTTTATTTCCTCTTTTTATACAGTTAGCACTTGTATACTTGAAACTTCACTGTTCTCAAAAGAGAAACCTATTGTGAATGGTATCTGATGCAGTGGTAACACAAATCTTTCATTATGTTTTATACCATCCGAAGTAAAGCAGAGCTACAGAACTTAACATAGAGATGTTGTTTTGTAAAGGTGGAAGAATACATCCGAAAACAGTCTGATTTTGTGCCTTATGTCCGCTGTACAAAGATCCAGCTTCATGAGAAGCCAATTCCTATGTCTTTCATTCCCTATGATACCCTGTAGGGTGATGGTTACGGCATCTTCCTGAGGTGGCAGCTCAAACCTATCTGAGCGAAGGAAGAGCTAGACCCTGATTCTTCCAGTGCAATGCCTTGACTTTAAGCCCTGTCTATAAAATGGACTCTGTGCTTGTGCTTGGAGTTTTTTTCTGCCCAAAGGTCTGTCAAGATCATCTATCAAGGGTCTACCATGGGCCTCATAAAAAAAGCACTACAGTTCTGCCTGCCTCTGGATGACAAAACAGTTCCCTGAGCCCTGTTTCTCATATCTGACTGGGACATGTCCCACTCTGTGTGCCAGGCTCTACTGTGTAACTGAATAAATATTTTAGCCCATAGCAAGGAGCTGACCACTTTAAGTGCTTCTAGGTTTTGCTGGTATGTG
>VZTM01045471.1:0-11655 GCA_013400555.1 Jacana jacana | reverse complement strand
CATAGGTATTGTGATGACAAATGTCATTGTGGGTATCAAATTCAGTCTGGAGGGACTGATCCAAGACACAGTGATAGAGAGGAAAACAGTTAGTGATAATTACCAGACAAGTGACAGAAAACTCTCCAATTGCTTGCCTTCACCCCTTGGTGTTTCATGAGCACAAGAAACTGCTGGCATTCAAGCAAAGCCTTAATTCTTCCCTGAAAGTGGCTTCTGTTGTAGACAGACAAGGGTAAATCTTTGATGGGAAGCTCACTGAGAATGAGAAAGATAGGCAGTAGCATACACAAAGTGGTGTGGTCAGGGAAGGCCAGGAGCTTGTCATAATTTATTTGGTGAAAAGCTAATGAAAGGAGGGCAATGTTATACCTGCCCTGTATTACATAGCTATGAGCTGGCTTAGCTACCCTGAGCGGCTCCTCAGCAAATTGCACCAGGATATTCCTGGGGTAATTCACTCTCAGTTTTGTGTCATTTAGGCTCCCCAGACTTTCAGCCAGACTGCTTTACCTTTTGGCCATGATATTTTGAAAAGGCACTTGCTTATCTATAAATAGAGGTAGGTATTGAGGAGGATTCACTGTAAAGCACTTCTAAAAACTTGTTTTAAAATCTCACGAAGTATCTTTCTGTAGAGTTTAAAAAAAATGTTTAGACCAAATGATTCTAAAAGAAGAAACAGACAATGCTGTACAGGGCACATTCATTTCATAATTTTAATACTCCATCGTAAAACCTCCATGATGACCTGCAACAAAACCACCTCCTCCCTTCCCTTGCCCCTTGCTCTTTCACACAGTTACTAGAACAAGCACTTCCCTACCTTGCTCCTGGTGAAATACATCCCATTCCTTGTCAAAGTGCTTGGAATGAGAGGTATGGGTAAAAAGATAGCTGCTAGATAGAGATGGAGTCCTTCAAAAAAATATGGGATTCACAACATGGAAATTGCCCTCACTAGCCTTGTCACAAGTGGCCTCAAAATAAAGTTCAGTTCCTGCTCATATATGCTTTGAATCTGTCAGTAATAAAACAATTTTTATGAGGGAAGATAAGCATTTAAGTATGAAGATACAAGCAGGGAATGTTATGTGGGAATATTCCTGACTTTAGGGGAGGACTTTGTAGAGTAGAGCTGATGGTTGGACTCGATGATCCAAAGGGTCTCTTCCAACCTAAATGATTCTACAATTCTATGATTCATTCTCACACAGGGTCACCATGTGGTAGACCTGGTAGAGATTACTCAGCACCCAGTTGTGATAAATGGAGATCCCTCAAAGGAGCAGGTTTACTGACTGGCTTCTGTGGACAGGCCAATTCTATTTCATCAGCCTATTATTCATTGTAAATGTCTGGAAAATCCATCTGTTCTTACTTCTCTGTATACACCAGATATGAAAGGAAACAAAAGCCCATCTAAGCAAAAAGCAAGATCATGGCAAGAATTCCCTTAAGATAAGACTTTATCCTCACAGCTCAAACAGTCTCTGTTCCCCATGCCTCAGACAATAGAAGGTGGCTCTCTCACATCTCTCACATCAGATAAACCATAATACCTCTCAGTGATAGTACAAGACAACAGAGTTGCTTGGATTGAGCAATAGACAGCTAAGAAATCTTTCATTTACCCTGACTCTGCAGTGACTAGTCTCAAGCAAGTAACTGTATGGGTGATCAGCTTGTCTACATGAAAAACAAGGAAAGCAGTGTGGGCTCCTGATAGACAGTTTGGGAAGATCTTTATACCTAAAATAACAGGTGAAAGAGATCTGAGTCTTCAAACAAGCAATCAGTTTCAGTTGTACTTCCAGCATGAAAAAATAATAAAAAAGAATAATAAAAGGTAGAACTGGTATATCACAGAATTGTCAAGAGTTGGAAGGGACCTCTAGAAATCACCTAGCCCAACTCCCCTGCTAAAGCAGGATTGCCTAGAGCACATTACTCAGGACTGCATCCAGATGGGTCTTGAAGGTCTCCAGAGAAGGGGACTCCACAACCTCCCTGGGCAGCCTGTTCCAGTGCTCTGTCACCCTCACCGGAAATAAGTTTTTCCTTATATTTGAATGGAACTTCCTGTTGTCCAGCTTGTGTCTGGTGCTCCTCGCCCTATCACTGGGAACCACTGAAAAGAGTCCAGTTCCATCCTCCTTCAACCCACCCTTTAAATACTTACAAGCACTAATCATCCAGGAGAGCTAGTCTTATTATGTCTTAGCTACATGGACCACATAGCCATTGCACCAACAGGCATATGTACACACACACACTACCTGCACGCCAGCAAGAAATACTGATGAAAATTATTTCAAGCTAAAGGCATATGAGAGATACGATCTACTTCTCTGCAGAGCTAGTTAAGACCATTAGTTATAGTCCATGCAAGACTGTTAATAAATAAAACTCAGTGAATACTTTTGAGGAGAGGAGGGAGAAAGGCACCAAGAACACTTCTACTTGGCTACATTATCCCTTCTCAACTGTAATTTATATAAAAATATACCTTTTATTATGGATCTCCAGAATCCTTGCTAAGCTAAACACGTAGTCTGTCATTACTACAATTCTGTTCTTGCTCCCTTCTTCAAATATAGTGCAAGATTTAGCCATTTATTATTATGAATAAAGTCGCCTTTACACTGTCACAGAAAGCATTTCCTAACAGATACCAGTAAATTGTGCTGGCTTGTGGCACGAGTTTGGAATAGGTTCTTCTTACTAGACCTAGACATTTAATTATTTCTTCATGTTCAGATGAAATAATGGAGAAGTTCTGCATTTCCAGCAGCAGATCATCCTCTAAGTGTAAACTGACATTCACATACAGAAAGGGCAGAGCGTTTAGGTGATGTTCAAAACCCATAGGAATATTAAGCAAAGCACTGTTTTTGCAGTCCAAGAGAGGTAAACGATAAGGAATGGCTCATCAATGAAGCTTTCTAAATACCCACAGTGAGCACATTCCCTTGTTATTTTGCCATATAAACTGTATTTTTAGTTATCACAGAATTGCTACATACTGTGAATGAGAAGTGGTTGTAAATAGAAAAGATTCTACTGCAAAACTGGAGGCCAAGCTGAAACTGTTAGAAACAGGCATCACTTGTCACACACCTCAAATATTTACTCCTTTATGTGAGCTGAAAGTGTGTTACAAAATCTCTAGTAGGCAGTGGTCCCCACAAAGAGTTTGCAATGCCTTGAACTAAAATACTAATTTAAGAGTTAGGCTTTTCTTCACGCTATGACTCCTCTGCTCTTTCTGGGAATTATGGAGATTTTTAAATAGTACTAATCCTCACTAGCAGATGGTAGTAGCACTTTGTCAGAGCATTATTACATTTAAGTTAACACTTCGGCTCCAAGACATACTCCTCAAACCCCTCCATAAAAGAGCCATTTCAGAGCTTACATCTACATCTGCTGCTGTCCACAGACTTCTTACCATCATAAGAAGTGGCCTTTGAAACAGCAGTATTAAAAAGGATAAAACACCTTCAAATCCAAAATGGTCAGTGGGAACCTGTGAAGCAAATTGCAACCAGTAAACTCTGCTGTATTGCTAAAGCAACACTAACATCAAAATACCTCTCCCGGGCACTTAGTCCTGAATTTGTCTCAAAACCCGAACACTGATTATTCCTACGTAGCAGACATTTGATTACTCATTGCAGATGCCTGGAGGTGAAAAGGAAAGAAAACAGCACACACTTGTCCTCTAAGGAGGATTAGGCAGAATAAGGGGATGGGGGTTACAGGGACAATTTTAAGAGCTTCCAGAGTACCAACAACCGACAATTTCAATATTCTATTTGTTAATGCAAGCCAGTAGTACAAAATGATGTGAGGATGTTGTTTATATAAAGTTAGCCTCTATCTCCCTTTCATGTTCTGGATGGGAGTCTATAAACCTAGTATTTTCTGAAAACAGTTGTACTCCTTACTTGATACAACACAAAGACCCAATTAATTCTAGCCTCAGGGATATTTGGCAGTCTTACAAAAAATGGGGGGGAAAAAATGCATCCCTTTCAGAAAAATGCTAAAAAAAGCCCCCCCGTACTTTAATGAACATCTTTTTTTTTTTTTAACTCCTAAATCCTGCAGAAGTTGATTTTTAGTAATAGCAGTTTCTAAATGCTATTATTATCTACCTTCCCCTGAGAAACTATTTACCTCCTCCCTTCCATACATCATTCAGCCTTGTTATTAGAGGTCATTGATCTCAAACAGAAAAATATTTTTAAACTATTATCCCTCACTCCTATTGTGTCTCGTTCAGAGGAAATACAAGTCCATGGCTACCCCTTGGCTGCTTTGAATGGGGGTTGGACAAGTCTGGTATTGACAGAAAATCGCATTTAATTTAACCTCAACAGCCCAAATGAGGATATATGCCACCAGATAAGCATGAATGCAGATCCACATACCACTCTGGCATTTCACTGAAGAGAGGTCTAACTTTTAATGCAAACTACTCAAGAGAGGAGGAGAAAGTTAGCAGTCCCTCTCTCACTTCATGGAAGACACTGCAGGCTGTGAATCCAGAAGCATGCTGTAGTATTTTCCCTTTCCTTCCTTTCTAAATTAGGTCAAAAGTCAATGGAGCAGAAGTTGTGACTGTGCGCATCCCTCCCTCCCACTCACCAGCCAAAGAAGACAAGCCTACATAGAGGCATAGTACAGGCAGACAACAAACTGCTGCACAGAGGAAGCAAAGGAATATATTTAATCAGAAGGATAACATGAAGGCATAGGGAGATACAATATGCTCAGAGTTATCCTGGGAGCCGTGGGGTGGAAGATGACACTGGAGTACTCATTGTATCTGTGTACAACAGTAGTAGGCAATACAAAGATATAATGAATCTCCCTTTTCTGCAAAGTAACTAGGTAAAATTATCAGCTAAAGCAAAAAAAAGAGATCTACCACACAAATCAAATATAAAACTATAGAGGCTGGGCAGGGAGAAACAATCCCATTTTCTAATCTGTAATTTAGTTTCTTTAAAACTTAATATTATCTTCTAGATATATTGTTCTCAAAATATTGTTTGCATTATATTACTATTCTTTTTAGTAATATTTGGGTCATTCCAGTACCTCACTCCTTTGGATTTCCCAGCTTTCTTCATCTGCATACACATACACCTCCTCTGTATGGCCTGTCCAAAATGTTGAAAGCCCAGTCTCCAGACCACTTAAGCGTAATATTACCTGCTATTCCCTAGAAGTATCTTGAATTTTACAAGCCCACCCCTCAGGGTAGCCCCCTCCAAATGTTTCCTGCATCCCTTCACAACCCAACAAACTGCTAACCACAGGCCTCCACTCCTTTCCAAAACTCCTATGTAGAAGGCACCTCCAGAACCTTCCCCCCGCCCAACTACTGCCCTCAGAGCCTCTCTGCAGCAGAGAAAGCCCTGACAACACTTTGTTTCCTACCTATTAATGCTGTCTTCTACCTGAAAACTCCTCCTTTCCTTGTAGTCAGACACCGCATCAATGACGTCCCTAAGACATCACCCTCTGAGATGGGGACTGCCAAGTGCTATTGATCATTCCTTGTCTAACTTATATATTGTATATGGGCCATGATTTTATCTTGCTCACTCCCCTCACCCATTTTGTTTGACATAGTCCCTGCACATTTTTCAGCACTGGCAAAATTGAGAGAACTTTATCAAGTTTCTTGGTGTTTCTCAGGGGTGTTTCTCATGTTTCTCCAGGATACATTCCAATTCCATAACAGGAGAGTTACTCCAAAAATCATTTCTCTAGTTTGTTTCAATAATATTTCAGTAACATTCTAGAAACTCCATGAGGCTCACCAATGAGGCTGCAGATGCTGCCAGAATCAGGGATTATATTTTAAAAAATCTTTTAAACAAAGCATGGCATTTTGCAACATATATTGATCTACCTTACCAAAAAGGGCTCTTTTTTTTCTACCTAGACCTCTCCAAAACCACGCTATGAAATATTTGTCCAACGAAAAGAAACGAAACAGCAAGCATGCAGAGCCATCCAGTACTAGGCAAAACTAGAGAGTAAAATGTTGGCAGCTGATGAGATAATGACTGTTTTTATTTTTACCAATTTAACCAATGCTATTGGCAATAAAGTGCTAGTCCAAATGATTATACACACATTGCCACATTGCTGGTCTTCAGTTCCCATCAACTCTCTTACTTCACAGCACCATAGCTTTTGTTATCACATGCCCCAAGCCAAGGAAGTACTGGCATCAGCCATGCTGCAGCTGCCCTGTCAGTACGTCCCTGTAAACATATCTATGTGCTTACATTCCTTCGTACCTATAGTGATCATTCATGAACATGAATGAATGAATCTGTCTCTCAAAAGACGTCAGAAGATTTCCAACTTTGTCTCCTGGTGTACCAACTGTCTGAGTTGCAGAGAGATCCAAGCCCTCTCTTTTACTTCATCTTGAAATCTTCTGACTGCCAACTCTTTGTTTCATATTTGTACAGCTTCTAGCACAGTGGGGTGCCATTTCATTATTTGCATTCACGTTCTGGCTTACTGGAAGTAAAAAGCCTCCCAAATCGCTGTGTTGTTACTAAAGGTAGAAACTAATGTCATCCCAAATTACAGAAAAATTCAGGCAATTTTTTCAAAAAGAATTATCCCTCTGACTACTGAAAAAGCATGTGTTTATACATTGTATATACATACATAAATACATACCCCATTGCTAGTTCATAACCTGTATCACGGAGCTGGAAATGTAAGTAGTACCGTAGTACAGTTTAAAAGATACTGATAGCAAATATATTAGTGGATAAACTGCACTACTGCTTGGGTCTATAGGTTTACAAAGGGTAGAGCTGAAGAAAGACTAGCCTTAGGCACAATAACCAACTTTTGGGGGTATATTTGTCTCAAAAGAGGTCAAATAGCTGGAATTCCAGGGAAATAAAAAGCAGCTTTATCTGAACGAATTACAGGTATTTCTGTTATGATATGTTTAACTTTATTCTTTCTGGACAGAAAAAAAACCAGATATTTAAGAGTATAGAACACAGTAACCATCACAACTGCTTGTCATTAACTTGGAGTACAAGAGAAAAGGAAACAAAAATAGTGAAAGGGAAAAGTATGTGTAATTCAATACAGCCAATGATAGCTATCGTCTTTCATTTGCCATTTAACACAGAGCCCATACTGTACACTGGTTGTACACTGCCAGTAATCCACAGTGGCTTTACCATGTGAGAGCCAGATATTTTCTACCGTCTTTTTCCCTTTATCAACTCTCCAATACATGAAATGATTCTCAAATGTTTAAGCTGCACGCTACAAAGACTGCAAGAAGACAAAGGGTATACAGCAACAAATACCCTTGCTTAATAATGTTTGGGCCAGAGATGTTCCCAGTGCATGCTTTCAGCCCATGGTATACTTCCAGATGGCTTTTAATATTGGTTGCAATCAGTGAGGCAACTCTGCAATAGTCTCGTCACCTGAAAAAGACAACTGACATCTTCAAACCATCTCAATGGCTCGGGAGCTGAAGCTCAACTGGCAGTCAGTCACAGTTGAGCTCCTGCATGCTTTAAAAACATATCGAGTTACCATCTGTCATCAGGTCTGGGTCCTGAACACAGGTTTTGAGTTGGAGTCCCAAGGCAGGGAAGCCTGCCCTGTGCACATTTTCATTTCTTTATTTAAAAAGGATTTGCAAAAGGGGTAATTGTTATATCTGTATTTGTTAAAGTAAGGCACAGAAAATCCAGGACCAACATTCAGGTCTGCTGCTACACCATCCTCTGCTCTCTCCATAGATCTCATCCAAAGCTACTTTCCACAGCACCAGAGTGGTTCTATTTGATTTTGATTTATCACAAGTGAATTATTATAATAAAATCACCAACTAGATTTAAGCCTCTGAGCGAGATATGGTTGGACTAACAAAAAATTGTTCTGCAAAACAAGCAATTATTGTCAGGTTCACTAGATATTGGCCTTGGCAATCCAACTGATTATAGAATGTTAATGATTTAAAAAGCAATGAAGAAATAAAAGATTAAATGTTTTAAATCTGCACGAAAGGCTCCAAGAGGAATTTTACAGTGATTTTCACTGCATATTTTATTAGATATGTGATATTTTATTCATGGGTAAAGCAAATACAACAATTAGGAATAATTAGCATTTCAGCACGGAGTGTTATCTAATAGGTTAAAATACACATATAATTCTTCATTTAAATTCTGTGTCTTCACATTTTCCCCTTTCTGGTTCAGAACTTTTCCATTTATCATAGCATTTACAGGAACATTATACAGCTCCCAAAGAAACAGAGAGAACTAGCAGCTCTTGCCTTTGATATCTTATTTTCCTCCTCTCCTTGCATTTTTACTCATTTTCTTTTTCAATTTCCTCTTGAGCATATCCTGTCAGATAAATCCAGCCTAAGTCCCAGGAAACTTTTTCCCTTAAGTCTTTTTTTCCCCACCCTACTCCCCACTCATTCAAGAACCAATGTGTGCAATGGGAACCTGCTTTAAATCTAACTCTGCACATACTAATTCATCAGTTTGCAGATGACTAAAATAACAGTATTTGTCTCTATAATACCTCCTCCAACTACAACTTTACTGCTACAAAGGAAGCCTGTAGTTACTATATTTTCCTTTCTTATTAAGCATCCCTTTTTATGTGGTGGGGGTTTTGGCTTTGCTTTTTAATGCAACACTTAGAGCTCATAGAATACCCTTTCCTTGAGCTGATGCAGTTACCCCAGACCAAAGCAGGAACAATGCTCTCCAGCTGAAGTGCACTCTGTGGTACAATACAGAATACAAAACACCTCCTTCTCTGAATTAAGTGTATTATCACTGAAACTAGGATATAAATTTTGAACCTTACAAAATTACAGCACTGCACAATTTCAAGCCTTTTCCCTTGCCAAGTTTCATAACTGCCATCCAAACGCCAGTACATTTCATCTACTAACCTTCACTTTCAGCCTGTGTCCTCCCTGCTAACGCAGTTCAGTTATAACTCTCCAAGTCACATAAACCATTATTAATTATAGTGGTTGCAGACACAAGAGAATCTTTCCCTTACTCCATCATCTCTTACGACTGCTTGGCCAACAATAACCACAAACCAAATCCTTACTACTATAATGAAGAATAGCAGAGGAAACTGCCCTGCTGGTGCTCATTGAAAGAGACTGAAATACAGAAAGATGCGGCAAGACAGACACCTTTTCCTCACACATTCTTCCACTAGGTGCTTCCATTTTAGTCTCTGTGTTTAAATTACTACATCAAGACTACACAATTAATTTCTACTTTGTAGGGGGAGACAACAGCACTTCCTCTTCTCCCTATGCTGTTTCAAATGCACAAGCCAGCTAAAATCTCTGCCGAGAAGGTTTTGCCCAGGCCTTCCTTAATTGGTGCTGATGATGGTTTAAATGGCACTGCGATACACTTACTTATCGGGCATTTAGCACATATTCCACGCCAAGCATCACATTTCACCAGCTCAGTATTGCACCTCCTTCAATACAGTCTTTTCAGCCTAGGTAAGCCACAATGCCATGGTCAACATTACCCCAAAAAAGGCAAACATAGCTCATTTGGGTAACTGCTATAAGCAACAAGTCAAATCCTATTTGCTAAAGGAAATAGTACAAAATGCCCCAGAGAAACATGAGCTTTAAGGCCTAGATCCTAGTCATTACAACAGTTTGTCAGCAAACTGTGTGGTATGCTTTACTGTTAGGTTGTGGCTGTCCTACTTGCCTCTTGGCACTTCTAGATAGCCTAAACAAATGGGCTCTCAGATATGGGTGGCAGCATGACTGGAGCCACGATCTGGACTGTAAGGGCTATAGGATGCATAGGTGTGGAGCCGACCAGGTTTTAACAGATATGCCAAGTCCCATCTCTGAAATCAAAGGTTTCTTCCAACTTCACTGCTTAAATAACAACTTATTCCTTCTGAAATTGAAATCTAATGTAAGTAAAAACCCAAAACCATAAAGTGACATCTGAGTTTGCAGATGCAAAAAGGAATCCCATTTTCCTTCATTACCAGTGTATCACTTGAAGTCAACATTTTGCACATACCAAGCTATCATCGTAATTTACTTATGTAGAATGTTCTCAGAGTTTGAGGATTTTCTCGTATTTGCTAAAAATATAGATAATTTTCTGAATAGTTTGCTTTTCCTATTGGTCACTTTGAAGTCCAGCAACAGTAATTGTCTATACTAACACTTCAAGCATTGAAGATATAAAGCACAAACTATGTTTGGAGAGTGTGTAGATGAAGAGTTTTACCATGCTGTCATATGTAATTCAGATAATTACAAAAATTGACTAAAAAATGATAGCCACATAAAACTACTCTTTCGTACAGGTGCTGAAAAATAAATACTATCAAGCAATGGAGCAGCAGCGTCAAAGAGTAAAACTACAAACTTCAGAAGACAAAAGCCTCCAATAAATTTCATCAAAAAACAGACTGTCATGACAGATTATAGACAGCTATACATCAAATGGAAGAAAATTATGTGAGTTCAACTCTATATCTAGGGAGTAACCTAATGGCTTACAAAAGTCATCTCCTGCCAATACCACTTGCTTTACAGGGCCAGGGAGTGGAAGAGAACCATACTTAATGCCTTTGTTCATTAAGTTAAATGAACCTTGGTTGGTAGGTTTATGTAGTCACAGTCTTAAAAAGATTTTTCTCCAGTGTGTTTTTTCAAAGATGGCATTGTGAGAATAAAGATTCTGTGCATCCATAAGTACTCATCTGAAAGCACACAGCAGCAGCAATTGCCATGTCAGGCATTTGTTAAGACCACTTGAAAATGGATGGTTGGGGTTTTTTCTCTGTCTTTATCAAGGACAAAGAACTTGAAGTAACGCTAAGAATTATTTAAGAGCATGAAAAGGAGCTGCCTGCTGTAGTCAGCAATCCACAAGCTCAGTTTAAAAAAATCTTCTGAGGTCAACTAAACAACTCATCTGGATTGTGACAGACTGATCAGGCCCTGGTGGTCACTAAGAAACACTCCAGAAAGCAGTGACACCTAATGGCAAACATGCCTTCGAAGGACAGCAAACCATAATCTATGGAATGAGAAATTATTCCTCTTTAGCGGCAGAGTAACTAGCACTAAAACATATTACACACACTGAAATACTATTGCAAATATAAGCACTTGGGAGAGAGTCTGAGAAACAGCGCCCATACAGAAACCTAGAGTTTGTCATGCTGTGCAGTTAAGTAGAACATAGTTACTAACAAAACCTCCTGGCTGCTGAGCCACGGTGTACTATATTCCAGGTCTTCATCCATATATATGTTTAAGAAGTAACCTTGGCACATTCTAGAGCATGGAAAACAGATCTAACACTCATCTATAGACACTATAGGCACAGAAACATGTATTTGTTTTTAAAATCTGGTTTGCTTGCTTGTCCTGCGTTTTACAAAACGTATGTGAGAATATTGTAATGAACAGTTAGTGACATACACTCCACACCTTCTAATGAGGCTTTACCAGTAGTGCAGCAAATTAAATTCCTATTACCAATACACAACACAATTACAAGATGAAACATGGACGTGCATACCACCATGCAAGAGGACTCCCTT
>VZTM01045286.1:12980-23038 GCA_013400555.1 Jacana jacana | reverse complement strand
ATTGCATTGACAGCAGTATAAAGAACATAACAGCAAGGGTGAACATTAAGATATTTTTATGGTGGGAAAGACATGGGACAAGCCAATGGTCCAGCAAGTTACCTATGCAGCAAAAATATATGTGCAAAAAGGCATGTGAGTTCAGCTGCTCACAATTCTGCATTTAGTTTGATTAAAATTGTGTTCTATACTTTTAAAATACAAGAGCAGACTGAAACAATTTTTAATTAAAAAGTTTTTGCATTGTTTTTATTACATCAATATTTTCTTTGGATTTTTTCAAAAAAGTTTGCTCTCTCTTGGGCCAATTTACTTATAGAGTTGTATTGTCAGGAGGAATTAGTGTCCCCAGGATATACGGTTTCTACCCAATGCTCAGCTGTAGACATATGGGAGTTCCTGTCTTTTAAAATAATTGACATTGCTAGTGAACACACACATGTTAACTGATTTGAAAGAATATCTAGCAATAGATGTCTGAGAACAAAATCAAGCCTCATGTACTTATAAAAATAAAGGGAAATAATTTGTGCCAACATTTTTTGAACTCTCTCCATTATGCTTACTTTGGTTGGGATTTTATAATAATACAAGAGTATGTTGATAAATGCAGCACATGTTTCTCACTGATCCAGCATGTATTAGAACTCCTTATATAGAGTTAGATACTCACTCAGTTTGTGATCTGGCCCATAGCAGTAGGGGTCAGCATATTACATTGCTAGGAGAGAGATTTTTGCTTACAGAGTCACTATCTGCTTTTGATCTCTTCACTCTGTAGGGATAGAGTAAATTGTGATGAGTACATGATCTAATATGTTTTAAAAATCAGTGCTTTCAATTATTTCCAAACCTCCTTTTACTAATGTACACAAAGAAGAACTATTTTTAAAAAGCTATGAATGACTCTTCTATAAAAGTTTTGAAACTACTGTATTTATTTTCATTACTACATAGTTGTAAACTATACCTGATGCCAAGTAGACTAGGAGCTTTATCTAAGTATTTTACAGCCTTGGATTGCAAAGACAAATAGCATTACCAGACAGTAAATAAATAGGCTTGTTGCTCTTGGTATCACATGTTGAGATAAGGTTTTTAAATTTATATAGATAATTGTATATGAAGATTGTTGGAGTGACTTTCACAGACAACACTTAGTTGCTTAGTAAGAATCTGCAAAAAGCACAGATTGCTGTGCAATAAATGTGCTGCTTTGAATCAGTAAAATATTAGTTCTCATTAAAAAGTATGTCAATCTGGGAGAAAATGTGCTTAGTGGAGGCCGTGAGGCTGGAAATCACAATGTGCCATAGAAACAGTGTCAGCTGAATCCAGTTTCAGTCATCAAGGAGAACTGAAAAATTTAGCTCCCAAATTCAGTTCTTCATTTTTTTTAAGATACTTTGTGATCTCCCCTAGGGAAACACAACTAAGACCCAAAACCATTTTGGAACAGTGTTTTCTCACTGATAGCTGTACTGTATTATTTACTGATTGCAGTATGAGTTCCTTGCAGTAGGTGTGATTATTACGTTCACCCACATAGCTTTCATGAGGATATTGCTGCAGTGAATAAACTCTATTAAATCCTCATATATGCATGTATAGGATGTGTAGATTTTTATTATTCTCCTGAGGATAGTAAGAGCAATTGTTGCAGTAATTTTGAAGACTTATGAGTAATTGTAAAGAATTTTTCTACTGCAGTCTGGTTCCATTCAGCATATCAGTGGATAAAAGTTTGTGAGTAATGTTGAATTAACAGTTTTATGAGTGTGTTTCAGATAATTGCATGGAGTTTTTTGGGGCATGGGTCTAGTCTTGGGCTTTTATAATGTAGAAATACGGTTTGCTTTATCTAGGAAGGTAATTCTTTCCACAGGAGCACTCAAGAAAGGTGGCAGTTACTGAAATTATCATTGACAGGGTCAGTGATAGCTAGGTTTTTTAGAGCAAATGGTAATTAAGTTGCCTATAGATGTTACTGTAAATGTAGTTTTGGAAGGGAATGCAATTATTTAGAATTCCTTCCAGGTAGTTCAAGTAGTTAAAATATTGTGGGATTAGTTTGGTGTCCATGGTCTTCCTTGGACTTCCTTGAATGTTCCTCGAGTTCCTGGTAGGCTACGAAGACTACTAGTTACATTGACATCCTCCTTTCAGGTTAGCATTTTTGTAGCTCATCCTTCATTGGCTACTTTAATTACTGCTTTGTTGCCTCTTAAAGATGGTAGTTTTTTCTTTCCAAAGCACCAAGCTTTTTAAAGCCCATTCCTTATATTGCATCAGGATGAGTCCAAATTTTTTCTGTTGTGACTACTTTGACTTTTAAGCATTTAATTAATTTAGTCCTATGGGATGTTTAAACATTATCCATATATTTATCTACTAGTTTAACATTGCAGTGACACTTATCAAATGCAGTATTAACCAAAAGCCCAAAGTAGTTTATGTGCATATTATTCTTAAATGAAGTAAGCTTTTCTCATATATCTCCTTTTCCTGTACTGGCACTAGGGGCTGAAGAAGAACTGGGAGGAAGTGTATCGTGACTTTCAGTGTCTTTCGGTAGAAATAAACACCGTACCCAAGAAGTTATATAAAGAAAAGCTGGAATTGCAGATGAAACAACTGGAGCATGACATAGAAGTAATTGAGAAGCACAAAGTTATCTACATTGCAAATGAGTAAGGATCGCTTTTCAGATTTTGCCTCTGCCTTCCTTTTCCTTTTTTCTACCCCTACATCTCCAGGAACTGCAGCCCTAAATTCTCAGAAAAAAATGACACCGCCAAAGGAAATATTCAACTAATATAAGGATGATACTCCTTAGAGAAGTTGTTACATGTAGTTGTCATCAGTATAATTGACAAAACATTTTGAAATAAAATTAATTAAACCTTGAGTTTAAAACCGTGCATTTAATCTATTACTCTGTAATTTTTATTAACTACTAAGACTTCTATAAACATCATACAAAAAGCATGAAAAATGCTGCTTTATATGTTTGGAGTACTTCTTTCCTTGCATAGCCAATACAAAGTGAAATAACTGGCAGCCAAAGACCGCTTGGTAAATACCACTCCAGGGTGGGATGGCTTCTGGACTAGTTATTAAAAAGCTGCTGCGCTTTCCTTAAAAGCTCGAGCGATTGCATTTCTAAACAGCTTGGCCTCTGTGTAACACTTTGCGTGCTCTTTTTTTATTTGCTACCAAAACTAGTTTTTCTAGTGGAAGCCCATAATAATATAGACTGCATGCAACTCAGAGACCACATGTCGCTTGCTGTGTTTATGTATAAATAATTCTGTAATACTATAGTCAATCTACAACTAAAGTAGAAAAATGGGTTTCAATTGCTATTATGTGTGTAATGTTAGAATGAAAGCAATACATGTGAGTGAAGACCTGGGCAGAAATTATATCTGCAAATTCACATGTTTGCACAACAAGAAAAATTGTTTTTCTTTCCTTCTACTTAACCTTTGCTTCAGAGCACAGCTTTTTCTGTATAGTATCAATCATTACCAGCAGCAGCTGTTGTGACATCATAGTGTCTGACATCAGCAGAGGATACTCCCCTCTTGATACATGGGAACAGCTTCTGTCATCCTATGGGATAAGTTGTAACTCCTTCCCTCTGCTTTGATGTGTATTCCATGCAACCTACCAACACTTCTGATAATGGAAAAAATACATTAGGATGAAAACCTCTGAAAATACACACAGATGAATAAAAATCTTACCCTTTAACTCTCTGGGAAATTTGACAAAATAAATTTGCAGAATCCAAAGAATGTAAGAATAACTCTGTATTTATATGTTCGAGAAATGCCAATAACTGAAGGTGTCATGCTCATGAATCAACTATACCATCAGCATAACAAAGGAAAAAGGTGAGTAAACTCAAATGTTCTGATGGATTGTTCCTTTGTAAAAGATATTAGTTATTAAGGGAAGCGAGTCTGTCCACAGGCTAAAGAGTAGCATTAGCAGTTGAAGTGTTACCTAAATTTGCTGGTCTATTATGATAATCACTGAAATAATAAGAAAATCATCAAAATGCTTCTAGTACTTCATAATTGTTTTACCAACATGGCATTTTTAAATGGTGTATATTAATTGGATAACCATTACAAACCAAATGCTGAATGTGGTATGGATGCGCCATTGGTCAGTAAGAGTTACGTTGACACAAACTGAAACTATTTCCTGTTGGAAGTTGTGCGTGACGAAACTGTGCATCTACTTTTTAAAAATAGCAGCATGAAATTATGATAAATATCTCACTGTCTGTTCTTCAGAATGAAACTATTTATACTCAGGAAGGAAGGGATCAGATGTGGCATCGTCACAAACACAGGGAGTTCCTGATTGTATGGCTCTGATAGAGCTGGTCTGACAGGAGCATATGGGCTCCATGTGGCTGGCTCAAGGCACAGTGGTTTCTTGGGCTCTGCGTGCATTCCTGGGGACTAAGCCTGGGACAGCTCCTCAAATCTTCCATTCTCCTCATGAAGCAGTAAGGGCAAAATTCTGTGGGAGAAATTCCTCATTGATTTCCTATGAAACTCATATGTGCAGATCAATGGGAGTCCTATATAAATGCTAGTTCCAGTCAGAGCTTTTATGCTCAGCTTTATGATGCTTATAATATTAATAATATAATTACAGGACTGTCAGGTGGCAAAACATGTCATTAAGGTTGCCTGACATTTCCCATAGCCAGGGAAGCCAGCTGCTGAGCTCTGCAAATGGTGGGGATCACCCACCCCTGTAACCAGAGGTGGGTTGAGCCTGCTGAAGCTAAGGAGAGCTGACCAGTTCTCCCCAGGAGCGGACATCCGAGGGCGTGATTTGTATTTGACTGCTGAATGCCCAGACCGTAACTTTTCATTCTGCCTTGATCTTGCTCCAGCTCCTTTTTGTTATGCAATGTTTTGTAAACAAATTGTGAGTAAATTCAGGGGTTTTCATCCTCCAGGCTAAGCAGTGGCATTACAGTAGGAATCCACGGTGAGATGAGTTTCTTGTTTGTGTTATTTTTCTTTACTGTTTAAATAGTGCTAAGATAAGTGTGTCTGCCATTTCATCAATTAAAAAAACCACACACTACTTTTTTTTTTTTTTTTTTTCCTAGACTGTACCTCCAACAAATGGTTTTAGATGAGCAGGCATAGCCAAACAGTAGACTCTGTTCACGTCAGCTGGTCTTGCTGGTGCTTCCATGAGGATAAACTTCTGTTCAGTCACAGTTCTGACCTCTGTTGTTAATTTGTTATTCCATGCCTGCCTCTACATTGACTATGGCATGGAGAAATTCACACAAACATGCAAACACTGGAATCACTTTGTCCTCAAATCCTTCTTCAAATGTTCTTTGCAATGATGCCCACCAAAAATCTGACAACAGCTAAACTGCTGGTGAGCTGAGACTAGGGCTTATCTCACTGACCTGCGTGCTTTCCTTGAACTCCCCTGGTACTGTAGCCTGTTGTTTCTTGGTTTAGGCTGAGATTGTAAGTAATCTGTCACGTAGATCATCTTTCTCTCTCTTTGCTTAGTGTCTGACACAATACAATTTTTGTCTCTTAGTAGAACTCCTACATGCTCATGATAACAAGATAACAAATATGATCATTTGGGGATGAATGAAGATGCTGCAATAAAGGGAACGGATTCAGGATGTTTACTAAAAGGACCTGTGTTCCAAGAACCCTCATGCCATTTGTTTCAGCAACTGGAAAGTACGAGTTGAAGGAAGAGAAAGGAGATTTCAAGCACTTAACTTATTCCCTGGAGCAGTATGATTTATTCATGTCTTTGTCATAGAATGTTTTTGAAATGCAATGGTAGATGACTTATACCTGGCTTTTTCACTGGTACCCATTAATACTGCATTTCTCGTCTGGGGGGTTCCTGACTTCTGCAATTCGAGCCCATATGTTTTAAATACAGGAGAAGCCTGCCCAAAGTTGGAGGCTACACTTTAAACCTAGACAGCACTATATAATAGTTTGAAAGCTATTGTTCCAAACCGGTCACTCAAAAGTAATGAACTTAATGTTTCATTTACTCTTGCTGGGTGACAAACTGGGACAGCCCCCATACAGGAAATTCAGGTGCCTCAATCCTCTAATTTCCAGCGCTGCTGTAAAGATAGACATGTACCTCTAGAACTGTTCCACTATTGCTTTGAGGGACAAATTAAAGCTGAGGAAGCAGTGTAATGATTCTCTCTTCAGAGAAAAAAAATTCAGGTGTGTTCAACATCTGGCCCCAAGCACTGCACAAGGAGCTAACAACCATGTTTTGCTGTTTGCTCAAGAGAATGGTCTGGTTTTTACACAAACCATAAAAGTAACAAATGGTCTAAATGCAACATTCCAGCGCCCTCGGGGAGCGGGTCATTCTGTGCAGCAAGAGAGCTCCCGGGTTGCAGCACCACAAACATTTAGCCTGCGCTCCAGGAGAACTTACGGGATCAGGTTCTGCTTTTCAATACCCTTTTGTTACTGCACTGTTTATTCTAGGCAAGCTGTGAAGTATACAGGATTACATCAAAGACGGCCTCAGCTATTCTGGAAAAAAATAAAAAAATAAAAAAAGCCCTTAAACCGTTATTCATTTACTCATTTAAAACACTCCGAATGCTTTTGTTTTGCAGATTTTCCCAAATTTGCTGTAGTTTATTAGAATAGAAAGGCAAAAAGATGAACGAAGCCAAGTGAACAAATTCTTTCAAAATAAACCAAACTTCAGCAGTGAAATGCGTTGCAGTGGGTGTGGCCCACTGTATATTTACAATTCCCTGACTAGTCTGCAGGGCCCTGTGTGATGGATTTCTCATAGGATATGATGTGAGCGGCAGTTCTTGGCTTTAGAGTTCAAACATCAATACTTGTCTATAGCTGGTTAGGGGAAATATTTCCATAATATTATATGGGAAATAAAGCTTATTCTGGTACTAAAGGCCAAAAGGAAATTTTTGTTTGCATTTATTCCAGCTATAAAGAACCCTATATTAATAACAAGAGCCTGAAAAGCAGGAAGACTATCTTCAGGGGCCAGGAAATTGCAAAGTGAAGCTCTCGCTGCTCTAGTCTGGCACAGTGAGATTAATAACAAACAAAAATGTAGTTTTGTATTAAAGATGCTTATCATGGACCAAATAAGTCAAAGCTCAGAATTCTGTCAAGCAGTGCCTAACACTGATTTAAAGATTATAAAAAAATTAAAAACCAGACTAACATCTTGAATGGCAGCTTTTAGCCATTCTCTTGATACCAAAATTATCACAGTTAATTTTCACAGCCATAGTCAGCCTCAGAGACTCAGTACAGGTTAATTATGATAGCTAATTGCTCTGAGTTTCCTGTGTGGATCTGAGATACTGCAGTTGCTTTAAAGTTGGACTTTCCAGGTGCTAATTCTGCTGAAATTGAAAGTGGGCAGAAGCTGGATTCCAGCTTGTATTGCCTCTACTGCAGTGCAGTAGTCACAAAGGGGAGGTATGGCATCTGTGATGAGGGTCATGGTGCTGGCCGACTTGGACAGCTTTTCCTATGGTCCTCTGGGTTCTGGAATGTTGGGGAATGGTTTGAAAACGGCTGCATGTTCTCCCAGTTGCCTGTGACACTCTCTGGTAGTATGTTCTGCTACACTCAGGGTCTTCAGCAGCCACCCTATGGACTCGTTAACTGCCTCAGGTAATGCAAAAGAACTCAAAACTCTGGAATATATTAAAGTTTGGATATGAACAAAAGTTAGAATTACTTTCTACATGCCCGGAAGTACGCTATCTGCTAGACTTTTGTTTTTAATATTCTCTTCGGTGACCATTTTACCCCAAAATGTCTTTCTCTGCAGCAACTGCAGGTGTTCACTTACCTTGTAACCACTACGAAATGCAGGTTTATGCTCGATAAGAATGTTTACAGTTCTGCTGTTCACATAACAGCTGCAGCAACAGGCAGAACCAGAATAAGAGCTCTTACTTCATCCCCTAATTGGCAAGCTTATAGCTAGGTAAGCCATACCTCTTGAAATATTCTGGATTTTCATGCTTTTCTTGTCTATTTTTGGTGTTTACATATTAAACTGCATTGTCAAATGCTTGTTATAACTTCCTGGGAGGAGAATACATAATGGAGGTGCAAAGGCTAACAGGTAACTCCATGACAACGTTTGTCTTAGACTGCTTTCTTGATACACCCCTGCTCCCAACCTTCTATTTTCAACGTTTCTTTACATTAAAGTTGTGAAAGGGTGGACAGCACATGTCCTGCTTTTATCAGTAACAGGGTAAGAGAGGACAAGATGTGTAACCCAAATGATAAAGTTTGTTGTGTAAAGGCCCAAGGTACAAATACATTCACCAGGGATTTGCATATAACTCCTAACTCTGCTTTGTGTGTTGCTTCTTCCATCTGCTCGTTTATGTCTTTTGGCTATGTGTCCAGACCTACCCAGATCTACTTCTAAGTATGATCTACCCTATTTTCTTTGTTCTTTACCCCTTTGATCATTTCCCATGGTTGTATATCTAAAAATGTTTATTTTTTCTTCCTCTTTTTAGTTTATAAACAAACAGCTAAACAAAGATAATTGGAAAGTTTTTCAGAATGCATACAGTCTTTTTCATAGTTAAAACTGATATCATGTTTTAAATAATGATATTTTGGCCCTAATTAAAAAAGACTTTGAAAATCAACTCCAGATCTATTAATTCTATACCAGTTCATACTGTAAAAAGCAATGTAAACATTCAGTAAGTGCATATACCTCCCCAGCAAAATCCTTAGTGGCTTCATAGTCACTTAACAACCCTACCCTCCAAACTGTACCCAGCTAAATTTATCTAGTTTTTCATTTCCAAATTCTTCTTTATTTTTATTAGTGAGTCATGACATTTCATTACCCTTCTAAAGTGAGCCCTATAAAATCACTGGAAGAGGAGGATACGCAAAGGAAGACTTGACAAAATGCAGTCATCCAACCTTGATGGGAAGAACAAATATTTCCTGCTTAAATACTTTATTTTTTCAGCACAATGCCAGAGGAATTTATTTTTCAATATATTTTTCATGTTAATCTTTTCCAAATCTTTAAGCTTCTGTCTGTGGTTCTGTAGTTAGAACAATCTCCTGCATTGCATCAGTCTGATAAGAGAATGTGGTTAAAAAAGACAGAAACCTGTAATAGTAACCCAACAATTCCAAAAGGTAGAAGGAACTAGTACTCATACAGCAGTGGCAAAATTGATCTGAGTTTCTAGCAAAAATCCATAATCTGCCCTATAGGACCCAGTTCTGCAATATTCATGCAACAGCAGCTTTGTCCACAACGTGGTGGTAACTGAGTCAGAGCGCATTAGCTTTAGTGTGAATGTGAGCTTTAAAAGGAGTTTTTGCCCACCTCTAGGCAAGAAGAATCTTCAAACCTTGAAAAGTGTTTGTGGGTTCAATTCAGAAACATTTAATCCCATAGTCTGGAAACAGACTTTCTTTCCCAATAGTTGTATGAAACGTTGACATGCTATTGAAATGCAAAAGTATTTAGGGATTTTGCCCACGATGAAAATCTCCTGTATATTTTACAAAACTATTTTTATTTACTTTAGTTAGGTTTATACAAATCTATATATGCTGTTTATCAAATTCACTACTTTTTATTAAGTTTATTTTAAAACTCCGTGAACAGGAACTATTTTTTCCCAGCATACCTCAGTGTTCATATACAGGCATCACTTCAGACGGGGACATATTCTGGAGCTGGCCTGTCACTTTATAAACCTGGTCCGCTGTTCTTTCAGACATCTGGCAGGGGGATTGGACTAGATGATCTTTCAAGGTCCCTTCCAATCCCTGACATTCTGTGATGTTGTCGATTGTAGCAATAGTTCTTAATGCACCAAAAAGCAAACAGATCAGGCATGATTAATGGCATGGCCTTCAATGAGGCCAAGTGCCAGGTCCTGCACTTGGGCCACAACAACCCCATGCATCGCTACAGGCTTGGGGCAGTGTGGCTGGAGAGCTGCCTGGTAGAAAAGG
>VZTM01044892.1:0-13676 GCA_013400555.1 Jacana jacana | reverse complement strand
AAGTTTAAGTATTCATTTTTTGTCTACTATTTACTTAGAATTATTCAAAACCTCAGCAACCAGCTCTTAGCTGGTCATGCACTGAGTGGTGGCATTAGACCACATAAGCTCCAGAGATTCCTTCCAACCTAAATGATTTCATTATTATAATGAAACACCTGTAAAATGTACTGTCCACGTTACAAATATACTGCTTCTCTCTTCTCATAGTTACTGGCTAGTGATCAGCAAGTCCATAACATTTGACCACTAACTCTTCTTTTTCTTTTCATGTTTAGGTAGCATGTTTAGATGTGCTTTCCACTCCCTGAGGCCTGCCGTGTGTGTTAAGGACTTCAGAAGAACAATGTTAACCAGAATGTAACCTGATCCGGCCTTGTGAATAGGACTGATCACATCTTACTGTACCAGGACACAAGACAGATAAGTGCAGACACTATTTCTATGTCACTAATGTATGACATATTCTTGCACAGTTGCACAAGGTTCATGCTGAGGGTTTTTTGGAGGAAATTCTTTTTGTTTCACCCTCCCACTGAATTTGAGCAATGCAGAACCCACTAATTTCTGGAAGTATGTTAAAATTCTCACTTAAATCTTTCTATAAGTAATGATTATGGAACTGTAATCTGTGGCCATTACCACAGATGCTTTAAACTATGGAATCGGACATGTTCTTATTTCTTTTGTATGAACTGAATACAAAAATTCTTTCAAAAAGGTCATAAGTGCTTGTCAAGGGCACCCAGTGCTTGAAAAGGGGTTCCTTTGTCTAGTGTGAACAAAGCTGGTGGCTTGGAGGGATTGAAAACACATGGGTCACAACAACCCCTGCGCTAGGGGCTCACCTATTATCCTGAGGGGCATTGTATAAAATTGCTGGTGCAATAGAAGGCTGATACAAAGCTCCCATTTAAAGCAAATAGCATTTGGTCAGTAGGAAAGTAGTTGGCCTTGCACTTGATTTATTCCTCTGAAGTAAGAGAATTTTTATCACTTCCTGTTTCATCTTGGAAAGAGGGGTTAATCTTTCATGAAGGGGATAATGAAAACCACCTAGGGAGTCACCAGACAAAGAAACTTCTAGAAGCTGCATTAAAAAAATTTCCATCTCTGCTTGCCTCTTACATGTGTGAATCACCTTTTTACCACCTCCTTTGGAGAAATGACAGATTTAATATGTGCTCGATCTAGGCAACTGAGGTGTGTGTAACACAGAAAAGTGTGGAGGGAGATTTCTTTGAAATGAAACTGCTCTGTAGAACAGAAAATATTTGAACATAAATTTCAAAGGCAGGTTCCGGCAGATAATGGTTTTGGGCTTTGCAGGCACAGCCTACTGGTAATCATTATTGTTAACTGACACAATGTGATGTATTTATATGGAACTGAAAAAAGGTACATTTACAGTTCAAATGTTGTTTTAGTTAAGGTATTGTAAGATTTCCCTTTATATTCTTCTATTCTTTAAGTTGCATAACTATTGTTTTAAATATTGGTAGAGGATGAGAGAAAATAAAATTTTATTCCTGATTAATATTTAAAATTTTAGATAAAAAGCATAATTTTACAAAGCAGTCAAATTTACTCCTGCAGAAACTTGGACAATCTAGCAAAATTTTAAATTTCTTTAATTTTTAATGTGTCTCAGAATTAATAAATCCTGAATTTAGACTCTAATTTTCTGCCTAATAAACCTTATTATTTCAAACTTCAGTTATACATTTCAGGTCACATATCTACCCTTGGTAAACAACCAGTCAATTCTTGATTTATTAAGAAAGAGATTTAGCATTCCTGATATTTCAATTTCTAAAGCACATATCTGGATTTAGAAATATACTTTGTGTGAAATTCTGGGGATTGACATGTTCAGTGTTCCAGCTCTTTGTTAGGATGTACCTGAATTGCTATGATTGATATGACTTTGCTATTTCTACACCAATCTTAATTTACATTAAAATATTTGTAAAAAGCTTATGACTGAGGATTAACTAGTCAATATTTTCCAGTCCTTTGCTTGTTGAACCAATAGTATCCTCTGGGGTCAATTTTTTAGAAAGGTATTAGCTAATAAATACATTGATAAGAACAGTAATTTTTCTGCTTTTGTTTTCTGACTGTGTTGTTCCTGGCTGCTCTTCTACCACTGCTTGAGAAGTAAAATGATTTTGCATGCTACAAAAGTAGAGATCTGAACACTTTTCCTAGGAAGACAAGTTAGGAAGATGCAGGAGATAAACCCTTTTCATCTGAATTAAGTTTTCAAATAGACGTATACAGTAACACAAACAATTATATGCTCCTATTCACATTCTAAATGGTTGTTAATGCAACTGTGTTCTATTGAGGAGTGTTTTTTTCTTTTTTGTCATTAGAGAATATAAAATTTCAATAGCTGATGTAGCTAATCCATTTTGAATCCAACACTGCTTTTATTTGGTAGCTTGGTAGCTTATCCAGTTACGTCATACAGCAAATTTTAAAGTCAAAGGGGAGGGAGTGGAATATTTCTTGTGAGGTCCGTGTTTCCTGGAATCTGCCATGGGGTCAGTGAGATTATGGACATAACGTTGGGACTTCACAGTCTGTAGTGTAGAGGCAAAAATGTGAATTAGGGCAATGGGTGGACCTCTGTTGGCTCCCCCGGGGAAGCTGTGTGTGCAGTGACTCTGTGTGTGTTAGTCATGCTCCTCTGAGTAAGAGAGGGAATGGGTCAGGTGAACTCCCGTGCCGAGTGTGCTCAGGAAAGGAAAACTTGTAATCCCCAAACTGTGGTAGCAGGGAGAGTGACAGCTTAGGCACTGAGAAAACTTCCTGGGAAGTAGCACCGTAGATATTTCTCCAACGTAGCTGCTGACTGGGAAAAAAACTAACCTGAGAGAAAGGAACTCTCTTGCTCTACTGTGCCAGAGAGAAGGTTATATATTTTATTTCTTTCTATTGTCTTTAGTCTTGCTGGATATTTTCCCCACTTTAATATTTTTTTCCCTTCACTTCAATCTCTAAAAAGACTTGACTTCTGAGCTTAAAAGTCTTCTCTTTGGAGGACTTACAGTAAAAAAATCTTCAAAAGATCCACCACAGAATTACAGCCAGCTCAGAGGCTTGTCATATACAGAGTTGTTTCTGAGCAGATGTGAACAGTTTGCTGAGTTTCAAACCAGGGGAGTGTGTGTGACTTTTATGTAAATTTCTATTCCTATTAAAAAAAATTACACAGCTTTCACTGGGGTACATACCAAGATGCTTCCAGTTTGGTAGAACATGTACATCTAAGCAGATAAGTCCAGAAATAGTATGTGTTTTCAGGACATTAAGAAACCATTTTCCTCTTAAATCTGCCAAATACTTGTGGGTGAAAAATACACTCTTTTCTATGACAATGCCTGAAGTTATGAGTCACATGAAGCCACCTCATTGAACGTTGAAGCAAAGTTTATTTGACAGTCAGCTGCAAGGGAAAACACTGGTCCAAATACTGTAATGTTGAAATCAAGGATGTTTGCATTGTGTTTGTTTTTATAGCCTTTTTTTTTCCCTCTCCAATCAACAATGGCTCCCTGGGGAGGTTCTGCTTTAGGAAAAAGTCACACTCTTTGGGGTCTTATTATCTAGAATTAACTCTAAATCGAAAAAAGCCACATGGAGTGTGACTACTCTTTAAAGTTCTCTGTATACATGTGGTACAGAACAAAACAGTTTATCAATTCAACCTTGTTATTTGTCATTAAGCCACTTTGCTTTGCAACTGTACCTGCAGAACACTATATTTCAAATTAACATTCAGAATTTTGAGCAGACATCCCACAAAGCAGTGCTTGGATGTTAATCTGCATGTGTCTGGAGATGAATTCTTTTTCTTGCTATACAGGTAATCTCCATGGAAAGCACTGAAATTATAGAGTTTAATCATTTTTAAGCCTAAATCCTATAACTCTTCCCTCTTTGTTGTAATATCCATCTTGCTGATTTATGGTGCCATTTACAGAGTGCCAACAGGTAGCACAGAGCAAATATCAGTCAGTGCTGCAGTCTTTGCAATGTTTTGTCCAAACATATTCCTGCAAATATATCCCAAGTCCTGGAGTGAATTGTGAAGAAGGCTGTTCCTGGGCACTGGGATGGCTGCAGCTTAGTCTAAGCAGATGTTCTTTCTTGACTATCCTGGAGTGGCACAGTACCAAGCAGCATGGAACAGAGGAGGCTAAAAGCACTACAGGCCTGACAGGCTGAGTGCTTGGCAGTTTTGCTCCGGACATAAAGCCACTTTTCCTAGTTGTCTCCTCAGACCTTAACCAGGAGACATACCCTGTGTAAGCAAACGTGCACCACCAGCTCTGTCCAGGAGATCGTTACCAATAATAACTACTAGCTGAATCACAGAGTAGTCTAGGTTGGAGAGGACCTCTGGAAATCATCTAGTGCTTAAGCCAGGTCAGCTAGAACAGGTTACCCAGGACTGTTGGGTTTCTCCAGGTGTTTGGGAAACACAGTAGGTTTTCTGAATATCTCCAAGAGCAGAGATTCCACAACCTGTTCCACTGTTTGACTGCCTTCATAGTGTTTTTTTTTAAGTTCAGATGGAATTTCTTGTGTTTTGGTTTTTTTTAAACAATCCATGCCCATTACCTCTTGTCCTTTCACTGAGCATCACTGAGAAGAGTCTGACTCCCTCTTTTTCTCATCCCAACGTTGATAAGGTTTCCCCTGAGCCTGCTGAGCTGAACAGTCCCAGCTCTCTCAGTCTTTCCTCATGCAGAAGTTGCTTCAGTCCTGTAATCATCTTTGTGAACCTTTGCTAGACTTGTTCCAGTAGGTTCATGTCTACTGAGGAGTCCAGGACTGAACACTGTGCTCTGTGTGTGGCCTCACCAGTGCTAAGGAGAAAGGGAGAATCATGTCCCTCGACTTGCTAGAAAGATGTTTCCTAATTCATCCCAAGATACTGGGATCAGTATCTTGGCCTTCTTTTCTGTGACTATGAGACCCAGTTTCAGGCTAGTAGACCTGGTGTCATAAATGGGGTGGAGATCTGAGATTCCACAAAAATGTTTGTTTCATAGTTATAAACATAGGCAAGATGACCACATTAGAATACCAGAGTAGCTGCCATAAAAAGTCCACTGGTGCCTATCTTTTCCTGCATCTTTCCTACATATCTCAGTCTTTCAGGTCCATCAGCCTGAAGTGTAATGTATTTTGATGTTGAACATAGAATATTCTCATCTAGGGCATGTTACATTGCCTTGAACTGGGCAGGAAGGAGTTAAAAATTCACTGATTCTTACAGTTACATGAGCTCTTAAGACAATTTCACATCCATCCTCCTGCCCCAGAGCTATTCTTCATAGTCACTGCTTTGTCACTCCTGAAGTTCATTTCTAATATTTTGTAACGACCTACAGACGTGGAGACAAGAACATTCCCCAGGCAATCTTTACTATTAGTACTTTGAAAACATTACTGCTACTGAGGCCCAGCATTTAATGAGATTCTTCTTTGACACATTTTAGGCCCATTATTGTCTGTCCTACAAATATCACTTCTTTGACACTAAGTATATTAATGCATGTGTGTACTTGAAAAGCACATATTTATGTTTTATGTTCTCCTTGATGCTTCATTTAAGCAAAAGAGTAGACATGGTCCTAATTAGCTTTGAACTAATAGGCCCAAAGCTTCACCAAGCTCATAGTACCTAGTTACTCACAGCATCTGTTTTAAAATATTTTAAAACATGCAGTTCTTCCATCTGATAGGGAAGTCAAACCATGTTGCCAGGTAAGGTATGAAACTGAATAGCTTCCCCTAATCTATGAAAAAGAAAACAAAGGAAAAAAGGGTATGCAGTATATTGAGCATGCAGTATATTGAATCTGAATAAAGAGCTGAAGTAAATCAAGTACAGACTCAAACATGAAGTGTTGTCTTTAAGACTTGTATGTGGATTATGAAAAAGAGAAATGGGGTGGAAATCATGAAATATTAGCTGAGCACCCCAAAGTGCTAACAAGAACACGGCACTAGCCGTGGACTACAGAAGCTGGGAAAAAGTTCATGGGGTGGGTAAGAAAATGGGATAGAAAGCTTTCTTAGCAAGCAAGAAGTGCTAACATCTTTGTCGTAAGAGTGAATGGCAATAATAGAAGATTTCACATTTTTAAATTGAGTTTATTTCTAAAGGAAACGGTTGTGAGTTAAAAGAGATGGGGTTTCCTGAGCCTGTGGGGTGGGAATCAAAGTCAACATTCATAACACTCAGGGTACTTAAACTATCTTTTAGCTTAAGATGGAACCAAGGAAATACTGTAAGCAAATGTGTGAAAATTTGATACAGAGGTTAAACAAAAAGTTCAACTTTAGCTATTTGCAAATATTGCATTTGCTCTAGGCTGAGCTATCTGTACATGAATTTGTGTGTACTTTTGTCAGCCAGACTTCTAAAAGGTAACTATTCCTGAAAGGAAGGATTGCCTTTCTGCAAACTTGCCATTACAATCATGACTATATTTTTATATACACATAAATATATATTTGTCGGTTATGTAGAATATATTACTTAGGAAATGGCCTTTTAGATTTGCAATTCTGCTTCAAGTAAAGTTATGCTGAAGTAAGGATTGCAGCTTATTTCATGAGTGTTATTTTCAAAGACCAGACTAAAGTGTCAGATAATATTATTTAAAATACTGAAGAAATTTCCACCATATGGAATTCTACTTCTAAAGAAGCAAGGAGAACAGATGTGTAGACTGAAAACAAATAGAGCACAGGTTTTCAAGGGAAAAAAATTCATCCCAAAATTGGGAAATAAGACAATCTCTAAATACTACTAATTCTAAGACTGATTCTTAAAAGGTGTTTGTGCCTAGCAGTCAGTGTTTTAGACAATGTGACGTACCTTTCTTAAAAGAAATGTCATTTGTCCTAAAGGATATATAATAAAGGGAAATATCTGATTCTGACAACGAGGTAGAGAAAGGCTCAGCTAAGCAGTATGACAGTGGTGCTAACAGGGCGGGCATTGCTTTTTTGCAGACACCAACCCCAACCATTACAGTTGCCTCTGTTGATTTTGCACTTGACAGCAGGGTAGCATGTGATGAACAAAAATTGCTCCTGGCTTTTTTAAGCCCATGTTGGAAAGCTAGGAGATCACAAAAGAACTAGAACTGTTTCACATTATGCATAGATGAATTCAAATAATGCAAGTAGAGCAATTACAAGACATAATCCAGCCAGCTGAAAAACTGAATCTTAACTATGCAGTTCTAACTGAGGTATTCCAGTCAACAAGAGTTTAGCTAGAGGCAACTGTGCCTCAAAACAGAACATTTTCCAAAATTAGTTCTGAAAAATAGGCCCTTGGGAGATACTTTTTTAGATACTTCTTGATTTAAATAAGGCAGCTTGTAGAGGAACATCTATTGCCCCAAGTTTTGCCTATACTCACAAAAGACAGATCTGGCCTATTTCAGAAACAGGAGCCTTTGGCATATTATATGAGCTATACATAATTTAACCTTTTAACGGCATATTTTAAATCATCAACATAAAAATATCTGTACAGTCATTGTAGAGCAGTCACATTACTTCTAAAGTCTTTAGACCTCTTTTTCCTTTATCCTGTTTTCTGTACACACTAATCTTGATTTAAAGCTCTTATAAAACACCCTTTTTGAAATCCTTGGTAGGGTTGTTTTCACTGAATCATTAAACCTTTCCTAGTAATTTTGGTTTCAGGATAAAATGGAGAGGTATCCACCTCATTTCTCATATATTTACCAGAGGGACCTGAGTAATGTGCATGGAAGACAAAAACAAAAAGAAAAAAAAAAACCTTCCATGAAATATTGAGTTTCTAAAGTTTTTATATCTAATTAGATGCTGAGAGTACAGACCATCCTGTACTTGTTCTCTCTCTGAAGATCATAATCTGTTTTCTGTGTTCTAGTACTGACAGTTTGGTGAAGGTTTTTTCTTAAAGTTGGTTCTGATATGCTACAGGATGTGTTTATATTAACATTTCAGCTCAGATCAGGATCTTACTTTTGAATCCAATTTACCATCTGCCCCTGCTTGGTGTGTTTTGCCACTACACGTGCTGGATTCTTTTAAGAGGTGACTAAACCTGAAAAGGCACACTTAATTCACTCCAATTAAGACTGTTCTAATTTGACCCCACACTCGAGTTACTCTAAAATAAGATCCTTTGACATGCATATGAAGTGGATGTCTGCAACAGCTGTTCTGTTCTACAGAATTGCTCAATTTGGGCTGCTGCATACAGACCATACAGCTAATGTACATATAGCCAGAGTTTGTTGAAGTAAACAATCCCCTCCCATGAAATAATTCTACTTCTGGGCACTTAACTTTTACATCAGTATGAAATCTCTACTAGTTCTTGAAAAGATTTCCTTAGTAGTGAGATAAAGAAATTCTCCATGAAAGAAGGACTGTAGGCACAGGGAACAGGATTTTGCTCTGAAAAAAGCTTTAAATATAAAATGAAATAACATCAGTCTGTCCTGGGCATAAAGGTGGGAGGTGAAAGTATTCTGCATGGCATTTAATGAAGATACAAGTAATAGTACTGGTTTTATTTCTCAAAATTCAAATATATATTCAAAGGAAAAAAATTTAAGGAACAAGAAATCTGAAACAACCAGTCACTTGATGGATTCCATATATATATGTTGCTTATGTTGGTTTTGTCTTTTTTTTTTTTACATGCTTCACAATTCTGTGATTTCATGGGGTATGCAAACTCTGTATATGTTTCCATAGTTCAGCCCTGCATATTAGTGGATGCAAAAATTTGAGGTTCCCTAGAAAACAGTCAACTCCTCATCAAAAGCTTTTGTAATTCATTACATGAAATAGCATTTTACCTTAAGTAAGAAAGTGGATTAGATATAAATTTGCAGAAGTCAGTCTCTGCTTTAGTCATGACATAATTACTTATGCATCTTGTATGACATCATCTGAGTTAACCTAACTATACATGTTAAGTTTCCTCCTCTAGATCAATTATGAGAATTCATTAGTTAGTACCTTTCAGCACCTCAAAAAATATGTGGAACATATTTGCTATCTTGCATGAATTAGAAATTCCATCTATTGAAGATTATTTGTGTGGTTCAGTTGGCTTTGTCAGTATCTAATGAAGTTGAAGGGCTTAATTCACATTATTATTCTGTCATACCTTCTACTAGCAATATTGGATATTGGTCTATCTTGGCCATACAAAAAGATGTTTCCTAAAGCTATAAAGAAATTATAGTTAATGCATGAATCTTCTCAAAGATCCTGCTACAGGCTCACTGTCATTGTTCTCTGATATCCCTCACATTCCTGATATCAATCCCTGCTGCTTCAGCTGGCAGCGTCCAGGAGTCAGCAACTGCTCCCCTCATTTGATATTCTGGTTTGGGTGTTTACTGAAGCAGTAACGATCAGCTTCAGAGAAAACTCCATTGCTGAAGGTAACCTTCCCCACCCATCCCCAACAAGTCGTGATAAGACATGGTCAGAAAAGAAAATGTAGTACCTGACAGAACGAAGTGAAGAATTTTGGATACAGAAAAAAACTTCAAAGCACTGGGTGGCTTCCGGAGTATAAATTTACCCAGATATGGTACAGTTAAAGAAAGGATTGAAGTCAACCATATGGCACTAACTATAAACCATAATGGACATGTAAGAGATGTTTAAAGTTTTAGTTAGCACAAGAGGTAGAAAAACATTGAAAAGGATTTTGGCAGAGCTTTTCACCTTAGTATTTTTCATTTCACTACTGTCGGATTATGTGATAAATCTCATCTGCACACCCACAGAGGAGCAGACAGAAAAGAGCAGGAGGGGCAGCACAAATAATCCCCTGTTGGGCTACTCCCAAGCACATCACAGGGACCGTCATCACTGCAAAGCCCCATCTGCAGAAGCCCAGAAGAGATGCACAATAGCAGGGAAACCCAAATGAAGGACGCCCAATGAATGACCACTTTGTCCAGGCACCTCCCAGGGCTGCCCCAGGAGAGACATCAGGTCCAGCATCCAGATGTGAGACCCATCCCCATGAGTCATGGGGAGCAGTTGTCCAGTCACCTTTTGGACTAAGGTGTTGCTGCCTATATTTACATATATTTTATGTTAGTTTTATTTTCTTTTTCTCACTAGTGAACTTCCATGCTGCCTAGCCACAAAGAGGAGTAAGATGAGGCCATTGATGTTGTCTATGTCCATGTGGGTATTCTGAGTGTTTTTCTGTCGTCTATGTGGACAGCCATATCTACATGTATGCACGTATTGTACATATACATAAGTACATGTATGTACGTATGTATACATATTGTATGTGTACGCTTTTGTATGTGTCCCTCCTGGGAACATGTCTTCAGTATTGATACTAGTAGTCCTGAGGAAATGGAGCAGCAGCAGCCTTACTAGTCCTGGGCTGTTGGAGCCAGTATGATATATTGACCCTTTCTTCTTTCTGCTGATAGCAGATAGAGGTTAGACCAGGAATATAGTTAAACTGCACTCTAAGTGCAAAATAATGCAAAATAATGCAAAATATTTGTTACAATTTAAAACCTGGTATCTTTGTTTCATATTAGATAATTCCTTATTTTGCAAAAAAAAAATAAAATAAAAACAAACCCACCTTGATCATTACCTCTGATGAGAGGAGGCAAAGAAACAAAAAGGAGATATGGATCTCCTGTTAGAGTACACAGTTAAATTGGGCATGCAGGCGTAAAGCTGCTCCAACTTTGGACAATGAGATTTCTCTGGAAAAAAATAGCAAAAAAGGATATTGTTGAGGGGTAGCTATGCTGAACTTACATCTTAGTGAAAGATCTAGGAAAAATCAGGCTGATTACAAAGCTTAGACAGGAATGATACCCAGAGAAGCTGAAAACCCTGACTGTAAGTTTTACTGTAAGTTTTGCTTCCAGTTACGCAGAGGAATGGAACTTGAAAGTTTTCATCATTCAGATTTCTAGTTCTTTTCTTATACCCAGATGGACATGGAGCTATGAAATATGGGGAGATACATAATGTAACTCTCACTCCTACTTCCACTAAATATGTTAAAACTCCCTTAAATAGATCAAGATATAATAGGTAGTGTTTACAGATAAAAGTGAGGTTTTTTTACAGCTGCCCAATATCAATTTTATTACATAACCTATATGGTACTGTGGTAAAATCCCCTTTCTGTTGTAGAAAATGAGAGCTTGTCTGGAAACAGGACATTTATGGTAATTAAAGTTTACTTTCTTTTAATCTTCCTGACAGCAGATGAGATAAAATAAGGACAGATGGCAGAATGAGTGGATTAAGAAAACAGTCATTCATATTTGGAAACATTTTGGTCTAAACTTTATTGACAAAGTCACTTCACAGCTTTACTGGTTTTATTTGTAATCAACAAAGAAAATCCTTTGCACTTAGAGGAGTTAAGGACAGATTTGTGATAAAAGTTAAACAAGTCTGTAGGTTTTTTCAGGACAGGTGTGCAAGTCCTCAGTATGGATTCACCACTTCCAGGCATCTGTAATAAGATTATCTTAAAGTGTCTGTACTGTTTGAAATCAGGCAACAAAATGGAGGCCTGGAGCGTGTTGTTTTACCAGCACTGCAAGGTACAGCTCCTTCTCTTCAAGCTGGCAATTACTTTTAGCTACCATTACGCATATGAAAAGATTTTTAGGCTTATAAAAAGTGCAATCAGGGAAAAAGAGGCCCTGAGGACTTTATCTTGACTGAAGTATATGATGTCCGGTTATGCTGATATACAATAGCGACCTTGTATTTAAACATGGGAAAAGAAAATGTGATAGTGGGTGGAAAATGTATACTAACTTTGTTTCAAAATCAGGTTTTGAGAAGGATTAATTAGATTAAGCTGTAACTTAGATTTGACTTGAGTCAAATGAGTAATAGGGTTGGTGCAGAAGATCGTAGTCTATATACCTGCACATGAGTGAAAACAAGGAAAATTGGAATGTATTCTCCTGCCAGATCTTAGAACACTTTTCCTACTCTCAGTTGCTATGGAAAGCCACAAATTAACAGGTTGTCCCCAAATGTATTGAGGAAGCAGGGGACTTGGAGGCCACTGGGCTTTTTTTCACAGAAAACTTTTGGATTTCAGAGATCAGAGGACACTCAAGCTAAAGACCAATGGACTGAGGGAAGGAAGGAAGGTAGGTCCCAGTTCACTGTCTCCTGTCACAGTTCTGCTTTTTAAGCACTATTTGCAGCAGATTTCTTTTGTATGAAGCGTACTGTGAAAGAAAAAAAAAAAAAAAGCTGGTAAAACTTTTATTTCTACTCTCTCAAGGACTACTAACTTTTAGGCAGTTTAAGTCAGAGCTCTTGTCCAAAAAGAAAATGATTGCCAAGACATTATTAGGTGTGAACGCTTTAAAAGAACTGTTACCTTTCAAACTTAGTCCTGGAGTAATATCTTAATTAAGCAAATAAATATGGACCGGCATTACTGGACAAATAGCATAGTAAAGAGAAAAGCCTGAACCTGATTTTAATGAAACATGTAAGAAACCATAATATTCCCACCTGAAGATAGTCAGAATAGAATTTTTTCTGTTAATAGATTCTGTAATTTTTGACCATCTTATTTTGCAATGTTTCTTACCTATTCTTATGGAAGTATGAAAAAATGGTAATTAGATTTAGCTAAGGGAACAGGTTGAAGTAGCTCCAGTTGAAGCTCTTTTTCAGGCAGGATAACAAGTTACAGTATTTCTGGCTAAAACTCAATGGCATTATACCCTGCAATACAGTAGTTTATGTCATCATCTATTTATGAACATATATAAATACTTAAATTGGATGACTTGTGTCCATTTTACAATAATTTTTATCAACTGAGGATTGTGGACAAATCTCATTAACTTTCTGGGTGGTGTCAGAAATTTTGCCTGTTACAAGAAATTTCCATGACTCTGTCATCTCCTGTGTCATTTTTTGCTGTGTTAGTCATTCCTAGGATTATGTCCTCCAGAAGCAGCACAGTAATAACATGATTTTTTTTATTGTTGTTTATTCCGTAAACTTTACAATTCTAAATACATGTATTGGTATTGTTTCACATGACCTTATATCCCTAGGAAACTTTCATGTTGATTGGTTATCCCACATGAATTACTTTACTTTGTGGCCAAAATCTGTTTTATGTCTGAGATGTCTTTAGTTGCAGAACCAACCATTTTTAACTTTTTCACCCAATATTGGAAAAATAGTAATCAGAGAGGATGCATCCTATTACAATGCCTTCAACAGCCGAACCAGACTCCCTTGTGTTAAATCCATTTGGCCCATTTCTTATGCAATACAGTTATATAAATCTGTATTTGGTTCCATGCAGGATATTATCACACTTTACTGCACTAATCTATAATTTTCCAACCTTGTTCAGAGCCAGCCTAGGAATCTGAGAAAATTTTTAATGGATGTGTGTTATTAAGACCTTAATAAAAGTCTGTATCTTCTTGTTTAAAAGTGTTTAATTACACTACTATTTTAGAGTTAATTTTTCAGTAACTCTGTCTTGCCAGAAATACTGCATAATTACATGCATTACCTCTGGGTATTTTAGGCAAAGTCACTGCATTTTTTTTTTACTGTGTAGAAATGAA
>VZTM01044783.1:0-13815 GCA_013400555.1 Jacana jacana | reverse complement strand
CTATTGTACTAATATATGAAGTACATTGTAAAACATACCCGAATATAGAAATCAAAAAGGATGAAATAAAAGATTAAATAAACACACTTTAGTTTATTATTTTATTTTATTAATAGTACAAAAAGCCATTTTTTTTCCTGCATTGTAATTGATCATCTTGTGCATCCCCCAGGGTACATGCACCCCACTTTGGAGACCAGTGTCTTAGACAGTGGATAAGCTTCCTGTTCTTAAAGCTAGTCTTACCTCTGCTCCAAGCAGCCTGGAAAAAGGGGACTTGGATATGTAAGAGAGCAATACATGTGATGATATAGAGACAGTTCCACACCACTCACCTAATTTGCCTCAAGGTCAAATCTTTTTCTTATTTAAAAAGTATGCATCAAATGCAAGAAGGCTCTGCTTTAGGCTCCACTGTGTGTGAGGGCTGAATAACCTTTGGATAATCCTTTATATTGTTTAAGATTTTTTATTCTGCTTAATCTAGGAATTTTTCCAGTAATATAATTTTTATTACCAAGGAAAAAATTAAAAAGTATTATAGGAAATGTGATTTTTCTCACACAACTTTCTATAATGAGAAGTAGCCTCATCTTTTGTGAAGACAAAAAAAGATTCAAATGAATAAAAGGCAGAGAAGCTTGAGAGAGTGATACAATGTCAAGCTGGATTCTCAGACTTAACTGTGATTCTATGGTTTTGTGGCTTCAAATCAGACCATTGATTTTGTTTTCATTTTGGTTTAAGTTTCTTGTTTTCTTTAGCACAGTTTGTTGTTTGAGATTCCTATAGTTGTGCAATTGCTTTTAGAAAAAGATAATCTGAGAGGGGGCATTGTAGTTTAGAAATACAGCTTTATAAGCTGTAACAGTAATACAATCTACTGACTTGGGTGAATAAGCAGACTCAGTAGGCCCATCTACTAAAAGCCCTGAAAGTCTCTGTTTTCAGTTTTTCACAAAATAACATAGCTTTTCACTGCTGAATATTTCCTTTTCCTGAGATGCTGATCTCAATTAACCCAGACAAAATGCAGTAGAATGCATCAATTGCATTGAAGTTACAGCAGATTTGTACTGGTGAAATATGATCAATATTTCACTCTTATTTTTGTCTTTCCTGGAAATCCTGCAGCTCTCTGAAAAGCCCCACTTCAGGTGCTTCTCATTACAGTTTTTGATCCTAGAGCATTACTCCAAAAAGAAGAGTATTTGGGGGGGGTTGATAGCACTGTTAATAAACATCTGAAATATTTCCATTTTTAATGTCTGGGGTTTATTCAGTGACAAAAGAACTGAAATTAGAAAAATTGACATCTTTGCTCAGCCTCTATAGGATAGATTTCAAATTCTCAGTTTGGACAAGAGTATAGGCCACTTCCCTCTCCTCCCACAACCCCAAACCAAAACACAGTGCTTTCCATCCAGGGCCCAAGCTCTGCTGGTCACTGTGGTTGGTACTATGATGGTCTACAGTTTACATCAAGCTAAGAATGTTAAAGTATTATATAATTGAAACGTCTTGATGCATGTTCATTTTATAGTCAATCAACATTTAATAACAAAAAAATCCCCTTAAAATTTATCTTTAAACATGGTGTGTTGAACTATCAGTTGTTTTCTGATTTCACAGTTTACTAGTGATTCTGTTCTCAGCTGTTGTTTTGTCCTATAGATCTGCATAAGCTCAGTTGAACCCTGCCATTCAAGTAGTTAATATTTTCTCCCTGGAGTCATGCATGAGAAATGTTTAACTCACTTGTTTATTTCACATTGATGCTACTTAAATGATGTAACAAGAGTATTCTAACTATCCAATTTTCTTCCTATTGTAATGGCTTTATTTACTTTGTTTCTGGTGGCATATTCCAGCACTGACCCTGAACCATTTATATTTTGTGGAGCAAAACTCATGATTTAAATTATGGGTGAATTATGTGTGGATAAGTACAGTTTGCTTTTGGTTGTTGGCAGTTCATCTTTTTCCAAAGTTAAAGAGAAATAATCGGAAACACTCAAACCACAATGATGCAAGACCCTCAACCAACCAAACATCATATAAAGTATCTGACTTCAAAGGCATCTTTAAGAAAAAAACAAAAAAAGTAATAGAGGCCTAACTGCTTTTCCTTTTGAGGTATGATCCATTATACTTTCACATCAGATTTCATAAGGTACCAGCCTACCGCCTAGCTAACACGCTGAGGTACCACCACTGACTGGTCTACCTAACCTTTCTTACTGCAGTTTCACTGAGTTCTTTGCTTCCTCTGTGGAGCTCAGTACTGGCACCGAGTAGAAAATAATCTTAACCTTACGACACATTCCTAAATGATCAAATGACTAAAAATTTACTTGTTTTTAAAAGTATCAATTAAGTTATTGACTATTTCTAATCATAAAACAGATTAGATACATATGCCTGCATTCCCATGAGCTTAAAATTGTTAGGTCAATTGGCATGTAACTTTCTCCACTCTGCTGTGATTTAAAAGGAGTATATTTTAATGATGTAACCAGATTTTTGGCTGCATGAGCTAATATTTAAAATATCCCTGCTGTTGAATCTAAAAGTTCTGACTTGTCGAACAACCATTTGAACTTGCTGGCTGTTTTGAATGCGCCTCTAGCTATTGTCCTGAGCCCTAGAATTCTTTATTTATAAAGAGTTACTTGGCATAAAGGCTCTATATGGAGCGTATCTGTGTAGTTTTAAGTGTTTGAACTATGACCAGGAAATGCTGGTGCAAGGCCACTGTGAACCTTCACAGCAGCAATGGCAGAACTGAACAGCTGCATGGTAAGGATGAAGGAGGGGGACTGCTGGGAGAATGGGAGAGGTGAGGCTCAATAGAGAGATGCAGAGGGATGCTGGAGGGCCAGGCTTGCTCCTCCACAGCCCTCTAGTGCTGGGGGAGGCAGGAGAATGGCTGCTTCCCCTTCCAAAGTAGTAACTATCTTCTCTCTCTAATGTATGGTGCCGGAGGACGAAGACTGACTTTCCAGCCCTCTACTATCCTTTACAATACCAGAGGCTTCATATAGGTTAGTGACAACTTGGTAAAGGCCTCTTTCCATATCTCAGTCTCCTGCAATTACCCTGTGCTGGTAGCCATATCTGAAATGCTGAGTAATGGTGGCCTGGGGAGGACATTGGGCTAAGGCAGTACTTCTTACGAACACATAGGTCTACTGGTGAAACCTCCACATGGTGAGGGAGGTCTGCAGCAGTAAATCCTGAGGCCAGTACCACAGCTTCAGAGCAGCCCAGCCTCCAAACAGGACCCTTTCTCTTTAAACTACAACTGTTTGCTTGGGCTTTTGGATTGAGTAGCTTCAATATTACTACTCTGTTGACTGGTGACATGATTATATTGTAGTCTTCCAGAAGGCAGTTTTGCTCCAGAGGAAGGAAGGCCTGTGAGTTACTGTGAGTTACTGATCACATTGATTTCCTGCATGCTTTCTTCTGTCCATTTCCCCATCCCATCTTTAACTGCTAATGCTTTGGCCAAAGTTTTTCATATTTTTGAAAAAAATATGAAATTTTTTTTTTGCTCTCACTTTGTAGTAATTTCTTAACAAAAATTTATCTTTCCCCCAGTCTAACACAGAAATATTAATATCTGAAACAAACAAATGAAACAAACAAACAACAAACAAAAAAAGCTCAAGCACTTAACTGAAGAGGTGCTGTAATTTTCAGTCATGTGTGGATTTGTCTAAAAAAAATACAGTGAAAACATTTGAGCTACTAGTAGAGCACCAGTAAAAGACATGGCTGTGTCACAGCTAGCAAAAGAGAAAAGCTGGCTAGCTGAAGGTGATACTACTGGCTCAGCAATAACATTTCATTCATTGCACTATTTAATATTAACCTATAACTTTATGTTTATTTTAAAGGGCTATATTAGAAGTAATAAACACGGACTTAATTTGCTTCCCAGCATTACAGAAAAGCTGGAGGCTATGCCAAAGAGTATAAATTTTTTCTCACCTCACTTGTTACTGTCCTTTTCCAGCCAAATCCCTTGTTAAGTGTAGCAGCCTTGCCTACTGTGCTGCTCCTTGCCATTGGGTCCTTTTCTCAGTGGGAGCTGAGAAAGTCCCTGCAGTGGAATATCTCCATGAGACATGTGCCCAGAAAGGGAAAAGCTTCTCCTGTTTCCAGCTGGCTTCCCAGGAGGTTGTCACCCAGCAGCTGTACAATCACTGTCCCTGCACCAGCTCTCTCCAAATGAGTTTCTGGTTGTGGTTTTTTGTCTTCTCAGCCAAAGAATGATTAAATGAGAGAATGCTTTCTCCCAGAAATGCCTATTCTAAGTCCAAATGGACATCAGAAAAATTCCACTAGGTTCATAATGCTGCATTGGTTTACACTCAATAAGAATGTAAATACAAAGGTAAATGCTGTCCCCTGCACTTGATGATTTTGCCACTGATCCTGATAAACATGAACCATTTTCTTCCATTTTTGACTCAGGAAGTTATTATTTTGGAGTCAATACATATAAATATATGTATATTTTTATATTAAATATATGCATATAAACATGCATTTAAAATATTTGTTTTCTCCTCAGTGACAAATAAGAAATTGTGAATCCTGTTCTACCATAAAATTTCATTAAAGCCAAAAAATACATTTCTGAAAGATATTTTTATTCCTTCCTTCAATTTATTTATACATTTTAATCCATACACAGTTTAATACGTAGAGTGCTGTAAATCTAGCAATAAAAAACCTCCAACTTTGGATAAACACCTTTTTTTTCCTCATTTTCTTTAAAACAGAGCAGCATCATGGATTACTATCTCATTATCATGAGTATTAAACTCATGGACCTAATTTAGAGAGGGCTAATGCTTTTTGGGTCTTTTACTGAAAAGTTGATAACTCCTATATAAATCTGTTCTTACATTTAGTAGTTCTTGACTTCTGCATGGTGTAGTTTTGCTTGGATATCTCTGAACTGCTTATATGAAGGAACCCACCCATTAACAATCAGAAAACCAGCAAATTTACTACCTAAAAGCAAATGCTGTCATGCAAGACAAAAAGTTTGGACAGACTTTGAAATGCAGTGACAGATTAGCCTGTAACAAAAAGATGTAGGACACGGCCCTCCTGCATGGTGTTCCAAGTACATTACTAGTCGAACCACACTTGGCAGAGTAGAAAAATGTATCTTATGCTTGTAGTCATCACACCAAAGATGGGGAAAAAATCCATAAAGCATTCATTCTCACCCGTTCAAGGAAATGGCCAGTTTTATAATATCTAAAAGCAGAATAGAGATTTTGATATATAAATATTCAGTGAATTCAGATCCTTATGCTTGAATTATTTCTCTGTTTCCCACTGGCACCTAGTTTAGGTTGAATCTTTTCCTGGAAGAACCTGTCTCCATTGTCTGTAGAGGGAGCAGGTATGAGTAATGTCAATAGTTGTATTTATTTTTACAGGTCAAGTAAAAAGGTATAATTCCCACCTTACTCAAACAGATCATGAAAATGAATAGATGTGGTATTCCACAAGCAGTGAGATGCAACCTGACTTTGTCTCTGCTGTGGTCGATGGTGCGCTAGAATTGAGAGCTAAGAGCCCTTCCTTTCTACTGAAAGCTATATTTACTTTCCTTTTATTTTTAGTCTTTTTTTCTAATACCAAAAAGATGAAGAAGGAAGTGAATTTATGTGAAACGTTTTAAGGCAGAGATGAGCCTAACCAAGAAACCCAAAAGAAAGTGTAAAATGGTGCATGCTAAAAACAGTTTTGTTTCTATTAGCAAGGGCTCTGTGGAAAATATTTGTAAGCATTAAAAAAAATCAGTATACTAATTGTCTTTTAAAAGAAGTCCGAAGTTTACAATGAAAATACCTCAGACCCTTTTAAAAGAGTGGCTCTTAAGTGCATGACTGTAGATACTGAGGTATTGTCTGTGCCCAGAACAAAATCCTAGCATAAGCATAGTGAAACTTTGATCACATTGGAACCTAAAAGGGATTAAAATATTTGCCCTCATTGAACAAACTTTGATGCTGTATTCCTAAAGCTAAGCTTCAAGAAATGCGTTTAAAAAATCTTGAAATAATTTCTGGTACAATGGAGACATGGGAGAGGTAACTCATTATAACTTTGGGCAACAGGGTTGCAGTTCTTGGGTGAGGAAGAGAAAAAACAAGACAGGAAAAGGGGAAGGTTGATGTAGAATAAACTCAATGTTTTCTGCCAGAATGCCTGCAATCGTTATCATCTGGCAATCTGAAAGACGGGAAGAAAAACTCATAAGACTGAACGGAAACAGCAAAAAACCTGAACCTTATCATGACAGTAAGTGGGAGTTGCATAATAAGGCACTATTTCCTCTAAAACGCACGGTATGTGCTTCTCCCTTTTCGTCTGATAGAGTATAAACTGAATGAAAACTTTGATTTGTAAGGCTGTTCCCTGCAAAACTGGTATCTTGGTTTGCTGTGGTTTTGTACTTGGTTACAAGTTCTCCTTTATTATCTGGCAGAAACAGCTCTCATGTTTAATCTGTGGATAGGGAAAAAGAAATATTTTCATTTCTGAATTCATATATATATGCAGATATATTTTCAAGAGGGAACAGCGCTGGTTAGGCATTTATTCTTTGCATGTAGTCACTTGGAGAAGCATTCCAGTTTTCAAATAAAACGAGCGCTTAGTTGCCCAGTGAATTCACTGGGATTTTCAGTTCCCAGCAACTTTGAAAATACTGTACTGATAATGAACCACTCTAGTATTTTTTGTTTTGTGTCAAACAGTGACTTTTTGAAATCCAGACAGAATTATGAGGTGAGGGCTTGTAAAAAAATAAGTCAGTGCAAGACTTCCCATTTCCTAATATTTTGAGTAAGTTAATATATAATACAGAAATAACATCAGTTTTGGCTGCTGGGTAATGACTGTGTCAAGCAATGAGTTTAGCTCACTTGCCAAGGAAAATTGACAAGATAGATAAAGTCAAAACTGCTGATACTCTGATCTCGTATCAGGAGGTAGAGTTTCCTGAAGAAATATTTAGATTTTAGCCTGTTGCATTAATGTTTCTGTTCACTTACTTTTGAGAAAAGGCTGCCTCTGACAGTCAGAGAATATCTTCGATGTTCACGTTTTCTAGATATCAGCATGGGTTACATGGGAAGAGCAGTGGAATGGTGACCAATTGGTCACCAGTGTAAGATACAAAATCAGTGTTGCATGCTGTCGCTGAGGTTGTTTTTATTTTCAAAAGTAAACCATTGTTATTAAACAGAGTTTCCAGCTGAGGTTCAAAGGTAATGCCAGGCTACACGCTCCTTAGTCATGTGGGATCAAGGACAAGTTTGATTATTTTTGTTAAGCCTTGGTAAGGAAGTGCTGTAACATTGGCACAGCCACAGATAGAGGATGGCATACCTGGTACTGTTATTGTGGAGAACCTGGGACCAGAGGTGAGTTTGGGAAGTCCCTGTGCTTAGCATAGTTAATTGTTTGTATGTCAATCGTTTAATAGTTTATAGCTTGGAATGGCAGTGTTCTGGGCACAGTGAAAACAGAATAACAAGATGATGCCTGGAAATTTACAGTCTAGCTGATTGCAAAGCCACTTGGACAATGGGTGGACAGATGCCATAAACTGAAGAGGCAGTGAAAGTTCCTGAGAATTCCTCAAAGTGCCTCAGTCTGCCAACATGTGTCACCTCCTGTTCACGCTGGCTGAATTAAAGCCAGCTGGCTTTCCTCCAGGTCTCTTTTTGCATCAGGTATGTAGACAGCAGAGAATGCATTTCTCTGGGCTCAGTGAAGAGGTGTAGAACAAATATTCTTGTTCACAAAGATGACAGTGTGTACAAGACTATCTCAATGATTTGCAAATACATGATGTTATTCCTCGTGTTCAATACAACTTGTAGGCTTCCTGAAAACCCACAAGGAAGAAATTACTACATACAAATATCTAGGAGTTCTTTCATAGGATTCAGAGGACTGCACAAGATTCAGAAATTTGCTTCTCTATAGCTAGTAGGAATGCTGCTATTCATAGATTCCTGATGCTAGCATATGGAAAAAATCCATTAATAATTTGGGGAAATAAATGTTGCCCTTCATGCTTGTGAAGTTCTTTAATTTGTTTGCTATCTAGAAAAGTCTTCTGATAAAGCCTCTTGCTCTGTTAGTCATCCACAATCAATTAATTGTAAATGTTCCTAAAATATAATTCATGACCTGCTGAACCCTGATCCTGCAAACACTTACCCACATTCTTTTTGGGATTAGTTCCATTAAAATCAAAGGAACCTTTACATGCGGTTGTAAAGTTAAGCCCAGGCATAAGTGTTTGTAGGATGAAGGTTTAAGTTGGTTCCATAACCCTTGATATTCTACATGCTACATAGTCTGATTGCTAAATGAGATGCAGGCACCCAGAACCAGTTGAAAATCAGGGTTTTCAGTCCCTGCGTACTGAAAAGAGAGAGGTACAGAATCTATCCTTACAAATCTAAATTTTGTGTTCTTTGAGTACATAATCCAGATTTGCTGGTAGTGATCCAAATTCAAATTCGCTTTGAAATAAATAGTTAAATGCAAAGCAAAGTTTTTTGAATCAAATTCATATAAGAATGAGAGTGATCATTCATCAGCTTTTTTTATGACTTACTCATCAGCACAGACTCTTCTGTGTTGTCAGCTTTATAATTGGGAAAGTACCTATAAGCAAGGAGTTCTTAGGTTTTGTAACCATCCACAGTTATAACAGAAAATGTTTCTTAGAGCTGGGCAGTAAAACTTGGAGTTTGAAGAGAAAAACAAAATCTAGGCATAGGTATTGACTGGCATATTCAACTCTGTAGTTAGCTGTATCATATTTGGTGGTGAAGAGAATATACTGCATTTTGGATTTAACGCATAAATTGCATTTGGCATTCAGTTCTACAGTCTCACTTCCTTTATTCTTATGTGTCTCTCATTTTCAACATTTCAGGATGAATTAATCATAAAAAGGTCCCTTACTTGTGTAAGTATGTGTATAGTGTGTGCTTAGTTTAGTCACTAGTGAATAAAAAGAATTACTCCTTCATATATGCTGGAGATTTCTATCCCCTTAGTTTCAGTTCAGAGAAGTAATATTTAAATGATAGTAAAGTACGATCCCTGAACCACTGCAAAGAGAAGATTCCTGGTTTTCCATGAAGATATGTAGCACATATTTCCAGTCCTTTTAATGTAAAAGTTTAAAATTTAAAAATTTAATTTTTAATTTCTTATCTAGTACTTGATCAGGATTTAAGCGCAGAAAGTAAATGTTTAGTTATTAAAAGCATTTTATTAGTTAGAATTTTTATATCTCTCTGAGATCTATATAGCTGAATTCATAGTAACAAAGAGCGAGCTGAAAGGATAAAAAAAAAAATTCCTAATAAAATGTTTTAAAACTCTAAAATATTTATATATCAGTTTTGGATTCCCTTTTTTTCCCCACACACAACACCTGCTTGTACAGGGTTTGTGAATGTACTTTGGGGTGTAATTTCTACTGGTATTTGTTTGGGGTGATGTGCACTTGTAATTCCACCGCAAGGAATAATGTGTTTCTGATTTATGCAGATGAAAAGCTTTTCGATGATAACTTACACAGACTTAAATTTAAACCTGTCTTTATACTAAAATGCATGTGTGTACACACAGGGATCCTCTTATGCCTCTCAATTTACCCTCCTATGAAAGGGTCTTAAACAGGTTCTACTTATGAACATGTTGAAGCCAGTTCAATGAAGAGCTTTCTGATGTATTGAATTGAACTGAACTCCTTCTGTGAGCTATACCCTATTCCTGCTGTGTGTGATGAACTATTGTGACATAATTCAGGGAAACAAACTAAAATTTTCCTTAGCCTCACTCCAGTTGACTGTGCTATTCAAATTTAAGAAAACAGTGGGTTTGCTATCAGAATTTTACAAGTTGTTAAGTGCCATTTTATTAAGAATAAGAAAAATAAGTAGGTACATATTAAGTCAGTACTTCCTCTATCTTTAGTGGATGTCATCTGGATGATTACAAAGATAATTGTTTGCAAGTAGGTTTGTAATTGGCATAGTTTTTTATTGGTATGCTTGGCAGATACTTGCTCTAAAGAAGATTGTGATTTCATGTATTCTGTAAAGCTACTTTTCAAATTCTGCTTCTAATTCATTGCTTTGAATTGAAAATAATTTTACTGTCAACAGTTCTGTTAGGGTTTAAAGTGGTACAAATGATACTGATAACCAAGACAGTTTTCCTTCTGATCCCTGCAGAGAGCTCACTATTAAATGCAGAACTGATATTGTTATTAGTAAGAAGAAAGAAACAAGGGAGGTTCAGTAGCAAGGGTTGTTGGAAGGTTTCAAGAAGTATCAGTGTTACAGTCCAGGTATCTCTCACAAATACTAATTTTTCCTGGAGATTCGTGTCCTGACCTGGAATGTAGATGTCATGTCTTCTGCTTTCCAAAGATCTGAGCAAAGGTTCGTTCCTCTACTTCTGCTCTCCTTCTTGGGAGCGAGGCAGATCAGATGCCAGACTGAGTGGCCATGGGAAGTGGGGCTGGGGTGGCAATAGCTGTGTGCACCTCTCAGCTGACATGAGTTGGGACAATCAACTCTTTCCACATGTGGCAGATGCCAGCTTGCTCAGGCATGAGACTAGGCTGGGGACAGCATGTGATGAACGAGTGCTTTGTATCTTTTTTCTCAGTGAGACCTGGCAGGGATTTTGATCTATTCCTCTTACAGAGTGCAATGAACCACTCTGTCCAGTCCACCTTTCCTGTAGGCACACCTGTGTGCCTGCATTGTTTACCTAGAGCTTGTTATGGGACACATTCCTCCAGGGGAGAAGAGTTTCTCTCTGAGCTCTCTGAGTCTATGAGCTCAACAGCCTCAGGTGATGTTGGGTTCACTGTACATATGATGGGACTCCTTGAGCACATCCCCACTCTCTATTTATCAATGATTTCCATGCGTCTTAAAGCTACTGACTAGTAGGTTACCATGTACAGCGCTAGAAATTGCCACATTTTTCACCCCTTTGTATCTGCTCTGAGTACTAATCTTTCAGATTTCTGATGTAGATCTATTAACAAAGTGGAGTCTATTTGGGCATGAAAGAAAATTTAATGTTCCAGCCCTTACATCTGTCTCAACATCTCAAGGTTGCCTCTTAAAAAATATGACTGATGTGTCTTATGCTGTATATATTTCAAAGGAGTGCTTTCTGTTTAAAGTGAGGTTTTTTGCCCTGGCAATCCAGGATACTTATTTAATTAAGAACTTTTGGTAAATATATCTCTTCCTCCTTAATTGCTTAGTGGAATCCAAGTTTTCCTATCATCTTGTGCAAAGCATACTTTAGCATAATTAGAAGACCAGCTGGGTCGCAGGAGCTGGGATTATCTAAACTATGTAAACAGCACCTACAGAGAATTCATGCTCTAGCTGTCATTGCCATTGCCATATCGATTTGAAACAGTCATGTATAAAAATAATTAATATTAGAGTATACAATCCTAATGTCAGATTTTAAGAGGAAGTATGTTTCCTTGACTTAGTCTGGATCCTACCAAATTAAAGGAAGCTAGTCTGTCTTATATAAAACAAACAAACAAACAAAAAAAACCCCAACTTCATTTCCTGAATTTCTTTAAATGTTACTATTTTTTTTTTATGAAAATCCAATGCTCTCTCATATTGCAAGTTGAGCTGTTTGATTTTTTGCAAACACGAAAATGCCAATCTGTTATGACCTGTTTGAAATCATGTTCTCTGTTTTGACTGTCCACTTTCTCTTAAACAATTCTTATTTCATCCTTTGTCTGCTGTGTTTGTTTTTCTCTTGTTCTTGCTTCTTGATTAAAAATATCAAGGCAAACAGAGCCACAGCATCTGACTCTCACATGTTTACAAGCCCATTTAATTAATTCTATGAGCTGTGCAGGATTTATACATAACATTTTGTTCACTAGATGTGTTTGTCAATAGGAAAAGTTTAATCCAATCGAGTTTACAAAAAAACATTCATTTGAATTTCCTATAAAAAATGGATTTCTTAAGACAGGTATTTTGACCCCTATATTAACAGGGGGCACAGTACTCTTGGAGCCAGGCTTGTGGTTCAAGGCATTGATCACACAATGTTATTGCAAACTTGGCAACTGAATCAAGGAAAGAGATTAATGTGCAGTGTGGTGGCTGGACATGCAAGGTCCAGGAATCAGGCTTTAATTTACACCTCACTGTATGTCTTGGTGAAAAAGAGGGCGAGCTGCTGTGGTGCTGGCATTTCTGATGTTTAGAAAAACAGGGCTCACTGTTCATCGCAAGTTGTTTTTACTTTTGACATTCATTAATTTCCTTGACATGGGCAGGTGGCTTGGTGAAACTAGGCTTATTTGGGAAAGCAGGACTCTTCTGGGAGAGTGAAAACTACGGTTTATTCTACAGTGAAACCTTGTTTTGTCAAATTCCTCAGCTGTTTGAGCTTTAAGCTTGGAGACCTGGCTAAGCATTTGGGTGAATGCTTTGGTGTTGCTAGCTCTCATTCATATCTGGCTGTGGGGTATCTTGTGGGCAGGTTTCGCTTGATAGTTGCTTTGTGTAGAGGGCTGGGGGGGGAAGAAGGAATGTGAAGAGATACACACTGCCCTGATTCTTTGCAATCCACCCAAGGAAAGTTGCCCTGGGAAGCAGGTCAGAAAAGTCTGGTTTATGTGAGAGGAGAGGCATGCATTTCTTACCATAAAACTATTACCTGAATGAGTCTATTAAATCTGGACTCCTTGTTTCGTGTCAGACCTGGTCTTCTGTAGGGAAGGTAAAAAAAAACAACCCACATTAGATCCACTGGATCTTACTCTAACTGTAATGCTATACAGTTTTCTTAATTCAGCAAGATATGGCTGATATACAGAAAGTGAGTTTATTGTAGGGTACAGTGAATGTCTTGATGCTGAAGTTTTTCCTCCTTCCACAATGAATTTCAGAAAATATTCAACTGTGCAGAAAAAGAGCACCTGGTGTTTCTTGTCTCAGATGGCATTCTTAAGTAGGCCCCTTATCAGTCCTAATACTGAGGAATAAATTCATTTTTTGAAGCATTTATTTACAAATGTTCTTTATATTAAAGAAAGGATACATACCCTGTGCGTAATAGGCTCAAGTCAAGTTTCCCATCACAGATTTTATTTTCTCTTTTGGTTGTTTAGCTTCAGCACATTCCCTTAGTAATGTTTGTAATTTGGAGATAAGTAGGCATTAATTAAGTTAATTTGCTTGTAGCAAAACCAAAATTTGAGCTCCTTTCTTCAACAGCAAAAGATTAATTCCCCTGCCCCCAAGTTGAGTTCTTCGCATTTTATCTCTGTTTACAGATAAAGCAGAATGCTGTAACACAGGGCAGATAAAATGAGGACATTCTATACTCATTATATTTTCAGTAAAGTCTACAGATAAATGTCTTGTCATAAAATAAGAGCAATTTATTCTTAAAACATTTTTTGATAGCTAGGCAGCTATATTCTTTTGCAACGTTTCCCAGTAACCATTTCAAAACACATCAGTAGCATTAATGGAATCTCTCAAATACCTGAGAGAAGAAAACTGATCCTTTTCATGCAGAAAAAAACATAAACCAGAAAAACTAAAGGTCACAAAAAATTATTGTAAAACTTGAATTTGGAACTCCCACCCTCTTTCTTTGTCTTGACAGACAGATGCTCCTAACTTTATATGTCCATGAAATTCATAGATCATATTGATTCTGCTCCAACAG
>VZTM01044660.1:0-13153 GCA_013400555.1 Jacana jacana | reverse complement strand
TTTTATCTAATATTTTTTAAAGAAGGTGATAAATGCTGGAATTTAAAGCTCCAACTCAGCAAGAAGTTTAAGCATAAATATATTTCAGCATGTGAATAGTTTTAATACATAAACAGGACTATTCTGCTTAAAAATATCCTTAAAAGAAAACAAAACACATACTGAATCACACCCAGCTTCTAAAATCAGCAATCCAGTAAAATTCCATAAGGAAACATCTGTAAAGTGTATTTCCTGTCCTTTAAAAAAAAAGCATAAGTGCTTACCTCTCTTTCCAGACCATATCCATGTCATCCACACCTGTGTTACTCACCAGAGCCAATCCTAGGGCACAAAGAGAAGATACTAAACTACTGACTTTTTTTCTCATCAAGCATCTCACCAAAACCACTGTCTGTAATCAAAACAAGTGCTATATATTAGATGTTCTTTGGCTGCCAACATAAACCATTTTAGTTGTTTTGGCTGAAGTCAAGTAGCCCTTTGATCACTAGGTTGTTAAATGTCTCAATTTTGTAGCCAGCATTGCCACTAAAGCGCCCAACCTTTCTCTTCAGGTGCCAGCTGATTCACATTTGGGACTATAATCTATAAGATTAGCAAAATGTGGTCAAACTTATAAGAAATACTGTGAGTTACAAAAAAAAGCAAACAGAAATAAGAATAGAGTATTGAGTTGTTTGATATTTTCTTTCTGCTAGTAATTGCAAATGGTTGCTTTTTAGTTTCCTTTAGTAGTTACTAATGATAGGGGAACACAAACACTTTCTCTGTGTAAGGCTGATTTTGCCTGAAATGGGTTTGTGGCTGCTTGATTTCACAAGAAACTGAAGTAGTGAATGTGAATGACAGCCGTAGATTGCCAAGTCACAGTAAGGTATTTTAAACATTGACAAGATCCAACTTCTTGCCAGCACTTAAATTTATCAACTACCTTTCAACATATACTTTTTCCTGTTTTGTGAACATTACCACACTATTCTACTTATAGAGGAACTCTGACATTTTAATGACTATTAATCACAGAAAAAGGACTTTGAAGCATGGAGAAAATGGTAAAAATCTACTTTCTGCAGTATTTATCTCTTTTTTAAATATGTACAGAAGTTAGGAGGGAGCCAACTCTGGTTTTTTTTGTTTGTTTGTTTGAGACGTTCTTGTAACTAATAACCCCTGTAGAAAAATAGACATGGCTCATGCTCCCAGTATAAATTAGGACTTCAAAGTGCCGTTGGAATCATATTGCGAAGCACAGCACATAGCAATTGTCAAAGTTTGCTCTAGAAGAACTCCACTACAGGCAAATGTTGTAAAGAAAAATGCAAACAAACCCAAAACAACGGACAAGTGAAGTAATTATGCTCACAGTTATGCATAATTACAAACTTGACAATCCATTGTGGAACTGAAAGTTAACTGGATTCCCAGACCTCAGGTACTATACTCAAGAGCAGTCATGACTATTCATAGCCACGAAAGGTACATTCCTCAGCAGAAGTGTCTCCTTAAAGGTACATCTAATTTACAACCACATTCCACCATGACACAGAAAGGAAGTTCTCAGCATAAAAAAGAATATGTATTGGACAAGAAGCATCTGAATTGCATGCAACTCCAAAGTTAAGTTCAGGAAGAAGCTGTTCATAGCTATGCTGGTGGGGATTTGCCTTTCACTTCTATACCTTGAAGGAGAAAGGCTGCACTTAGTGTGAAGGAATTCCTTAGCAGAATGACAAAATGACATTTGCATTGCTGAACATATTCTCTTAAAGGTGGAAAGAAGTGTATTGTCATGTTTGATAAAACATGAAACAAACTCTTCATATTTATTAATATTATTTATTTTCCTTTTTATTATGTATAGATCACCGTGTTGCTTTGAGAATAAAGAACCTAGGTCACTACAATCTGTTTTGGATGCCCAACCTTTCACTGTTCAGTCCCTTTTCTCCTCCTACTTGAGTACTCCAAAGAAGAAAGGTTACAGTTTGGGAACAGAGCTTTCCACTTTTTGCACCCAGCTTCAGCTGTTGGCAGTGTAGGCACAATGCTAAATGTAAAATCATAAGCTTAATAGTCAAAGGTAAATTTAAGACATAAAACCCAGGAAAGGTGAAGTTCTTGAATGAATTTCATCTTCTCTCATAAAAAGGAGAGGAACTGGAAAAAGTAATGAGGATTTCTTCCCAAACACTGAGTTTAATACACAGAGTATTATTCCTCTATTTAAAAAAAAAAAAAAAAAAAAAAGTGGCTGGGATCTCCAGCATTCCATGCACACAGCAGCAGTGGCTATCTCATACAAATCACTAGCTCCATCACTGTAGAGATACAGCAAAATGACTGACAGTAGGATCCGTGCCACAGCGGTTAGTGGCAATGTCTGTACACGGCATTGCTAAGTGACACGTATGCATAGACAGCTACCGGCAGCACTATTGTACTAGAAAAACACTTTTATAGCTGAGCTTCCTCAAATATAGGAATTAGAGATTAAATACATGTGAAAATCAGGCTTTTTACCTTGAAAAGTATGTAGTTGTTCCTTTTCCAGCTTCTGTTCTATGGGTAAGACCTGAGAGCCTGTGATTACTGTTAAATGATCCACAGTAATTGTAGTTTCACCATTTCCCTTTGTTGCATTATATCAGGCCCTGAAGTCAAACCCCTTCACTTTGCTCTATTGTTTTTATCCCCTCCAATGAAAGGGGAATTAAAAAAAAAAGGTAGAATTAGAGCTATACAGTCCTGAGAGGATGTTTTGATGGTCTGGACAGGTAAGTCTTTTACTTACCACTGAGACAGGAAAACATTCTATACTATGGGTATAAAAGCATTGAAGTTTTAGAAGTCTGAAATAACTTCAGTGCCTGTTTTTAATGTCCATCACTAATCAAGGTGCACTAACGCAGCACTTTCAGCTCACAGAAATCTGAAAATGCATTGAATATCAGGGTAAATTACCAGTAATAGATCTTCTAGCTTTTAATAATTATGAGTTGATTAAAGTCCTAAACATGTATTATTATATGTATGTTAATCAGCATGAATATTAGAAAGAACTATAATGTCCAAGTCAAATGCAACTTCTTCACAAGATCTCTAACATAAAATTATTTTTTAAACAATAAAAAAAAAATTACGCTTCCTGAAGAACAATTCTTGTTAGATGTAAAAATGCAAAGATACACAAAAATACGTGGATGGGTAGAAAATCATCCACCTACACACCTAACAGTGGGTAAACAGACAGGTAGGGGTACTCCATAGGAAAATAACTTTTTTCAGAACTGAACAGTCAGATTCTGGGATTGCAATCAGATACATAACGAAGGGAAGAAAATATTGTCTCCTAACATTCAAAAATTAGTATTAGAGCTAGAATAATTAGAGTTATATTTTTTTTGAGGTATACAGGTAAAGAAAAAGGTTTCTCAGCTTTGTTTTGTGGAAAAGCTGCCAGTTCAACTGTTAATTCATTTTTGAGAAAAAGAAGAGAGAAAGCACAAAAAAATTACCTTTTACATCCCCCTGAGATCATGCTGAAATCCACTGCTTGCCCCAACTTCTTTGCTAAGGGAAGTTGTCTCAGATCAGTGTATCAGGGAGAAGCTGGAGCAGCACAGCCTCCAAAGGGGAGGGGAGCCTGGAGCAGAGGACATCCCGTACCTGGCAGGGCATGGGCTGCTTTGGCCAGGCTGCATTCCACAGTACCCGAGAAAGGCAAGCAGTATAACCCTAAAGATGGTGGCGAGGTCCAACCAAGAGTCCAGATCATAAAGCAACGTCATGGTCATGAGACAGGTCTGCAGTCAAGATGAAAAGCCATCCTACAGAATGAACTCTTACTCAAGAAGACCAGCACTCAGAGGAGACAGCTGAAGAAGGTAATAAAAGCCCCAGGCTGAGCTTAAAGAAAGCTCAGGGGGCCGTGGGTGTGGAGGGACCGAAGTGAGGGTGGTCAGGGCTATTAAAACTTATTAGTGCACTCAAGGCCTCAGTAGATAGGAAAGTACTGGTTTTGTTAGTGTTATAGTGATAGGAACTATGAGATGATATGATTTGACACATTGTATTATTGTGGGGGAGACCCCACATAAACCATAGAATATCTTAGCTCCTTTCCTGTAAAGGACTTTTATACAGAAAGGGAATGAGAAGAATGGTACAGGCTCTAATTTTGCAGTGGTGGATGCAGGCAGCTTGCAGGTGATATTTTGGCAAAGGAAAACATGTTTTGTTAGAGACACAAAGTATGGCACTCTGTTATATGTACCCACCAAGTGATGGAGGCTGGAGATGGAAAAATGAATTAACTGTTTTATTCTACATTTGGGTATAAAATCATGGAGATAGTAAGCCATAAGGTACCATGTTAATGTATTTCATATAGTTCCATATGGTCATCTTGTATATTTTCTAGAAAAAAGATGGAGCAAGATACTGTTCTTTTACCAGTGAATAAGGAAATGTCAAAGCAGAAATTATTAGAGAAGTCCTAAAATTTGAATACAAAAATAATTTCTCTTTTAGTTTTAGCAATATTAACCCTTCACACTAACCCAGCTACGTTCATTTGTTTTTTCCAGGAGGAACAAGAAATTTCATGTGTTTCTTTACAGAAATAAGCCACGGTAATGCTGTATCACTTAAATACTCTCATGAATAAATATGAGATTAAAAACATGAAACCAATAAATTAAAGATTTTGTAAGATATTTATCCATAAACACAAATAACAGTAATACTTTAAGATTACATGGTTTTATATGTAGTTTAATAGGCATAAGATTTCTAATAAATATTATGAAGCCTAGTCATTATAACTATGCCAGATGCTGGATTGTACAGGCGAAGGTTGGTTTCAATGTGCTGTCATGTTAGACATACTTGCCAATATTAAACAGACTGTGACTACTATCTGTACATTTGTCTCTCTCTAGGGCATTTTTAAGATTTTTTTAATTAGCTTTTGTTTCCAAGCAGTGCTTTCATTTTTCTTGATAAAGCTTTTGTTTTTCCAGGTTTTATTGAATCCAGATTAGGTTGCACATTTCCTATAGTCATTACAGCAAGAATATGAAGCTTTTAATAATATATGAAAACTAGCAATGACAAGTATCTTACAGTGTTTTCCAAGCCAGTTAAGAATGAGATAGTTTAATGGTTACTTTCTTTTATTGTTTTAATTTTGGAACTACCTTGTAGAAACAGTGTTTCTCATTAGAAAATTCAAATAATAGAAGTTTATGAAAAATGAATGTGAGGTTGAGCCATCGTGACAGAAAGTGTACTCCAAAATATAGATGCTAATCTTAACTCACTTACTTTACTTTTCACAGTCAAGGTAGAAGGCAGTTGTCTGAGAGTTGTGTGTACTTTGCTGTATTTGTCTCTATTTTGGACTAAATACAGATGCACTAGGCTAGGATAAGAGTAAGCATGTTCCATATGCTGCTAAGAGGATGTAAATCAAGGTATTGCTGGAATATAGTTTAGTGTGATTTCTATCTTTTCTGCACCCTGAGAGCCTATTGTGATTCTCTGAGCAACTGTCTAAGCTGCAGACATCCTTGAGACTCAACCTGCCAGTCTGTATCTATTTTCTTTATTTCTTATACTAAGTTTTTCCATTTGACTCCAATTATGGCAACAAATTCAATGATATAGGTTTTAACCTATTGTTTTGTACTAGCAGTCAGATTTAAGTCAGCAGTTAGGAACCTACATGATTTTCAACAAATTAAAGTAACCAAGCAATAGTCATTTACCTTTACAGATATTAATAGAGGGTTTACCAAGCAACAGTATTCACTATTACCTTATAAAAAATGATGTTTATTAATGGCTTCTCATCGCCTTTCACAGCAGGGTTCCCCATCCTATTTTGCCATAATGACTGAGCCAGCATCAGATTTTAAGAACGAATGTTATCATTATTCACTACAGTACTCCACTGAAGCTTCACTAGAAAGCAATAAAGAACAAAATGTATATTTTAAAGACCCTCATTTTCCCCTAAATGTTTGAATTAAGTTGCAGACTGTGGTGTTCTGAGAATTGAGTTATGTCCTAAAGCAATGTTTCTGAAGAAGTGCATCATGCTTGGAAATTGGGCTCTGATTAGCCTGTGAGTTTTCTAATACAGGCTGCTGATTTTCTGCAACTGTAGCTGCCGCTGGAGTTTGCATTTTGGCATGGCGATTCTTTCTGTTGCTGAGACAATGATGAATAGTTGTTTCAGTAGCTCCGAGCACATACTTATTTCCTCTTCAATAAGAACAACAGTCAATATCATTTAGGCACAGGAAAGCATCGCTACAACACAGAAAATCCAAGGAATGCTTTCTTTTTTACTGCTGATTCTAGCTACTTAAATTGTAGCTCTTTCAAAAGCTTATTTGCATTGCTGCTGTGCTCCGATGAACAGGTATCGCTAAAAAAAAGGATGGGTCTTCAAATGCCCTAACATAATAAAGCATGAATTCAAAAAGGGCACTGTATGTAAAGTACCCGTGAAACTGCAGCAGTACCAAAACTTACAGTTCCTTCATGCCAATTTGAATCTCATTTTAGTGACAGCAACCCAAAAGTAGTACCAGCAGAATTCAGTGCGTGCAAGCAACAGTGTAAGACCTGGTTAAAAGCACCTTAAACAAGGGGTTTGTGCTGAAAAACAAAAAAAAAAGTCAACTCGTTAGAATGGAGAATTTTGCAGATCTCAGCTCTTTTGATAAATTTCATTACTTTAAGCTTCTACATGTCTGGAGAAAGAGTTTTAGGTTGGTAAACCATACCTTTTTTACACTTTCAAGATGAAAACCTGGAAGGATAATTAATTGGACATGACCGCTCTTGAGAGAGAATGAAATAAGAAGCAAAAAACTTTGAAATTAAAATAAAATACTTTGCAATGGCCTAAATGAAATGTTTTTCTGTCAGATTCCAGAAATCTGTGAACAAAACTTCTTTTGTTGATATCCCACAGAGTGATACAGGGAAAAAAAAAAAGCCTTTAACATTTCTTGAAGACTCAGTATCACTAAATGCGTGTTACTTAGAAATGTTCTTACAGGCTTCTGTCATATTGGCAAGGTTTACTGTGTTCTTTAATCGCAAAGTAAAGCTTTCTTGCTAGTCACCTAAATCCTGTTCTCATGGTCACTTCTATTCTAGGAAAGATCCCATCCATGTCCAAAGGGATTAATGAAGTCCAGAGTATTGTAGAGGTTTCTGGAGCCCGAAGTTATGGTGTAGCTTTGTATAATACAGCCGTGTGTGTCCGCTCCTAAATTACCTGTTGTGCTAACCAGACATATTTTATAATTACCATCATAGTTACACTACAAGTAAATTCAATACTGTATCGAGCAATAGTAAAGCTTAGTGACCAGCTTCAAACTTTGTATTTTTCTGACCATTCAGGGGGCAAAGTCACTAGCCAATATCTCACAGGATTTAATAGTTCAACATCAGACATACTGCTGATTGGTAAAAAAATATAATTTTCATCACTGCAACCAGTGAAGAGTAGAGTATGACATGGAATGCAATTGCCTTCCATGTAGTCACAGCCTATGAAAGCTCTATGCTGCCTGGTATCTCCTTGCCTGGTGCACAAGAATTTCACTACCTTTCCCCACTTAGAGTGGAGATGAGCATTTATTGCTTTCATCTAGTGCAATATTTATATTGGTAAAAAAAGAAGTTTCTAAATAATGCTACATCCAGATTAGGGCCATAGAATGAAATGGTGTGCAGAATGGAAATCAGACACAAGAAAAACGGTGCAGAGGAGCCCTCTGAACTCACAGAAGAGTTATACCCACTCCCTCTTCTCTGCAGTCTCTGGGGTCTCTGCTATTCAAGCCATGACCCAAATAGGGATAGCCATAGACCTGGTTTCCTCTGCCTATACCGCCCTCCCTGATTGTTAGGCCAAGGCAGCTCTGTCTGGACTGGGCACAACAGCACAGGCACAGCATCCTTCTTGTGTACTCTAGCTGTAAACTGGTAAACAGGCAAAAAGACCAAGAGATTTACATACCTGGCAAAACTTCCAGTGCCTTGTCTTCTGTGCAGAAATGGGCAATAACTAGGGTCAACTGAATAATGTATACATTTTCTGTATATACTAATTCGAATTTTGAAATGAACTCACCCTGGCTGTTGTTGCACCTGTGTAGCTGTTACTGGAGACAATGCACTTTCAAGCAAAGGGAAAGGACAAAAAGATTAACTCTCTGTTGTCCTCCATCCACTAAGATGAGACAGCCTGGAAACTAAGTTGTTTTTCACAGCAACTCCATGTCCCTTGTATATCAAAAAGTCTCTGCATTTTCACTGGCCACTGATATTCCATTATCAGAACATTGTTAGACCACTGCCATTTACATGTAATTATTTAGCAGTTTCCAATAATATTAGCTACTGAATATGCAATTAGTAACTAAATAAGGATTCTCACATAACTGTTTTTTTAAACAACAACAAAAAAAGCCAAAAAGAAAAAGAAATGGAAGTAAGGATTACATGCCTGACTTATATCCTCATTTAGGGTTTATTGGTAAGCTAATTAGCATGAGTTCCAATTTGGGATTCATCATCTCTATAATTTGGGATCTAAGGGAAGACGGCACTCTGTAGCTATGAGTACAGAGCAGCTGAGAAACTAAGCCCTTCAGCAGGGATGCGGGACGTGGCTTCTGAGCACCTGGAAACCTACAGGCTGCACAGTGTCAAAACAACACTCCTTTGTCAGGACCCATTCACCTTCTTCTTTCCCATTCATCTGCACAGCCAAACAGTTTGCTGGATGTAAGAGATGCAAGCAGCAGTCGAAGCACTGTATCGTGCATACTCCTCGCTTTTCCTCTCAGAGCCTTGGGTACAGTAGGAGAGGGTGATAAAGCCCAGCCCCAGCTCTCCCAGGCATCAGACACCACTGCTCCTTCTTACACAAGTGATAGCTCCAAAGTGGGAAAGACCCCATTTCTTCAAAAGTGCACTGTACTGCTGGCTAAAAGCCAGACAGACTTCAACAGGGCAGGTGTTTCTTTTTTAGGTCAAATCTTTTCAGGCTTTTTTTGTTTTCTGTTGGAAAGCTCTCACGCATGCATATCTAGTGCAGCATTTCAAAAGCAGTCTGCTAGAAGGAAATATGCTCTTGACATGAAGCAAACTTTACAGTACCCTTTGATATGTCAAATTATATCAGTGAATATCAACAATATTCTCCAAAACACAGCATGTTTTTAATACTTAAAGTTCTTGGCAGAAGTGTGCCAAAGTTGCTATGAAAAACTTGCTAAAAAATAAAATAATTAAAAGAAGGAGTTTTGCAGATGTTTTTCCAGGTCTGTCAAGTTTCCTGGCAATTCATCTGTGTACGTGAGTTGTTAGGTTACTGAAAGTAAAACATACTCATCAAACCTAAATCAGTAAGTCACACAAAAGACAAAACAATTATTTTCTCTTAGGACAGAAGAATATAAAAGTCTTTTTTAGTTTCTCCTTGCAGTGAGACTGGGATTGGTTGAGAAGGTGAGCTGGTATGGACACACTGAATTATCTCAGTATCAACCACAGTCACATTACCATGATTTGATGAGTTTCTCTCAGAGAGCCCATCTGTAAAAAATGATGTCATGGTATCCACTATTCAGGGCCAGGTTTTGTATTAACACTGATTCACCCTTGGTGCTGGACAAAGTGCTCTCAAACATTGAGCTCCTTATGACGACTTTCTCAAGGTTTTATTACTTGTTGCTTGACTGATTGACACAAAATGATCCCTCATTTGATCATTTTATTTATTATGAAATGATCAACAAGACAGAAAGGAGAAGAATGGCATCCTTGTTCACCTATTTCCTCTTCAACCACAATGGTCAATATTCTCTGTCAAAAGGCAGTGGTGGCAGTGACAAGTCATTTGAGCTGTTCTAAAAATCTTAGACAACACCTACTTAGTTTAAGATGAAAAGGCAACTGTGCTCCTCAGATTTTCTACTTTTTTTTTTTTTCTTACTAATGAATACATTTGCACTGGAAAGATGAATGGATTATGTTTTGACACATAACAAAAAGAAGTCTCACAGTACAAAAGTATTGAGCTCATCAAGAAACTGTAAAATTTAATTAGTACCTGAGATACTTGAAATGTAGAACTTTAATTTGTATTTAAGAAAAAATAAATTCAAGAAACCCCAGCACTGAACAAGCCCTTACAAAAATGCATATAACTTGGCTTATTTTGAATGCAGTGAATTAGAAGACTGTTTCAAACTCATGCATTAAGTTGCTTCACAGACAACGTTCATTAACTATAGAGCACTATGAGTTGGAAAAACGTAAGTATATCTCCTTCAGACCTCAGTGCAACAGAGCCTAAAGCCTATCCTCCCATCTGAAGACTGCCCTTCAGTCTTTGTACACATATGAGGAGGACGTAAATCACTGAGAAACCAAAAGAGCAGATTTTTAAGGCACTCTACAACAGTGTATATGGATAGCTATCATGTGAAACAGTACTCTGAGAATAAGCCAGGTCAAAATATAGCAACACATTGCTACAACTCAACTAAGAACATAAGGACTACACTGACGTACTCCACTTGTGAATTTGGTCTACACAATATATTAACCTAGGGCTTTTTCAACTTCTTCAAAAATTCAAGGTCACCTTGCAATTCTTCTCCTGTTCTATGTTACAGGAAAGTCTTGCTACACTTTTGTCAACTCAGGGTTGCCGGTTTCACTCTTATTACCACTTTTACTTGTTGTCATACTTTCAGATTTATTTCATCAAGAAATGGAAGCTTAAAAAGGCCTCATGACTGGCCATTGCATCAATAGTCCTGGGCTAAATAGAATTAGAATGTGATAGGACGCCACAAATTCAATATCAGCTTTCTCCTGTTGCCAGCTCAGCACTGAGGATCTCCTAATTTTGATTGTGTTTTTCTGCATGCCACAGAGGAAAGCAAAGAGGCCTCAGAGAGAGAGAGAGAGCTTTATCAGAGGATGCAGAAAATCATATCTGCTACACTATGCTGGCTTTCACCAACAGACACCCAAGGTGAAACCAAGACTGAATCTGAGGAGCCAATTTATCTAATTCCTCATTTGAGATTTTGCCTATAGGTTACTCCTTTCTTGACACATATGTCTGGCAGTTAAAAATACAGCACTTTGTTAAATGGGTATGGAAGTAGATTCATTAAAGGCTACAACATAGCACAAAACAAAATTTCTAGCATTTCCACCACCATAAGCCCTGCTACTGGCCCTTACTTATTACTATGTCCAAGCTTAAGAGAGCTTTACATTTTTTAAATAACGCTGAAATCAACCATTATCCTCTCTTATACCCTTCATTCATGTTTCCGTGGCTGGCTATTTCTCATAATTGCACTTCTACAAGTTGCTAAGAATGGCACTGTATCCCAGTTAACATTTGCAGAACTATGCTTTAGAAAATAGCACACAAAAAATGTATTTGTGTGTCTGCTACAGTGACTCACCAAAGCAGAATTTCTCTCTAATGGTGCTCGTTAGAAAGAACAGTTTTTGGATCTGCTTCAGACAGTGGTGTGCTAGTAGTTCAACACAAAAGTTAGATGAACACTTTTGTTCCATCTCGAGATAGATTCATAAAATGAGTAAATTACTATCAACCTTTCACTTCTAGACAACAGTACCCTTACTCACACCTCATACTTAGGACAGAAGTGGAGACTGATGCTTCCTATTACTTTTCTGTAATTAGTTTCTTGTACTAATGATACGGATTAGATAGAATAAACTTATAGCAAATATTCCTCTCTATGTGTCAGGAACACATGTGGAAACACTTTTCTCTGATATCCTCAGACATATTAGACGTCCGCATGACACAACTTCAGTTAAATAAATATCTTGCTTAAAGCACCACTCTTAAAATTTATCTCTGTTTTGTTTGTGAGGTACTAAGTGGGCTTAGGGTTGATTTTTGTTGGAGAGTCAATTGTTTTTAATATAATGTAGACACAGGGAAAGAAACTGCTTAGAAAAGTGTTAACAGGAAGCTACAGTGTTTAAAATGACATGCATTAATAGTTCAAGTTAACCACAACAGAATATTCTGCGGTTACTATTTAATGCACGGAAAGGTCGAACACCCTTTTCATGTGAAACCTGTTGTAGCCGACATCAAAACTTAGTGAGAAAGATCAAGGGTTGATAAAAGCCTGAAGGGCTGTAAGCTCAGGCTTTATTAGAGACCTTCCTCCTGATCTTATTGTCCTGTAAATAGTGTTCATCACAATGTGGCCTTTCACTTGGCAGATGAAACAATGATCTTCAACATAACTTGCAAGGGCTTTTTATTTATAGACTTTCCAGCTATTAACATCTAAAACCATCATGCACTGTGTCATATTCTTCATTATGCACGTATAAAACAAATAGGTGTGCTGCTCCTAGAGAAAAAACAGTGTGTGGTATCTGCACAAGGGTTTCCAAAAATACGTGGCATTACTAAAATGAATTTAAAAGGCAATTACTGTCTCTGTAGATATATTTGGCAATGTCTGTGTGAATAGAGAAAAATTGTAACAAGCCATGAAAGCTGTAAGTTAAGTACACAAACGAGACAGAATGGGAGACTGAATGCTGTATAATGGACAAAAGAAAAACCCAAGGGATGATTTATTTTAACAGCTCTGGTTTTAATGCTAGGGAACAAGCTGTACTTACTGTAGATAGGCCTGAAGGACCTTAAGCCCTTCCGTGGAGGCATGTCATATCTTGTCTTTCTTCTCCCCTTTTTTACTGGAAATGCTTGTTTTCATTTTAAAACTTAGACTCAAATAGTTCAGTTCTCCCAAATATGAGGTACAAACTGTACCGTGGGATAAAAAGAGCAACAACAGCAAAAACAAATAAAGGCAAGCAGCAAGCTGACAACAGTATTACATGAAGGAACAATATTTTTCAGTTAGAAATCCAGTCAGCCAAAAGGTCTGCAGCTGTACTGTTTGAACAATGATTATTTGTCGTTAATGAAGTGTACATATTTCAAATTTAAGAATCAGATTTTTTCATTCGGATTCACACTTGACACCCAGAATAAGAAATACACAGGCATGTCAGACAATGCCAAACAGAGCAA
>VZTM01044592.1:0-12521 GCA_013400555.1 Jacana jacana | reverse complement strand
TGTGATTCTGTGATTCTGTAAACTGGTGCAGGTTTAAACCATTTTTACTGTAAATGTTGGCTTATGACTAGGATATGTTCTTAGCTGAGTTAGACCACTGCTGTCAGTCTGTCACAAGCACATGGCTAAACCAACAAACAGACAAGAAGTTCTTCCAGAAGTGCTAGTTGTCATCTTCTTAGCAGTGGCCTGATTTTTTTCTCCTTAAAGATACCCAAAAGTGTAGATTACATGTAAAAATCTGACTTTTGTGTGATTAACGATGCTTATGTCCAAAAGAAAAAAGAAACCTAGAATATTTAGATGCATGTAGGAGTACCCTGAAAAGGGAGCTTGGACTCACATGAACCAAACGGGAAGTTCCAGTTGATAGTTCAGTACCAACATCTACAGAATGTGAGATGCTCATACCACTGAATACCTTGCAGATCAGATTAATTTCTCTTTGCAGTGCCCTGAACACTTCTGGGAGACACAACAATGTCTTTTCTGTATTTCCTCAGTGACATTAGTTATGAATCACAAAGAGAAGAAAATACTTCTAAACTTCTTCTCCTACCAGTTGATTTTGAATTGACTTCAGAATAATTTTAACAGTCCTGGAGCCATAATATCTCATAGAAGACTTGATCTAGTCACAAACTCGAAACCTATGGAGGTAAATCTTCCTGAAATTTGGGACTATTTGGATAGGAGCTTTCAGCAATAGTCTTTTCTCTCACTTTGTCTCTCCATTCCCCCAGTGTAGCTAAATAAATGTGTACTAAGCCTTTTTATTTGCTTGTTTACTATTATTTATTTGAGCATTGAATTATGTTTCATTCCTTTGCATGGGAGTGAGAAGGAAGAGGCAAATTTCTATGCCAGTCTACACATTTTATTGCTTCTTCCAAATAAATAGAGAATCTGTCTGTTTGCTTGATGAAGAGAGTGATTCACATACGTATTATGACTTAGCAAAAGCCATATGGTTGTAAACCTCATACCAATATAATTAAAAGTGGATATAATTAAAACAATTGGCAAAGAGACATTACAGCGCTATAGGACATCCACACTGTACAGCTTTTCTCACTGGAAAATATATGCATTGAAAGATACCTTTTTGGCATGGCAACTCTGTTCAGACAGTGATGTTTGTTTAGTTTAAAAAACATGCATATTATTAGCTCATATTAACCAGAATAATTTTGCAGAAACTTTTAAGTACCAAACTTTGTTCTATTGCCTTTCAGTCACTTTTCTTTGGCAAAATAGCACTATGATTGCTATGGCTGTGTAAGGAAATAAATGAGCTTTTAGGCATACAAAATTTCCTTCAGGTCTGAAGATGATTAAGAAAAGTCTTAAGGTGAATGAAGGGGAAATTTGCAAAAAAGAATGCGCTCTACCTTTCCTAGAAAGGGCACAGTTAATGAAAAATGAAAGTTAAAATCTTATAAATGAAAAAAGGAAATGCTTGGTCCCAGAAAGAGTGATATTCATGGTAAGTCCAAACGGCAAATTATATCCATATCTTATCACAATTAATGAGATTAAAACTGCTTTGAGAGAAGAAGTCGTTGCAAAAACACAGGTAACCCTGATCATCGCTCTTGCTGACAGTGTTAGTAGATATGGAGAATGGATCATTGTCCTGCAAGTCCTTGTAGAAATGCTTCAAGGATCAACTTAATGCTTAATGCTATCATGGTCTGGAAAAAATAAATCAGCATTAATTCTGTTGCAGTAAAAATTTGCCTTTAATTTGAGGAGTGAAAAAGCTAGGTCTGCTCCAGGCAGTTAGAAAAAGAAGAGATACCATCCAAAGAAAAGCTTGGAAATTGCTCAATGAAGCCATGTGGTTAAAGAAAACCAAACAACAAACATACTGACAAAGCAAGATGTATGCAATGATGAGTAATCAGCCAATACAAGTTTTTTTCTTTACACAAAACTCTGGAAGGGTTAGTTAAGCAAGAAACAAAATTACAGTAGTGGGGTAGTTAGAGCAGAAGTCCATTATCACTCATCAGAAGATTATATGAATGTTTCTCCTAGGAAAGAAGCATCCCCGCATGTTTCAAAAGCCTAAACTGTTTTTGAAAGGTAAATCAGGGGGAAATCAAGTCAAAAGCGAGGTAAGATTGAAAGAACTGTGCTGCTTTCTCTCTTACCATTGTCCACCAAACACTACACACCGATGAACACTTTCCTTAATTTTGCCCAAAGTGCAATGTCATTTACTCAGTGCAAGAAGGTATTCTCTCACTTATTTATGGACTTTATGAAATGCTTGCTAGCAAGACCATCACTCAGTGACAAAAATAACATGAGTGCTTTGAAATTTTTTATCATGTACACCTGTCAAAGTGATATCAAACTGCACTACAGGTATTGTAATGCTGAGAAGATGTTGATAACTTGCTTCTGTAGCATGTTATTGCCTTGGTAAGTGTGGCAATGGGAGGGAAAAAAGGGACAGGAAATGCTGAGGGGTGGCAAGATGGAAAGTGAGCTGGATTGGGCTTTAGGAACGTTGTAAGGAATAATGCATGTGAAAGAGAAGTGATGAAAAGAGGGGCGACCAAATCCAAACTACCTCATATTTGCCCCAAGCTAGAAATACAACAGCCACCATGGCTTGGAAGGGCTGCTAAATTGGTTTATGTAGTCGTGTCTGGACAGGTTGGTGTATATCCAGTAACTCAAGGAAAGCAGATCATGTATTTCTTTAAACTGCTATTTTGCCCCTGCAGAGGGAAACGGCTATTTCTTAGGCAGCTGAGTCACAGATGTCAAACTATTCTCCTTGTCATATGTGTACCGATTTACTCTTTCCTCTCTTTGGACAATCTGCAATTTGCTTTGTGACTGTTTTCAGAGACCAGGAACCTCCAACCACCACCAAAACGATACTCATAAGCATCCCTGAGAGCGTGGGTCTCAGCCAGACTTTGGCTGATAAAACCCTAAGCCATGACAATTCCAGAATCAAACTAGTTTGAAAGCCCTTTAACAGCACTGATGTAGCTAAAATATGTATAAAATCTGCTAATCTTTCATTCAGAGCTGGCACATGCTGAAAGGAGCGGTGGTAATCCTGTGTAGTCTGTGACACTGAGCATATTCTAGTGGTGTTGGGTTAAACATAAAGAAGAAGAAAAGATATAAAAGTAGATTATTGATGTGATTAAACAACTTGGACCTCTAAAATATCCTTGTTATAGCAGGGCTCAGGGAGTTCCTTATCTTAAGGAGCGAGGCAGAGCAGGCTGGGCTCACAAGGCATGGTGAGTTTGAGGGGCATCTTGTCCACCAGGAATCAAGAAGTCCTGCTACCTGTGTACATATCAAATCTGATAGATGTCTACCTGACACAGATCCAGATTCTTATTATATTCACAAGCTCAGGGTTTCTCTCATCATCTGGGGATTAGTTAGATACCTAAATGGCTTGTAGAACTACACGAGTGCAAGAGGTGCAAATCTTATGGAGTAGCTGCTGAGCCTGGTGAGCAAGAAAATCTGTGAGGGGTCATTTTTATTCTCTGTCCTGGTAATCAGGTGGCAGAGATGGATGTGAGCATCAAGGATGCCATTGTAATTTCTTTTTCCGTGGCGGAGATAAATAATTTGTGTGTATAAAAGAGAGCAGTGGATTCCACTAGGTCAAAAAATGGTATATGTGTTTTAGTGTCACTGTGGATAATCCACTTCAGACAATTTTTATAAGCAGCTTCATAGATACTTTGCCATGGATTATTTTGCATTCTGCTGTGAAATACTGCTAAATTTCGTGTCAGTACTTTTTCTTGCTCTTCACTCCTCATCATTCAAAGGCAATTTTGGAAGTGAGAAAATAATCTGTTTTAATTCCTTGACTTTAGTAGAGTACTTTGCTACACAAATATTGTCTTCAGCTACAAAAATAAAATATTTTCTTTAGTAGAACTCCATTTTTCCTGCTGCTGTGTTTGCTATGTCTACTGAGTGGATGTGCCAAGGTTCCCAGGCAGTGATGTCTGCACGGGGGCAGCAGAAGTCATCTCCCCGTGCTCAGGGGAGGGTGTAGGACAAACGGCTCCCTGCCCTGGTGGGGCACTCAGGTGAATTAAAAATCATCATGGGCTAATAATCCCAAAGAAGTATAGCACAAACATCCTCTGTCAGATGTTGTAAGTCATTAAAATTACCCTTGAGAGCTGCAGGGACAGTCCAGCAACAGTAGCAACAGAAAAGACGATCGAAATCCACTGTTCCGTTCATGAGTTTTATGTCCAACAAACGGAAGGGAGCAGATTGAATTGCACAGTCGGCTGCTGATCTGAAGAACTGCTCAATTTTCTAGATCTTGTTCATTAATTACCTGGCGGCCATGTTCAGACACCGCACCAAGAACGTTTCTGAAGAGCATGAGTAATTTCAACCACTTGTTGAGGAAAACTCTTTTTGATCCTTTCCAACTTGAATGTAACTTCAATTCTTGAACCTCAGTTTAAAATATCCTAAGCCATAACATTATAAGACACCCAGAAGGATTTGGTGTAGAGTGTCTTTAAGCACAGGAAATTATAGTATTGTAGTTTTAAGGTCTGAATTTTAAGGTATCTGCTCTCTGCCTGTGCTGCCCCAGATACTTTGAAAAAATGGTGCTTCACTCATTTCTACAGCTCTATTTCTGTTAAAAATGAAACAGTTTCATTACTTAGTGGAATGGAATGGAAGAGTGAAATGGAATATATTAAAGTAAAATCCATCCTGAGTTCTTATGTTTCCTTTTGTGACAAAAATGGAAATAAAGTCTTTGATCTCAGCAGAATTATGTTTTACATTTGTTTGAAGACTGCAAAAAAGGCAATATTTTCTTCATCCTGGGAACACCTGAAACACCTGTGGGCAACAGAAACCGAAAAGTATACAAAATTTAATATACAAAGGACTGGTCTACATGTTCATTATGAATTGAGATGTTGAAATAGTCAGAGAAATTGAATAAAATTTAAGTTTTCAAGATCTGTCATTCCTTATGCTATTAAGCAAGGTGAAGTTGCTTGACTCTTAAGCATCATGCACCCTTTTGTAGACCTAATGAGTGCACTAGAAAAGTAGATACTTTGTAACTTTCAGGAGTGAAGAGAACCAATAATTATTTATTGAAAGCCATCTAATAAATATACTGCTGTGATGTTTTCTGCATCGTGCCTGTAATTATAAGATAAATAGCAGATTCAATATGCCCTTCTTAGAATAGTAAAGAATAAAGATGGCTGAGTACTGAAAGCAATGTTTTCTCATTGAAATCCTGTCTTTCCACTTTTGTCATGTGTGGTGGATTTTACTTGTATAGAAAATATTTTCTGTTAAGTGCTTTTTTCCATAAAAATGTGCTTGAAGAGCTGTTCTCCTTAAAGAATTTTTCCACAATGAACATATTTGGGCAGAAATGAGACATTTTTTTTCATTATTGGCCCCATATATTGTTTTTATTTACTATACTGCGGTTTGAAGAGAGGGAAAATTTCCAGTTTGAGAGCAAAGCAATGCAATCTGTCTTTAACTCATCAAACATACAGCGTCAATAATAACTAACATAAAAGGTTTCCAAGAATGTTACTGTTCTCAAATTACAACAACTGTGAACTGTTTCTTTTTTCACAGATTGAATGATGCTCACAAGCAGTTTCCAAATAGTGTGATGGCCTAAACTAGCTACTCAGAATAAAGGATTTCAAAACTGCAAAAGACGTGGCAGACAGCAAGTTAACATGAAAACAAGTTTTCGAGACAATTCTCTTGACATTCCTTGTCCTTGCAAGTTCAGCCCTCCTTCTGTTTGGATGGCTTTTAAAACCAGCTGCTGCCCCACAGAAGGCAGGGTTGAAATCGCTCTGGACCTGGGCAGGAACAATCAGCCTTTCGTTTCTGTTTTTTTCTTCAGTGACCCTGAGCTTCTGCTCTCTTTTCACAGCACTGAACTGAACTTAGGCTGCAGTCAGGAGTTCAGTCAGAATTACTGAAAATCACAGGAGTTGGAAGGAGATGATCAGAATGCAACACTGTAGGTTGCCATTATGTCACTTTGTTAGCCCTGGCATAGATTAATCACTGAAAGAAAAAAAAAAAAAAAGTGTTCACCTCAAAATTCTGTAATGGTCTAAACTACCCCTCAAGAATTTCTTCTTTCTCAATTATAAAGCCACAGAAACAACAGAGTTAGTTGTTAACCAGCAAGGCTGTAGGAGTGCTTTTTAACCAGGTGAAAAAAAGAACCATCATCTTCTCCTGGCAGATAGGAGTGTGTCATTTTATTAAATTATTTTTTTTCTTTTTTTTTCCATAAGAGAACCCCAAAAACATGAGAATGAAATATATTCTTAACAACTATGTCATGTGTGTTTGCTGGTGATACTCTCTATTGAAAATCCACCGTCTCACTTGCTTTCTTCACCTTCAGCTATAGAGAACACTTTGTTTTCAGCGGATATGAATACTTGAATATAACTGACAAAGTGTACAAGCACTAACCATTCACAAAGACAACTGCACCCCTGAATTGGGTTTGTGTGGCAAGGTTTTTAGTGGGCGGGCTACAAGGATGGCTTCTGTGAGAAGTTTTCTGAGGCTTCCTCCATGTCCAACAGAGCCAATGCCACTTGGCTCTGACAGACCCACCACTGGACAAGCCCATGCCCGTCCCAAATGATGGTAGTGCCTCTGGGATAAGGTAATTAAGAAGCGGAAGAAAACTGCTGGGAACAGCAGTTGGGAGAGAGGAGTGAGGATGTGTGAGGGGGAACAGCTCTGCAGATGCCAAGGTCAGTGAAGAAGGGAGGGAGGAGGTGTTCCAGGCATCAGAGCAGAGATTCCCTTGCAGCCTGAAGACCATGGTGCCACAGGCTGTCTGTGCAGCCAGTGGAGGTCCACAGTGGAATAGATGTCCACCTGCAGCCCATAGAGGACCTGAGCAGAGGGATGCCTAAGGAGGCTGAGACCCTGAGGGAAGCCTGCACTGGAGCAGGCTCCTGGCAGGACCTATGGAGAGATTAGCCCATGCTGGAGCAGGTTTGCTGGCATGACTTGTGACCCTCAGGGTGACGCATGCTGGAGCATTCTGTTCCTGGAGGACTGTACCCTATGGAAGGGACCCACACAGGAGCAGCTGGTGAAGAATTGCAGCCTGTGGGGAGATCTCACATTGGAGAAGTCCATTGAGGATTGTCTCCTGTGGGAGCATGCAAAGAGCGTGAGGAGGAAGCAGCAGAGAACATATGACAAACTGACCACAACACCCTTCCTCAGCCTCCTGCACTGCTTGAGTAGAGGTAATAGAGAAATTGGGAGTGAAAATGAGCCCAGGAGAAGGTAGAGGTGGGGGAAAGGTGTTTTAAGATATGTGTTTATTTCTTATTGTTGTCCTCTGATTTCATTGGTAATAAATTAAAATAACTTCCCCAAGCTGCGTCTGTTTTGCCTGTGACAGTGTGTGACCTCTCCTTGTCCGTGACCTCTCCTTGTCCTTACCTCAACACCTGAGCCTTTAATTATATTTTTCTCCCTCCTGTCCACCTGAGAAGGAGGAAGAACAGAGTGGTTTTGGTGGGCACTTGGTGTCCAGCCAGGCTCAATCCACCACAAACCCTAACAGAGAGATGCTGTAAAAGTCAGTGTCATGATATTACTGTTGGAAAATAAACATTAAATTATTCCACCTAATTTCCAGAATGAAAGAAATCCTCTACATTTTATGATTTTTATTTTATGAGAAATTACATCAAGGCAATTTTCTCACTGCAGAAAAGTCATTAAATGTGAATGACCTGGTTATTTTGTAATTGTGATGATGTGTTAAGTGTGAAAAAAGGCCAGAAGAATCCCAAGGATAGTTCAATGTTGGCTTCTAAGCATTTATGTCATTTATGTTGCTTGCTTTGCACTGGCAAGGAGTCATGACAGCTTTGAGTATCTGTTGGTATCTCACACAATCTCATTCTTTAGTAAAAGCCAATGTATCAGAAGTTTCCTCCTAGCCTAGCTGGTTGTGCCAAAAGGTATAAAAAAGGCTGGGCAACATTAACATGGAAAACATAGTATATTAAGTTTAGAAAATTTTCTCAGAAACAAGATTCAAATTTCATGTGCAGCTCATAAAACCACCATAATTTTTGTGAAAAGGACAAATTCATGTAGTCCCAGCTGCTTTTTAACTATTTAGACATATTGCAAATTCAAAGGTCCAATCATTATTTGTGGTTATGGCAAATGTTAAAAGAAATTCAGTACATTAACAGGAGCAAATAAACAACATCAACATTTCCCCTGACTTTAAAAAATATATTTTAATGTCAATAGGCTAAAAAAAAAAATAGTTCTGAACGTGTTTAGCTGAGAAATCTATCCTAATAATGTGTGGTAATTAATAATTGAGACTTATAAATATCTGAAACTCACTGTAATTATTCCCTTAACAGATATAATTAATTCCCATTGTGCTCATACAGGATGGGGAAGTGCCAATTTCCTCCATATTTGCCTTGTGTATTGGTTAACTATAGTATATCTACACACCGCCATGTGCTACCTCTTTGCCCATGAAGTTTTAGAAGCACAGACTGAAATTTAGACTGACTATTCATCAATAGAAATTATAGAAGACACCCAAAGTCAAATGCCAGAACTAAATAGCAGCTGAATTAAACAGGTTACTGAATTAAATTTCCACAAATGTTGCAGAGAGAAGAGGAAAAAAAACCCAAACCCTCAAAATTTAATTGGCCTTCTCTAGTTCTAGGCAATGTCTGCCAGAACTAGGGACTTTTTTATTAAGGTATACTTGTAACAGCTTCTAAGGCAAAGACTAAGTTCCTGTTCCTGGAGGTATAAATTGAACAAAGGAAAAAAAATATAAAGTAGGCAAATTAAATAGATGCAGAGGATGAAGAAACTGGTTCAGATTCTCCCCTGGCTTGGCTACCTTACCCAGAGGTACAGAAGTTTAAGAGTTTTGTAAGTGAACCCACTGTAGCTCCCATGGTAAGCAGCTTTCTGTGGACTCAGGAGCTTGACCTTCAGTTTGCATCAGAGTATTGGTGACTTACTACCAGATGAAGGAGTGTTGGAAATAGAAAACATTATCTTCATTTGCAAATGTAAGGAAATATGCAGGACAGACAGTTTCATAGGGAATATTTTTACTGTAACACAGAGATTACTTGCTGTATCGTAAATTATAAAATCATAGATGTTACCTTGCATAGGGGAAAGAAAAGGAGCATGAAGGCAGCCAGTGGTATTTGAGTCCAGTGTGAAAGCCCCCTGCTTATTTGTAAAGTTATATAAGATTATATAATATGTTTCTCCATAATATTATCAAGAAAAAGTATTTATCACACACTTTTAGTGTTCAATGTGATCAATACTTTATAATGAAGAGAGAAACATGAACATCATTGATGGAGATCAGAACTCAGGGGCATGAGGATTATGTGTAAAGATGAATATGTCCTTTTATGCCACTGGAAGATGGAGAAGATCTTCCATTGTGGAAGGACACTCGTCTAGCAGCTTACACTCGAATCTTGAAGGTTCACCTCGGCTATGAAGGTCTTCAAGGAAACCTGTGGTGCTGGACATGCCAAGATACAACTGTTTGTGCAAACTGTGTTGAAACTTTGATTTTCCCAGTGGTGCAGAGGCAGCATTCTGCTACCTGTAGAAGGCAGAATTTTGGCCAAATGGCTCTTATTCTCCTTCCAGATCCATATGAGGTGGGTTTAGAGTACACGATTTGCTCCTTGCAAAGTGATGTGCCATACTGGTCCCAGACAACTCATTCGTCTATGGATCAGCATCTGAGTGACAGGATATGACACATACATGCAGGTGCACATGTACACACACAGTCACCAGAATGACATTAAACAGCTTCCTATAAGAACTGCTGTGACATACTTAACTCCTGTGACATACTTTTGAGCTGTGTGGATGCAAGACAAGGAGAGCAATCTTTCCATAATTGCTGCTCTTAACATTTTACTTTTTTTTTTTAACTTTTTTTTTTTTTTCCCCTAGAAGAGATCAGAAATTACTGTAGTTTCAGTCCACATTGTACTGAAATGTGCAGACTCAGTCATTGTAACAGACTTGTCACAAGCACTTACTTCAACCCTTACGCTAAATTGTTTCAGACTTTTAGCAGGAAAGAGAGTTAAACAGATGCACAAAGGTCAGTGTCTGTCATGTTTAAGGGCTCAAAGTAGAAAGGAGAAACTTGTTTCCTTGCTCTGCACTTTGGATATTCTAGAACAAAATGCAGAAGCATCAAATTAGTGTATCCTTTACAGTGATTACTGAAATGCAATGTCATGTAGACAGTTTGGTGCACTGACTGCTGCCTGGACCACAGCTAGAAAGATGAGCAGGGGCTGCAAAGCGTGACCAACATGGAGTGTACAAGCTCAGCAGGTCATCCTGCCTCCAAACATCCTGCTGTCTCAGCTAGATAGCACCTGAAACTGTTGACACAAAGTTAGCTAGGATGCATTTAAGCAACGCTTGAGGTGCTGCGTTGTATGTATACCACAAGGGGCTGCTGGTTATGTGAACCAGCTGGCCTCTGAGCTGTCTGGGGATTTTTCCTTTCCCAGTGTAATTTCTTCTTCTCAGGCTGAACAATTCTCATGAAAAATTTTTTCACAAGGTGACTTTGTAATAGTGACACAAGGTGTCACTGTTACAAAAGCAACAAATACTGCTGACCTGCCTGGTTTAATCCAAGCGCTGCCACAGCAGCCGTTTGTTTGCCTGGCAGCCCTGTGGCTTTTTGTGGTCTCAGGTGCAGGATGAGGGTTCAAGGGCAGTGCCTGCTGCTGGGGCTTAGTCTGCCTCTGCAAGACCAACAGCATCTCTGCCACAGAAAGGTCTAATTCCTGCAAAGTCCAATTTGGAAGCCTAGTTGTTGATATCAATTCCACTGTTATTTTATTAATTCATAATTGAGTGAAATGCTTGAAAACGATACAAAAGGAGTGAGGATTCACAGATCTTTCCATTGCACTGGAAAAAGATTTATTTCTATCGTGAATGTGCCAATGTCTCCTGGTTTACACAACTTTCAGAACTCTAGAATGCACAATTATAAGACATTTCCCAAACAGAAGCTAAACATCGCAGTCAAATGGATACTGGAAAATGTCCCAGTTTTCAAGAAGGGAAAGAAGGAAAAGCCTGGGAATTACAGTCCTGTCAGTCTCACTACAGTGCCAGGTAAAATTATGGAGAAAGTTATTCTCAGAGTTATTGAAAAACACTTGAGAGACAATACAGTCATTAGCCAAAGCCAGCAAAGGTTCATGAGGTGAAAGTCCTGCTTTGAAGTTTTGAAATGGTGATACCTACTTTGAACATTCAGGAGTTGACCTTATCTCTGCAAGTTAGCAATATGTGTTAGTAGTATTTAACAAGTTATCCCCTATCTTCTTTGAGATTCTGAACCTGTCTAGAGCATAATGTGTGAAAAAATCCATTCTTCAATTAAGTTGATACTGTGCCACATGGCAAAAGAACTTAACATAGTGGAAAAATAAACCAAAACTGATAGCAAGGTAATTCTATTAAAAATTACATTTTAACCTAGATAATCCAAACAATATGACAGTTATTATCACAGTTTCACCACAGTTTTGGTGAAAGTCAGCTTTGGAAGAAGACTCCTCCCAGAAATCTCTTTGGAAAGCATGAGAAGGAATATTTTTGAACAATTTGTCATGATTGCGTTATCCTCCTCATAAGGAGGAACAAGTTTCTTGCTTGAAATCTGTGAAGAGGTATAATGGCGATACCATTCTTAAAATTAAAAGTTTCTATGGAGCCTGGGAGACCTGAAGAATAAATGTCCTTTGACAGCATCCTGCCTCCCTATGAAAAGGAGCAGCGGATAGAGAAAGCTTCGGGGGCAATAATCCAACAAGAAGCAGGATTCCACCTCTTTGAGGTAAATATACCTCTTCTGAATGGCCCAAAACAAAATGTGGACTACCGCAGTCCTAAATGTCTTTTGATGAAAAGAAAATATTCTTGTCTTGGAGCTGCACTAGCCTTTAAAAGCACCTTGTGTTTACAGATTCTGAATTCTTTGTCCTCCATGGTTTCAAAAAGAGGAGACATAAAGAGAAGGTCGCTACAGAATTGTATATAATTGGCTTACTTCACAGGAGGAAGCCTTTAATCACTGAAATCTGAGGCCCAGAAAATTGGCTCAAATAAAGTTCATTGTGAACAGAACTGCAAATGTGTGATGGATGCCACAGAACTGTGAGCAGAACAACATTCTCATCTCTGTGAAAACCTTACAGGATGCTAAAAGCAATTATTTTTGTTCACATGGGCAATTGCACTAAACTCAAAAGAGACACCTGAGCGAAAAAAGCACGATTCGATTCGACTAGATTCTGGCTGAAACCAAGCAATCGTTTTATGACAGGTTACTATAAACAGGTATTCAGTGCTTCCATGGCCGAAAGCATATAGAATCATAGAATCAT
>VZTM01044496.1:280-68510 GCA_013400555.1 Jacana jacana | reverse complement strand
TCAAATATGTTATTCCTTTCCAAATAAGTATTCTGGAGTAACTGCTCAAAAGATTTTTTGGGATCAAGCTGGTTGCATTCATGGTATTATGCCTGTGTGGCCTATCTATCAGCTGGGATCTCTTTGATACTTAGTCATCAAATACTGGCCCCATGATGCATGGGTCCTGGGTCTTGGAGAAGGAGTCATTCTTCAGGTCAGCTCATTTTCTGTTTCCTCTCAGGAAAGGGTCACTCTTTGGGAGACATCTTTTAACTTTAAGAGACTGTAAGTCAAATGCCCTTTTTCAAGTGCAACAGATCTTTTTTTAGTAGTGGTTAAAGAACAGTATTTATGTCTCTCCATGAAACAAATTACTGACATGAATCCACTTATTTTATTTTTCCTGTAATTTTGGATCTTGAAAAAGGGATAAACTATCATTAGAAACAGTTTGTTAAACCTTAATCCAAAAAAATCCACAATGCAACAATACAACATAAAACATTTACAAACACCCACTCTTCTGCTAATCTGCTGGGAAAAGAAAGTACAGGGTACCATGAAAGTGACAAAATTGTCTTCAAATACTCAAATGAGAAAAACCTTCAATGTCTTAAGATTACATTTTAGATGGAAAATCTATTTTTCAGAAGTGATCCTGCTCAATTGTTCCTCAGACCATGTTTATTTCTGCTATATTTAAAATTGTATCCTGACACCATTGATTTTAGAATTTGCTTTCATCCCAAAAACCCCCAGCTTGTGTCCTGATGCTAGATGTGGTCCTGAACCCAACTAAAAGGGTAATGTAATCACAGTCTTTGCTAGGAATTTGTTGTTCATTTGCTAGTCATTCACATACAAAAATAAAAGACAGGGGAGCTAAAGTCCCTTTATATGTATTTTAATTATAATTCTAGCTAAATACTGTGACAGGTTTGGTTTTTACAAATGAAAAGCTAATGACCCATGTAATGAATAAATTAAATGGTTGTATTCACTTCGCACATGTTTTCTTACAAAATGCTTGTTTAATCATGGAATATCTTGTTGAAGTGGATGTTTATCAGTCTCCCAAATGTAATATTTGCTGTCAAAGCTGCAACACAAAATGTGTATATTTGGCTTTCGATGGAAGGAGACATAACTAAGCAGTCCCTTAATTAGTATTTTGTCACATCTCTCCTCAGGCAGTGTTTGTCTGGAACTGTGTTATTGTTATGCAGGATATGAGGGCATCACAGTTCCTTTTTTTAAGACAGGCTGAGAATGTTGTGTTTTCAGTGGGACCTATGTGCCCCACAGACCCACTCTCCCACCTAATGAGTGAGTCAAATTTGTTTAAATGCCCAGAAGCTAGTTTATATAGTGAAATACAGATTATTAGACTCAATATACAAAAGGTTGAATAAACTTCTGACCTGTGTTGTGCAATAAGCGAGGGGAGATAATGCACTGGTTAATTGTAAACCTAAAATGCATGTGTAATCTGAAGACAAAATAGGACATATGTAATGAATTATGGCAACAGTATACGATAAAGTAGCCGGGCATCTAGGATGCTCTGTTTTCTTCTGACTTGGCTCTTTAAATTGCATTGAGTCTGGGAAGTGAATGCCTCACCATCTGAATTAATTACTTTCTGAGATTTAATCCCCAATACATTGTGAGAATAAATTTGTATAGGAAGCCTGACCATTTTTATTGGCTGGGGGCTGTAGGACATAGGGAAACACTTCGTCCTGGAGATAAACCAAAATGCTTTATTTTCTCTCTAACAAAATTAAAAAATAGTCTCACAAACATTATGAGGCAACGAGGAGTACCACCAAGGGTTGTTGTGTCGTGTTGTCTTGATTGAATCTATACTGTAAATGTGAAAAAGTAGAATTGCAATCCTGTTTTAAATGCAGATCACAGCCTAGCAATAGAAAGCAATGACTACTCTGCCTACTGTGATACGCACATATGTTACAGAAGGGAACAGCAACAGCAACACAGCAACTTTGTCTGTGCTCTGAGCGATTGCAGGCATAAGATACAGTCAGTGCTGGCTGTAGGTGCAGTATGTACCTTCTGATAATGAAGATTTAGCCCATTTAAGCTTTTCAGTCAGGAAACCCCAGGTTGTTCTCACTGTCACATTATTTAGGAATTTAAGACTTTCTGGTAAATTGCTGGCAGCTGTGTCTTTGGGTCTTTGCATAGAAATGGGGGACCTTGAGGTAAGGACCAGCAAATCTGTCATTGGAAGGAGGTACACCTGGTTGTACGAGTGCTGGCTTTTCTCCTGTTGATGATCCAGGGCTGGGGCTGGAGTTCCCTGGACTGTTGCTTTGGCCAAGCAGATTGCCTGGGGCTGATGTCCGAAGTGCTGGCTGAGCTCTCCTGAGCACACAGCAGCCACTGAAAAGTAGCTCAGATATGCAGCAGTCCTGGTGTCCCTAGGTTGGGATAGTCCTGGTGGAGCTGGGGATTTGGCCATCTGTTCCATGAAATCAGAATGGCTGGTTTCAGCACAATTTCTGCCTTGGCAGGAGTTGAGAAAGTTTATGGTTTTGCATTAGGATTAAGATAAAATGTGCAAACAACAAACCTGGTCATGAATAGAAAATGGTGGTTTTTATCTACCCCCTACTAATGATCACACCCAGCTACAAACCAAGCTACAATCTGGCAGCATATATACATATATTTATATACATATAGCTCACACATACAGTAATGCATGGTCTTTGTACCAAACAGGTAAGACAAAAGAGCCTTTTCAACTGGAAGCCAAGAAAAGAAAATTTTTTGCCAGTTGTATCACACATTCTGATCCAGACCAGGGAAATAAAAACAGGTTTTAAAATTTCCCATCAATTACTTAACATCTCAAGTTGACAGATTTCCATCCCCGGTTTTCCTTGATCTTCCCCAGGCGTCCAGGGTGCTGTCAATACATTTGTAAGTTCACCACCCACTATGTCGCTTTTCTATAACGGTGATGTGAAGACTGGTTACACCAGCTCCAACTCCATATGCTGCCAGTTTTCAGCTGGTGGTGATAATAATGTTTCTTCTGTTTTCACAAAACAGATTGCACGCTTGTAAGAAGTTTACAACTACCATGGCATGAACTGCTATCTCAGAATCTGTCTGTGCCTGCCCTGGTTATAGTGTCTCATTGGTCCGCCCTAGTCGTTAATTTAGCGTCAGGGACTTTCCATAAAAGTAACCAAAGACCAGGGTCTATCTGGGGGGGGAAAAAAAAAAAAAAAGGCATGGGAAGGTAAAATCAGTGCAGACATTTATTGATTAATGTAGTTACATTTCTTCATCCTCTGTTCATTGGCTCAATGATGAGACCTCTTGCAGGCTTTTCCTGAGATGCATCCTAGTAAGTTGGTAACATTTTTCATAATTATGGCTCTCTGTTAGTTCAAGGTTATCCTTGAACTTTGTACAGCTCAACAGATGCTAGAGTAATTTAGAGCATGTGGTGTGTCTCATGGAAATATGAGATCATTGTTTGTTTGTTCATCTCCCTAGCACTTCCTGAGGGGAATAATAGAAGTGTACCCTACAGAATTAAAGGTGAAAGAAATCGGTATTTTTTTTCTAGTTGTAGGATGTTTTGCATGCCTGTTGGACCAGATTCTCTTATTTCTGAGTCTGAGCAATTGAGAGTTTTTGGGTCAGTCCTCTAACTCGACTTTGCACAAGCTTTTATGTTTTTGTTCAGAATGCCTTTGTTTCCAAGGAAGACTCCCATGAGACCCCATCATTACCAGCTAAATACTGTCAGAAGTAGATTTGCTGGCAGCAGGGAGAAAAGGAGAAAGGAGCATCCTGAGCCCCAAGGGAGGGCTCTCCCTCCTGTGAAGACTGCTTTGGCACAAATTCTGGTTCTCCTTGTGGAGGCCATAGAATCATAATATCGTAGAAACGCAAGGTTGGAAAGGACCTACAAGATCATCTAGTCCAACTGTCCTCCTGTCACCAATACTACCCACTAAGCTACTAAATCCTGTTTTGTAGCACCTGAGCTAGAAAGGAGCAATAGCTTGGTCTTGGACTTAGATCTTTTGTTTTTTTAAAGCTCTTCACCCATGGCTTCATGTTGACCAGGTTGTCTTGACCAGAAGGTTCAGAGAAGTTTCCGCATAAACCTTTGAAGTTTCACGTGTGTGATCTTCTTTTAAGCACAGAGTAGCCTACTAGGAGGACAATATTTTTAAAGAGGAGAATCTTCTTCCTCTCTTGTCTTTGAGAGAATCTATAAAGGTTTTGGTGTATTGAGCAGGTCTGAAAGAAGTAAAGAAAAGAACAGAAGCAATTTTTCTGAGTTGTGGAGAAATACTAGTGTGTACTTGCAGTGTGAGACCCATAGCCTCACTGCTTGAGATGTGGGATATAAAGAACTATTTGCTGAAGATCAGCTCAGATGTACTCTATGTCTACCAGAGGTATCTCAAGATGTTTTGTGCCCTGTTTATAAACTGAGGTATTTGAAGTTCATTTAAACATGGCTTGTTGAACAAGGTTGTGGTATTGTTCTCCCCAAAATATTCTCATTGTGCTTCATTCTTTGTTTGGGAACATCTCCCAGTTGTTAGGAAATAGCTGACTTGTTTTGTGTTGCACTATCTGACTATTTTGACAAATAACTGAAGAATTCCCTGTTGAGATATTGTTCTCCCTCATTGCTCTCGCTTTATGTATTTTCATGTGTTGTTTTTCTCTTCAAACTACTCTTCTAACATATAAATTAAAGTAATCTTTCTTGCTAGGTTTTGTTTTCCAATCTTCCATAAAAATTGAAGAGCTTGTAAATTAACTTCTCTTTTCTTGTGTGCTTCGATTCTGTTGCAGATTATTTGCTGCTACTTTGCCTTTCTCTTCATGCAAAGATAACGTAGCCATCCATAATTCAAAACCCAGAGCTGAGTTTGAATCACATTCTACCTCCTGCTATGATTCTCTTTCATTCCATTAAGTATATAGTCCAGTAAAAAAGTTCAGAAATAATAGTGCAACTGTAACGCTGCTACTCTGAAATCAAGTATGAAACTCTGGGGTATATCCTTTCTTTGATTCATGGATATAAGTCCTCCAAATTAAGCACTTAGATGTTCAGATCAAAGTCAAAATATGCAATATTTCATCATGCATTTTCCATGTCTAGTGGAAGCTGAGTTTCAGGAACCAGTGGCTAGCAAATTTAACAACTTGACCGCAAAAACTGCAACCATAAAATCAGCAACCACTACAGTTAAATACAGTCCAGGAACATTTATGATGCTTTTAAAATAAAAAAAAATAGTTCTCAGATATAGTTATTTGCTAAAACATTTTTTGGACAAAACCAAAGGGAATAAATAGTTGAGTAGCATCTTTCAGAAGCAATGCCAAGCCATCTGACTGTTCACAGGAGAGAGAAATACTGAAGACTGAATCCTGATAAGTCTTTGAGAAAACCTGAAAAATTGTGTTTATTTTTTCCATGTGTTGTTTTTATTTATTTATCAGTTTCTGGAGCTGAGGAACTGCTGAAAACCGACTCACATCTGAAGCACGTCACTTAATGTGTGACTGTCATGAAGCTGTGAAGAATTCAAGTACATAAAAGGAAAGTTTCCAAAAAAACAGAAGGGGAAAAAAAGGCTGAAAAGCGTGTTTGTTTCTTTTTAAATTCACCATATTTTTATTCAAATATTGTGGCTCAGGAGCACATGAGTGTCTCTGGTTTATCAACATTGTTGGTACTCCCTAGGGCTGGAATCCTACTGTAAACCCTGCAGGCTTAAGGGGTTTGTTGTTGATTAATGAATTAAATTAATCTAGACAGCTATTTTACTGAATACTGAACAGTTAAATTCCTTGAGCAGTTTCATCAGTTTACTTCTTTGAGAGAGAAAGACAGGACAAGGAGTGAATGTGGCACCGTCAACTATCCAATCCTAAGTGGGAAAATGGGATCTTGCAATTACTTCTACCACAGGGAAGTTCAGCTAATTGATTGCTCTCAGTCTCCCTCTTCTCCCCTCTTTTGACTCTGATAGACTGAAGAGATTAGATGTTTGTGTATAAAATGAGTGGTTTAGATCATTTGAAATATTTTACCTTCTAGTTAATGGTCTAGAGGTGAACTGACGGTTTGTTTCTTTGACAGACACACAGACTTTCACACACCTCACCCAAAAAGGTTTGTCTTGTAAAACTTTCAGGTGCTCTCTGTAAATTATGTGAAACATGATGATCCTACTGTCATCGTGACACTTACTCATCTTTTCACTATTCATTTGTACTGGCCTGGGATAGTTTTCCTCTTTTTTGACAACACTTACTGTGTTTTCAGTGCTATAAAAATCACTTACACATGAGTTGAGTGGTAAGAAATAGCACAAAGTGTTTGTTCAACTAAAGGCATGTGCCAATCTTAGTTAACCACTCATGATTTAAAATCAACATCCTAACATCAGTAGGGAATTATATTTGCAGATGCAATAGCCCAGAAACCATTCTGGCAGAACAGCACTCACATTCCTATGAGGAGTAGCTGACAATTATCGGTTCTACTGATTAAAACCGTCTGGTACTTCAGCTAAAGAAGCACCACATTGTTTTCAGTCTAACAAATCTCTGTTAGGCTTTCAAACAGAATCACAGAATCATAGAATATCAGGGATTGGAAGGGACCTTGAAAGCTCATCTAGTCCAATCCCCCTGCCGGAGCAGGAACACCTAGAGCAGGTCACAGAGGAATGCATCCAGGCGAGTTTTGAATGTCTCCAGAGAAGGAGACTCCACAACCTCCCTGGGCAGCCCCTTCCAGTGTTCAGTCACCCTCACCATGAAGAAGTTTTTTCTCATATTTAAGTGGAACTTCCTATGTTCCAGCTTGCACCCATTGCCCCTTGTCCTATCATTGGATGTCACTGAGAAGAGCCTGGCTCCATCCTCCTGACACTCACCCTTTACATATTTATAAATATTAATAAGGTCACCCCTCAGTCTCTTCTCCAAGCTAAAGAGACCCAGCTCCCTCAGTGTTTACTCATATGAGAGATGCTCCACTCCCTTAATCATCTTGGTAGCCCTGCCCTGGACTCTCTTAAGCAGTTCCCTGTCTTTCTTGAACTGAGGGGCCCAGAACTGGACACAGTAATCTCACCAGGGCAGAGGAGAGGGGGAGGAGAACCTCTCTCGACCTACTAACCACCCCCCTTCTAATACACCCCAGGAAATCCATTTGTCTCCTTATCACTTCTTTCATCGGTGAATTCCAAATGTCCTGGCTCTTACATCTGATCAGTCTTTCAGAAATTTGCAATAAAGCACACATTAAAAGACCATGGCATCACAGCACAGATTCAGACAGTCTTTCTTTCCGCAATTAAAAAAAAATCTGAAGTTTTGATCATCAAATTTTCCCGCCTTTCTTTTGAAACACCTGACATATCAACATCCCAATTTTCTACCAGAGTATTTAAGGAAGAATTGCACCTATGACGCACTAATGAACTGGTCCCTAATTAAAAACAGCCGTTAGAGAGAAAGGCAATTACATTCACAGAGCGAATATTTTATAGAATCAAATGATGCATAACAAACGTATTTTATTTCATTTGATGTTAGAACTGAGCTGAGCTCTTATGGCCCCGTGTACCCACTGACAGGAACTGGCAAAGATGAACACTTCTCAGCAACTTCAGGTTACCTTTTGTTTCAAATATGTGCTGGTAGAATGGAGACATAAGGGTTACCCACAGAATTCACAGGGATTCTATGAATGTAAATAGAAATCACTAGACAGCCTTGCACCAATGAAAGAAGAAACCTTATAATTCTTTAATTTGTATCAATGTGATACTTTTTCTCTTTGATGCATTGAAGATTTCTCCCTTTCCTGCATGAAGATGACTTAAGGAGATTTGCTTTTGCAGGGACATCATATCTTTTATTCGGAAAAGCTCAGTACATTAATGCTTTACCTTCTGCCTCCTGACATACAGAAAGGAACTACTCTACACAGAAAAAGGGCAAGCAAGCAGTGGATTTGCACAGGCAGTTTTTCTTCTCATACCAACAAGTCCAGCTCTGCAAACACTAGCACCCCTGATGGTATTGTAAGAATAAACTGTTCACAGAGTGTCGCAGGTTGTCACAAGCTGTATTCAGAGTGCAACGTGGACAGGCAGAAGAAGAGGATGGAGAGGGTTGCACGTGTGCCTCTTTTTGAGGACGTGCTGTTAGTAAATTGAACAGCTGGACAACAGCAAGGAAAGACAAGGAAATGGTTTGAGATGAAGACTCGGTTTCTGGAACATATTTCTGGGCAGTGACAAGAGCTGATAAGGGATAGTAGCACCCATGACAAGAAATGGGTCTTCTGTCTTGGGGGAGGCAGTAGCAATGATGGTTTGATAGACAAGATTGGTGCTAATGAATTGTGAGCACTTTGGTTTTATTTTAAACAAGGGATAGAGCTGGCACTATCCCTGAAACTGGGTGTTCTTAATAGGAGTGGGAGTTTGTTAGAAAATGGATGTATTTTAAAATTTAGAACTAAAGTAAAAGGACCAAAAAGGACTTAGCAAATCAAGTTCATTAGTAATTTAATGTGGTATTTTTAAAATTATATTTCTCACTAATTTAACATCAGGAAATAAAGATATAACTATTATTTATATTTTTTCTGCTTCTTTTTAGCATTTGTGGGGATAGTAATTGACATGACCATCAAAAAGGGAAGAAACATTGGCTTCTAGAAAGTTTTATCATTTGGAGTTCCTCTGAGTAAAAAAAAATCAGATTTTGACCCTCTATGTCAAAGTACTAGAGACAAGAGGGCAAAAATAGACCAAAATCTTCCCATGAATTACTAGTCAAATACAAGTAAGAAAAGATCTCTGCTGGGAATCAAACAAATAAGCACCAGATAGGGTTTACTAATTATATATAGGCAAAGTCCTAAAAAGCAGAATTGGATGCTTATCACCTGTTGAAAAGCATTTTGGAAATTTTCTTGTTTCACAGTCCAAGAAAATGCCAGAAAAGACGACTCATCCAGTAGTAAGAGAGGTTAAATAGCTAACTGTCCAAAGCACTATTTTATTTCCCACCAAATCCTAAGTCTGTATAGCTAGAAAAATAAGAAAAAGACTTGATATAGCTGGGGGGAAAGTGCATATCTCAGAATATTTGAAATATTCAAATGTCCACATGCCAGCAGGTTTGACAAATTCGTGAGAAGGAATTAGCTACACAGAATTTAGTTATGCTGCTGATGTGGAAAATGGCTGTAGACTTGTAGAGAGTACAGAAAATGTGACTCTCCCAGCTGTCAAACTGATCTGGAAATATTTAGGTACATGTGTCCACTGGCCTTTTGTGTGCTCTCTGATGAAACCCTGGTGCTTCAAAGGGATTCCTTCCTACCTTTTAAATATTCATTTCATACACAGTTTATGCCACTGGTATGTGGATCAAACTTCAGTACTGTTGGTACCTCAATGCCCTCATGGCTGCCATCAGCTGATTGTGCAATTTTACCCTTTTAACCTTTCACTAATTGCTGATGCTCTTCTTTCCTTTCCCATCCCCACTGGATCATCTTTTTGAGAACTAGTGCATCAGAGATGCCAATAACAAAGCAAATGTGTTCTAACAGTGGCAGAAAAAAATGGTTTATCATTCCTTATAGGTCTCTAAATAGATCTTTTAAAGACAATTTTTTTCTTCTGTAGTAATTGCTTTGATTGTTTTTATCAAGTTCTGTGGAGTTTTGTGCAGTGGATGTGAATGCAATGCATATTTTTATAATTAATTACTTTTCTTCCATATTGTGACAGAAGCCTTGGAGCTGTGAGATAAGGTGATTTTCAGTCTGGCATTTGGGAAAATAATTCTATTAGCCCACTTTTGTTCTTAATATTACTCCCTTGATGATTCATTTGAGGTGAATTTTTATCTCATGCTCTTCCCTTGTCTTTCTGAGCACAGACTGTCATCACATATGCCACATTTTTCACATCACCTTACAGATGTGATCATTTTTGAGCTTTTCTGATTAAATAGTGATTTTCTATCCTCATTTTATAAGTAACAAAAGGCCAGTCAGTCATACTCAGAGTATTGGGCTTCTTTTTGAAAGGTTTGCATCCAAGTAGGTGAGAGGCTTGCTTTACAGATTCTGGTTTGGATCTGCTTTTCTATAAGACCTAATGCAAATAGTCAAGTTACGGCTCAGTGATTAAGTCAGAGATGGTTCACAGGAATGCAATTTGAGTGGTTCTGATTCGATGCAGAGCCAAAATGGAAGGGAGATGCTTTAGTATGAAATAACACAATATAAATCCCTACAAGCAGAACACCTGAGGGGGCAGGAGGTGTGGTGGGGTGTGTGGATCTAGGGACCCATGTTAACACCAGCAGGCAAAGGAAGGGAGGAGATAATTTGGACTCTGCATGCTGGGTGTGTAAAGCCTAGTAAGGCAGAGTCACAGACAAGGCTGCTCTCCTGCACATGGAGAGCTGTGGTCTTTTTTTCACCAGTGAAATGGGTAACACCTGGTGGTGCAGGTGCCATTTACTCTTTCCCTTCTAGGTAATAACCTGGCAGGCAAAGCCAAGGAGTTTTCAGATTGCTTTCCGTACAGATATCCATTTGAAACAGACTTCCATCTCAAACCAGCGCTGACTGATTGCTTCTCCATTGGGAAACCAGACTGCAAAACATCTCTGGCCCAGGGACCCGCCCCTGAACAGCAGAAGACCTGTGTTCATGTCAAAATGGGATGCTGTTGACAAAAAACAGGGCAGTAGCAGAAGACCAGTGTTTGCCTTGCTCATAGTGACAAAGCCACCTCTTCCTTTCTTCCTTTTAATTTCTGTTTTGCAGAGCATCCACATCTACAGTCTGCATTAAAATTTGCTTCCTTAGAGCAGAACCAGAAACCAGAATGGTAGGCTGACAGTCTCGATAGGATGCACAGGGTGCTCTGCACTCATGGTTCTCTCCTCCCTACATGTCTGCGAGGCTGCTGAACATCGACACTGTTATGGAAGAAAGGAGAGATGAGAGAGATTTATCTCACTGGTCTAATCCTCAGGGATGCAGATTGACGAACGTATAGATATAAACAATTTCTTTATTGTTTAGATGCCTACTTAAGGATGTGGTCTAAGAATTACAGAAGAATGTGAGACTGAGAAAGAAATGAGATTTTTGTCTGTGCCAGTCTTGTATTTAGGCTGTTACCAAGCTTTATTTGCAGAATTCCAGCTTTCTCAATTGCTTTCATTGTATTTCTGAATCTGTACTCAAGGCCATAGTTAACACATGCGGTCACAAAGGATGATTTCTGCAGCTATTTGCCTCTTTCTGTCAGATGATAAATTTACAGCTTCAGTCAATGGATTTGTATGCTAGAAGTGTCTTTCACTGTCATTTGCTATAGTGTGTAAATTGCCGTCAGCCTCTGTTAGAAGCTGTGGTTAATACGTGCAACAAAGGGCTGTTTCCTTCCTGGGCCCAGTCCCAACCCAAAATGTTTTTCAGTCTCATACTAGCTTATTAAAGGAATATATTGTTCCCTTTATCCCAACCAATTTAGCTGCAGCTGCCAGCCTATAGCACCAAGAGTCAGATCTACTCCAATTATTACTTCAAATTAAGACAAATAAAACTTGGGGAGACAGCTTATAATGATTTTCTCTTAGTGTGCAGTGAGATAAATTTGCTGTTATTGGAGGTGACTGAATTTTTTCCATAGGAACTGCTTTCTATGAGGAAAACCTCAATTAAAGCGAATCAGATGTTCTGAAGACATGCATCAATTAAGATAAAATTTTGTTGGAAACCTGTCGCCTTCTAGTCTTGCCTGGAGGACTGTTAGACTTCCAGATGACTCCCTTGCTAGTGGGTTGTGAAAAAGAAAGGGCTCCCAGACCGGCTTTCTGCCTCCTTCCCCCATGTGCAGACTGCTGGATTGCCTGAGCCAGAAGATCTATGCCCACTTCGGTGTCCGGACTATCCAGCTCTGAAGCTGTCACATCAGCAGGCTTGCGTTTCTCCTGCACCCCATGAGAACGAGGTCTGTAGCAGCACAGAAACTCAGAAGCTCCCGCTGAAAGTTTTCTTTAGGAAATATCCAAAGGAAATATTTGGGTTGCTATATCCCCCAAACTCTTTTACCCTAGTCCCCTTGTACTTGACTTATTAGTAATATTATTTTTAAGTGAAAAAAAACTTGTATTCTGGCTGTGGTAGTATTTCTACCAGCTTTTGTAGTACTTGGGAACAGGGCTAAAATGGGAGAAAAAAGGAAAAGCAAAGAAACCTGAGATTTCCATACATGTTGCTTAAATTTCCTTCCCCCTCCTATTTTCTTAATAAAAAAATGTGTTCAGAGAGATTCAGGGTAAGATCAGGCCATACATGTGCAAGGCAGGACAGGTCAGGAAAGGAAGGAGCACTCGATCCTTTTGCACTGAGTCACTGGAGAAAGCAACTTTTAGCCATTAGCACAGAGGAGCAGAGAAAGGACTGTAGCTCTTCAGCTGTAGATTTGGGCATCCACAACAACTGAATCCAACTTATTCCCTATCTCATCTTCCTGGCCAATAACCCACCTCTTGCAGGAGGCCTGTAGCAGTACAGGACATGTAGCCAGGGAAGTCCTCCTGACAGACACCGATAAGTCTGTGGATAGCTACTATATATGATTAATATCTGCTGTATTTTGCTGTATTTTTAGCATATAAATAGTGACTCAAGAAGTTCTACATGTTGAAAATGAGAAGTAGTGCACACAAGGAACTATGTGTGCTTTCAGTATTACTCCTTCATATCTGCTTCTGTTTGCATCAGGAGACAAGATGCCTGATGATATACGCTCTGGGTGCAGCCCTGGAGTTAATAATCCCTCCTTAGTACAATGTTGTCTCCAGAAGTGATCTTCTTTCCTGTCATTGGGCTCTCTCCCTTGTTCCTCACAGCTTGACGTGGCCATCCTCCCTGCACCTCCATTAAACTAAGCACTGTTACTACAAATAGCATCACTCTGCCATGTTAAAATTAGAAAAAAAAAGAAAAGTAAAGATCGAAGTCTTGACAGACAATTTTGTAGAATAAATTTAAATGTCCTGGGTGAGATAGAACGACAGCAGCTGACAACTGAAGTTTCTTCTTTGTGATTTTCTTCTTTGCAATCTGAATCAACGTGATAAACTCAACTGTAAACTAAGAAGGCAAGAGTTATCTCAGTTTCATAGCAAATCTTAACGTTTATTGTGACTGTAATTGGAATTGGAAAAACAAGATGCTGAATCTAAGAATGGCAATAAGATCTGATTATTCAAATTCTGAAATAAAATTCTGCCATGACAAAAATGTTGCTCTTTGGCGACATTTACAGTGAATAAAGAACAACGAATCTCTGACAGTAGTTCCCAGAAAAATTAAACAAAGACAAAACAAGCAGAATTAGAGTTTGTTATTATTTTCACTTGATGAGATCATAAAATAGCCTTGTTGGGCAGATGGGCCCAAGAAGCACATCCTCTCCAACAGGTATATTTGTGCCAGGTGCTCTGCCTGGAGGATGATACAGGGAAGACCTAACCTAGCAGTGTCTGCCATTCTCCTGGCTGCTCTCCTAGGACCTGGGCTGTCTTACAGTGCACCCAGAGCTTGGGTTAGTTCGCAACACTGAACTTCAATACAATAATAGTTTTTTTCCTTTTTTCTTTAGAGACATAACCTTCCCCAGCATCTAAGGGCTGTATCAAGCCTCTTCTCTTTCTGCTGTGAGCATGGTACAACTTTTCTAACGTAGTGCTCACAGTGCTGTGCATTTCAGAAAACAAAAAAAGATCCAAAAGCTCTCCCAAGGGAAGATGTTCCACCTCACATGCTAAGAAAAGAAGGGGACATGAACATGTGGCACATACACAAAATACTGATGGGAGCCGCTCAGTTCCTGTGGGGATGAGTGTGACACAAGAACTGCCATGAAACAGAACACTGGGAATCTTGGGGTTTGGTTATCTGACTGCTTGTATTCAAATAAATTTAGTTCGCAAGGCTGCCAGCTAAGAACTAGCCGAATCTTTGTCCTAGCCTGCATCCTTACAGCAAAGTGAGCCAATGCAGGTTACTTTGTGACCAGCTGTACGTGTGATCGCTACAGTTTGTGTGCCAAATCAGGTGCTTGTCAATATATGAGAGTAAGATCTGTTAAACAGAGTTGATTTTTGAGCAGCTTTTCTTTCTTTTAGCCTTCACTGATATGTTGGCATTAACTTGGAGACAACAATATAAAAGAAAAAAAAAAAGCTGCACATGGAAGGTGCCTACTGTTATTTAATTTTAATTATTCCTGTATTTATAACTGCCTTAAAACTTCTTCTTACTTCAGGACCCCTAACGCAAAGGGCTTTCTTTCCACGTCTCCTTGTAGTAAATCTTGTTCTTGTTAAAGAAGATGTCATTTACATGCAATTGATCGTTGACCAAAAGCTGCTTCAGAAAGGGCTTAGGAACAGAGGCAGAAAATTAAGGAAGTTTTCATTATTTGCCTTTTTCCTGTATTATACATTATAACATTCTGCATTTATTACCTAATACCTTTCTTCTCTTTCTTTCAATCTACATGTGATTGATGGCATTATGCTTCAGCACCAGCACCCCAGTTTTAAATTAACTAATTAATAACTAATTAACTAATTAACTTACAGAACACTTATAGAAAATAGGAGGATCTGCTTGGGTGAAACTTTTCAAGTAGCTGCTTTTATTTACCCGGCTTTTTCTGATATGAAAAATGCTCCAGTCATTTAATCAACTTTGTGGCCCTGCACTGGACTCTTTCTTGTACTGGAAAGCCCAAAACTGGATGCAGTACTCTAGATGTGGCCTCACCAGTGCTGAAAAGAGAGGAGGGATTACCTCACTTGACCTGCCAGCACTACTTCCTACAGCAGCTCAGGATTCTGTTGGCCTACTTTGCTGCAAGAGCATATTGATGGCTTCTGGCCAACTTGGTGTTCATCAGGAACCCAAGATCCTTTCCTGCCACATTGCTTTCCAGTCAGTCAGACCCAGTACGTACTGGTCCATGGGGTTATTCCTCCTCAGGTGCACATTTCACCTTGTTGAACTTCAGGGCATTCCCCTTCGTAAATCCGTGCTGACTTCTCCGGATTACATTCTTGTCCTTTATGTGTTGGAAATTTCTTGAGGACAGAAGTGAAATTTGCATTGTGGTCTTCAGCCACCTTTCCCAATTGCCATGACCTTCCAAAGATATTTGACAGCAGCCATTAAATTATATCAACAAGCTTCCTGGGTGTAATCCATAAATCCACATGGATCTATATGTGTTCAGTTTGACTGAGTGCTCCCTAACTTTGTCCTCCTCCACCTAGTGTTTCTTGCTCCCTGTTTTCCTTCTGGGGCCTGTGATTCCTTAAGTCTGGTTTACCAGTGGAGATTGAGGCGAAGAAGGCATTGAGCACCTCAACCTTTGCTATGTCATATATCACCATCTCCTCTGCCCCATTTGGCAATGGACTCATATTTTCCCTACTCTTCCTTTTGCTGACTTTTATAATCCTTTCTTGTTGGCCTTTGCATCCCTTGCCAGACTCACCTCCAGGTCAGCCTTGGCTTTCCTGGATCTATCCCTGCAAGATCAGACAGCAAATCTGTGTTCATCCTAAATAACTTGCCTTTGCACCACTTGTATGCTTCTTTTTTCTGTTTGTGTTCAGTTAGGAACTCTTTGCTCATCCATGCTGGCTTTCTACTGCCTTTGTTTTATTTTCTATTAATTGAGATGGACCACAAGTTACAAATATACTGAGATTTGCAAGTTGACGACTGAGCTCTGGACTTGCATTCCAAATTTGGTCTGTGTTTTCAATCCACTAGTCCCAATGAACTTTTTCCTTGTTCACTTCTGTCCCAAGAACTTGCTTTTCTTGGTGAGGTGTTTCCTGTATTGATAGTGAAGCACTTGTTTGTGTGAGCAGTTTCCCTGAGTTCTTCACATATGCTGTCAGTCGCTTGCTTTGATTGGATGTGTTTGAGACAAGCAAGAGAAAAAGAGAGACTGGTTGGCACTATACAAATAATTGCTACTGCTGTAGTGACACGTGCATGTGAAGTGATATAAATTGGCAGTGATAATAACACAAAATGATAATGAAGAACTTGGCAAACATTTGCTAAGTACAAGCATAGCCAGTCACAGCACCTCTCCAGCACAGCTGAATGGATTTTAGAGACTACATTCAGTTGAGAATATCAGCAAATCCGAAGTGCCTTCTATATATGCTCTTAGTCATTCAACCAGAATAGAGCTCTTGTGTAATTGTCATGTACCTACTGTGAAACAGGGTATACACAGAACAGGAGATCATGAAGACTGTATATATATGTATATATATATATATATATATAAAAACCTATATATGTGAAAGATAAAACACTTGAGAAGTGCTGACTTTGGGCTCAGCAAGTAAAACTTGGTGAGAGCTGCCATGCTTTATAGGATAACAGAACAATTACATTGAGCTTTGATTATATTGCATCCACATCTGCTAAAAATCCTAAACAAATAGACTGAGGCACGAGCCTACTTTGCACTCATTTGCAAGCCTTACTTTATCACTGGTTTAATAGTATTTGAGACAACACAGACTTTGTCACAAGACTGTGCCATTAAGTCTGCAAGCATACAAGCAAATGAGCCAGAAAAGTAATTAATTTTCTCCTGAAAAACAAGTTCTCAGAAATCACTTTTAGAAATAGAACACTTGGAAAAAAGAATCACTTAATATATAGGAATAAAAATGTTGTTACAGTCATAGTAATTGCTAGCAGAGTGGCCATGTGGTAGTTTTTCTACTTTCAGTCGTTTATAGTGCAACAGAAAACAGTCTGAAATTTTCTAGGCCTCAAATAAATGTTTTTAAAGGGTCACTCATTGTCTCAAAAGCCACCACCTGCTGTGGTCGTTCTTGAAATAAGTTCATCCAACCCTTGTCTTCAAGATTTGGGGAAGTATCATTGCTCCTGGGTTAGAGCTGGGACATGAAACTGCTGAGCTGAGGAAAGGAACCACAAGGATATGGTGATGATGACATATAGCCAGCATGACCTACAGAGAAAAACTCTTAAAAAAAAAAAGAGATGTATGCTTAAAGGATGAGGCTTTTTTTTGTTTAGTCATTTTTCTTATCTTTCCCCTTTGGTCACATCAGAGCTAAGCAGAATTTGAAAAAGTGTTTCAAATAAGCATAAACAACTTAATTCTGTATAGAAGGGTTTTCCTGTTCTCAAAAGAGTTTTTACATAATTCTGAAATATATTTTTATATATTTATAAAGAAATAAAGGAATTAATCATCCTTTGTTCTTAACAGCATTTGGAGAAATGACTCTTGTCTTTCTGGGTTTGGAAATAAATATATTTCAATTTCTTCACAATAGACTTCTATTAAGTATTTCACAAGCACAAATTACAAATCCCAATAACCAATGCTTTTCCATTTTCCAAAAGAACAAAAGAAATCTATAGAAGGGTAAGCAAAGCACACATTGTGAAGGAACATTTCCAACATTCCTCCATAACCCGTGTATACATGTATTTACGAAGTTTCTGAATCTCGGGGCCTGGTCTCTTGAGACTCATCCTTGGCTGGCAGAAGATACAAACTTGACATTCTTTGATTAGCTGGAACATCTCGTTTTATAAAATATGTAACTCAAAGATAAGTATTTGCTATTCTCAGTCACAATGGGTATAATAGTTTTCAGTGTACCTTTTTCAGCGCAGGCAGGTTTGTAGTGATTTGATGTACAAAAAAAAGATGCTATTTTTGGGCACCTACACGAGCCTATACTATACCTGTATTATATTCCACCAGGTGTGGTAGAATACCAGCGAGTTTTGAACCAATATTTTTCTTCAGTTTCTCTGCTGCCTGATGCACGCTGCTTGACATAAGCTACATACAGACTACCAATTGGTATTTCTTTTCTTGTTCAGTGTTTTGTTTCCTTCAGGTAAATAAGTGTAATAATGCTGTGTGCTGTATGTTTGCAGCACATTTTGCTTTATAAAGGAAAAAGAAAATGCTGGTTTTCTTTTCCAGCAAAATGTAACTCCTTTTGTATCTAAACTCTGCTTGTACAAATTACAAGGCAGTTGAATATGGGATCCCAGTTACTTGGAACATTAATCTTAGTAAATGTTATACTATCAGCACTCGGTACCTGGTGACTTCTCTACACAATGTGTCACATAAAGAGTACAGAAAAGTTATCTCTGCCCTCAAAAGCTCTGAGGACAAGCACGAGAACTGGGAAAGCTCCTAGAACAGTGGTCACATTGGAAGGTTGAGGGGGGCAGTACAGATGGGCAGCCACATTGCCATGTCACCCTGCCTCACCTGCAGTTGTGTTTGTTGTGCCTTTATCCACAGCTTACTGACATAGTTTCCTAGAATCATAGAATAATAAAATGATTAGATTTGGAAGGGACCTTAAAGTTCATCAAGTTCCAACCCCTCTGCCATGGGCAGGGACACCTCCCATTAGAGCAGATTGATCAAAGCCACATCTAATCTGGCTTTAAACACTTCCATGGTATTGGTAGTCCACTGTCTCTGGAAATTTTCTTGTGAGATAAAAGTTCAAGGAGATCTGGAGATCCCTGAAAATATCAGAGCTTCAAATCTTGTGAGCCTGGTTTGGGATAAGTGCTCTGGCATTTGCATTCCTTTGTGAAGGTTAAAATCTACCTTCAAACAATCTTTCCTACACAAAGGACATTCTCAGTGATGAACAGGGTTAATGGTAATGGTAATTCAAAACCCACCTCACCACTCAAGACCGAAGCAGCAGTGAAGCACTGTAATTGGAGCTGACTCTTCCCAGAAGAGCAACACATTCAGACAGCACGGCAGAGAGGAGCTGGCTTGGGCTCAGAAAGCCAGATTAGCCTAACTAACCAGCCTTGGGCTTTGCCAGAGAGAATAAACTCTGCTTTCACAAAATGGGCAACGTTGTGGTGTCACAACTAAACCTGTGCCTGGGTGAAATGGTTTCTTTAGACCTAGTTTAGACATCTCCAGGATTGCAGTAGGCCATGCAGACACAGCCACAGGATTTCTCTTAGGGAGACCAGTCTGACCAGTTAATGAGAGTCAAACCATTACATGCCTGCTCTCTCTTGGACAAGCCAGATTGGTTTATGTAAGTTTTCCCTGTTGGGTTCTGTCTATGTTTGAAAGATTCCTCAAAGCTTTGTGAAGTCAGGTCAATACTGAGCAGGTCTGCACTAGGTATTAAGAAGGGCTTGTGGAGGGAACCTGCAGGGCACTGAGACACAAGTTCTTCCCAACCCCTTGGTGTTCCTCAATTTGACTGCAAAGTTAGGATCCAATGAACTGTTACAGTTCTCTGCTTTGCACTGTTCTGGGACATTTACATCTACACTGGGAAAATCTAGAGTCCCTAGGGGTTTCATGTCACTAAAAAAATTATCTCCTCCTTTTAATGCTACGAGGGAAAATTGGAAAAAGATCTTTCTTTAAATTTCTAATTAGAAGCTACCAGACTTAATCATTTGTCATACTCAATACAGAGCAGAGGTGATATCTGAACATCTGAAGTGTGCAAACCTTGCTTTAACTGATTACCTCAGATTTGTGAAGTTTGGTTTAGGCTTAATGATTAAATTTTTATAATGTTTTTTTACTCTTAAATTAAAGTCATATAGAAAATATCCATCATTATGTCCTTTTCCCCAGGTAATACATATGAAACAAACTCTGGATTGTGCCTCATCTGGCAGGATTTCAATGAAAAATTACCCTAGCTAACTAAGACACAGGATTGCAAAGGGTAAAAAAACAATCTTAATAATTCATCTGTAACTGCTTTTGTGAAGAGGCAGAGATACAAGTAGTAAATACAAATATATATAAATACAAAAAAAAAAGATATTAAAAATGTACAGATATAAGCCTGGAAACAGATATAACTTACTCAGAAAGTGCTTTGTTTAAATTTGTTTCCATGGAGGGTTTTTTTTCTATGGTAGTTTATCTTCCAGTCTGAAGATAATCAAAAATCCAATTCGCTGTTGCTAGGGTATTATTGTTTTATCTTAGTTTGGAGAAAGCTGATTCTAATGCATTAAAACTGCTCTTCAAAGGGGGAAAGAAGAGACTACCTCTGTAATTAGAACAGTTTTCCTACAACTGGTTCATGACACTACTTAAAAAAAACAAACAAAAATACGAAACAACAAAAAGAAATTTACTCCAAGTAATTTCATCTTTCTTTTCAAGGAGGATTAAAACCTTGTCTTTACCGTAATTTAGTAATGTATTATTAGTATTCAGTATCAGTCACAATGTTATAATTCATTCAGTGAGTATTTCTCAGTTACCTGGTTAACATAAAAATTCTAAGCAACCTCTGATTTTACTTCAAAAACTCATCAGCCCTTTTATATGTCATTTGCCTTTGAGCAGATAAGAAGCTTACAAAAGTAAAATTACAGTGCTTACTCAAAAAACTAATCTCCATTGGGCTGATTTGCCACCAGCCCCTCCCCAACCTGCAGTAATATTTTCAAAGATTCATTTTTCCTGTGGCAAATATTTCACTTGCTGTCAATTTAAGTTCTTACACCAATGAATCGCAACTGCTTATTTCTTGAAATATTGAAAAAGCAAGCAGCTAAAAGGGAGTACTTAATTTCTTGTGTAAAGAAAGAATACCGGATTTGTATAAGGGAGAGACAGAGGACAAGACTGTTTGCAACTGTGACAAATCACAGAATCATAGAATGTTTAGAGTTGAAGGGACCTTAAAGATCATCGAGTTCCAACCCCCCTGCCATGGGCAGGGACAGCTTCCATCAGACCAGGTTGCTCAAAGCCCCTCCAGTTGGGCCTTAAACACTCCCAGGGATGGATGGGGCATCCCCAGCTTCCCTGAGCAACCTGTTCCAGTGCTTCACCACCCTCACAGTAAAGAATTTCTTTCTGATATCTAATCTAAATCTCCTGTTACTCCGCTTTAAAGCTGTTACCCCTTGTCCTGTCACTACACTTCTTGACAGAGTGTCCCTCTCCAGCTCTCCTGTAGGCTCCCTTCAGATACTGGAAGGCTGCTACAAGATCTCCCTGGAGCCTTCTCTTCTCCAGGCTGAACAAGCCCAGATCCCTCAGCTGAAGTTCGTAGGAGAGGTACTCCATCCCTCTGATCATCTTCGTGGCCCTCCGCTGGACCTGTTCCAATAGTTCCATGTCCTTTTTATGTTGAGGACTCCAGAGCTGGACACAGTACTCCCGGTGGGGTCTCACAAGTGCAGCGTAGAGGGGTAGAATCACCTTCCACGACCTGCTGGCCACGCTTCTTTTGATGCAGCCCAGGATGCGGTTGGCTTTTTGGGCTGCCAGTGTGTACTGCCGGCTCATGTTCAGCTTCTCATCCACCACCACTCTCCAGCCCTTCTCCACCCAACATGTATTTGTGCTTGGGATTGCCACATCCAAGGTACAAGACCCTGTACTTATCTCGGTTGAACTCCATGGGATTTGTACTAGCCCACCTCTCAAGCCAGTCCTGGTCCCTCTGGATGGCATCCCTTCCCTCCAACATGTTCACTGCACCACCGAGAGTGAAATGAATGAAATGAAACCAGTCAGGAACTTGTATACCTAGTCCTGTGAGTCTTTAGTGCAGAGCAGGAGCAACAGCGTCCAGTACCCCTCAGGACCTGGAGAAACTCCTCCCCTGCCATCAGTAGCTTAAAAAATTGTAGCTGCAGGAGCTACTTAGTGGAATGGCCATCAGCTCCAGAGGCCCTCTGCTGTCCAAGGTCTCCTTTAGGTCTTAGACACGTAACTTCACTGGGATAAACTAACTCACCCTCCAGAAAATCTCTTGGAATGGTCTTGTTCACAACACCTTTACTTGCATTCCGATCTGATCCAGATAGTCAGAGAAATGCTGTCCGTGCAGGTTTGACCCAACCGGATTGACTGTGCAGGGAAAACAGCATTATCCATGGCTATATGAGTATGATTAGCATAATGATGTGTGTCAGGTGTGATATAATTTAGAGTGATTGAAAAATTCTGCTGATATACTGAACATCCACAGTGTCAGTTTTTTTCAAACTAGACCAATCCAGCTTTTATCTTAACTCTACCGGTATACAAGACTTCTGACAGGGTCAGCAGAGTCATCGCAGTCATATATGAATACAAATGAAAGAAAAATCTGGCTTCAAGTGAAAGAGGAAAGATATCAGAGAGGATATACAGAGTTCCTCAAGAGCTGTGTCTAAGCGTGCATTATTCTAGCTTCAGTGTCTAAATTAAACTGGCCTGTGTTCCATCCACATGCTGTGACAGATGCAGGAAGGTTGACAAGTGCAAAATTAGCCATACTTCTGAATGTCTTCAGGCTTGGTTTTGTTTTGGTTTCTTTGTCTTTTTGCATTAAAAAAACTTTGTTGTAGAGGAACAGTCACCCCTGGGAGCCTTGTAGCTCTGTTTGTAGGGATTGTACTTGCCTTAATATATTTACCTGAGGGGCAAGGTGCAATAGCAGGAGACCAGTCATTCACTAAAGAGTCTGACAGGTCCCAGAACAAAACCCATCTCTCATTGTCCCAGCCTGGATTCTCAGAAATGCCACTCTCAGGAACTCTTGTAGCTGTGTATGGGTGAAGGCTGGTTGAGTCCTGAGTAAAGCTTTATATATCTCCAGAGTGTTCTTTGCTTCTTCCAGAGGATCTGCTCTCTAGTGACTCCCAAACTAGTTAGATGTCTAGTCTGACACAGTGTGGTTTCTTTTAGATTGTTATAGAGTGTGAGCAGAAATAATAAGCAATCCTTCCCACCTGAGTGTGGACATGCTCTTCTATGCAAAGAGTATTATTTCTTGACATAATGGAATGGGACAGAGTGCCAGCTCTTTCCAGTTTGACTTTTTGATCTCTCTTTTAAATCATTCATGATTGCAGATGCACCAAAACCTTGCTTAGGAGACAAAGGACCACCACGCCCCACTCAGAACCACAGGCAGGCAGAGAGCATCAGCAGAAACATGCTTAGAGTGAAAACTCAGTTCCATCAACTGCTATCGTTCACCTGGCTGTGGACAGGATTCCACATTTATTTCTGGGTTGTTCTGATGACTCTTTTATCCAGACTAAACATTCATGGGTACACTTTCCAACACACTATTTTCCCAGAAACGGTAATAGTGGATGAATTTCAAAGTAATTTCACAGCAGTCACACTTTAACCTGCCTTCACCCTCTGCCTCATGGTGGCTGAATCACTGAAGAAATGACTCAAGACATTTTCCTTCTCAAGATCAGTTGCATCAGAACCATTTTTACTGATATATAATAATATGATGCTAGACACCAGGAGAGCTTTTTAGGCCCAGTCTAGACACAATATTTCACTTATGCATTTGAGTTTTCATCTGTAAATTTTCATTTTGGTTTTTTTTTTTTTTTTAATATAAAAAGGAACCAGTCAAAATCTACACTTTACTCAAGCAGTAAATGAGGGAAAAAATAACATCTCTCATTACATCTGCTCAATACTGCAACTACCTCATTTAAAATAACAGCAGTATCAAAAAAGGAAAAAAACATCTTAAACATGACTGCATATTTAAGCTTTCCCTTTGCAATTGCTCCAGGCTCAGTAATGTGCAACATTCAGAGTAATTTGAATATAATTGAAGCCTTCTTTTTTTTTTAATGCGTGTGTTATGAAATTCTGAGTCGCTGGAGGTGAGCAGACACCGTGTGTCACCTACTTTACTATCTTGCTTCAGAGATTTGACTTATTGAGAAGTAAGCTTAATGCAAATAAAATGGCTTTCCCCTCCTGGCATTTGGCAGGCATATAGAAACTCAACAGAGGAGCAGAGGCACTCGGTCTCAGAACTGTGTTTGGGAAGAATAGGAAGCATTTACATTCAAACCAAACCAACTGTGACAACCTCTAAGCAGTGCCTCATTTCAGAAAGTTCAAGCCTGGGAATGAAAGGCAAACTATATGTAATTGTCAATTAAAATAATCTAATATAGGTTTTTCTTGCTTTTGGTGGAAGGGTGGACAGAGACTTTCTGGAAGCCCACTTTTGTTTTTTCATTTCCTTAGCATATAAAGTTCAGGAGAACTGAATCACATCCATAGCCAACAAATATTATACACCTCATGGGAGAAAAGCTGATGGAAGAGGCACTGTCATTTCAGATCGCCTCTCAGCAGTTCATATCCACAACTGGTATAAGCTAATACAACTTCACATCAAAATTAGTTCTAAAACAGTTTTTAAGAAAAGAGTGACTTCATATTAGAATTCAACATTCCCCATTTGGGAAATCTAAAATACTCTTAGACAGTTGCATTCAGAAATGAAAACCAGAGAGTTTCTGTCAATTTACTCAGATCAGAAATAAACATAGAAATGGCAGCATAGCCAAGGTAAGTAGAAACACATGGAAATTCCTGCTTGCCGAAAAATTATATGTACACTATACATTGGCTGGCTGCACCTTTGGATTTACAGGATTTAAATCAGATCAGAATTTGGTCCTCAGAGTATTCAACATGCAGTTCTGGGAAAGGGTCCAGAAGAATTCAGTCAGTAACCATGAGGACTGTCAATTTATAAGACATAAGTTGCAGACTGAAAAAATATGTATTGTTAGGCAGTAAAATTACATTTTTATTTCTTATTGAATTTGGAGCTACACTGCAAGGTGTAGAAAATACTCAGCTAATAGAACATTGTGTATATTTACTGAATCTGGGAAATACCCTCAGGACAGCAGCTCTCAGTCCTGCCAGGGTACTTTCCATAGGCCCTGAGCTACAGTAGTGTGTACGTGAACACCAAGGGTGTTTCATGGTCTTCCATTTTCTTACTGCTATTTTGTCAACTGAATGAGTATATGGTTATTTACCAATATATAAACCTGAGAGGTATTTTAAATACTGTTTTAGTAACATTCAGGTGTTAACCTATGGCTAAAACAATCAAGATAGGAGTAGGGCAGCAGTTCAAGCTCTGCTGGCCTTGAATACGCAGAGGCACACCGCAATCAAAGTCTGGTTGGAGGGCTGGACCACAGCAGTGAGAAATCAGTGTATGCTGTGGACTTACCATGAATAGATCTACTTACAGAGAGCTACCCCAGGGCATAGCTGTGGCTGCATCACTGACTCTGAGATCTCAGCTGTACCTCTTTCTTCCAGGTATTCCTTCCAAGATGAAGAAGACATGTTCATGGTAGTTGATCTCTTACTTGGAGGTGACCTGCGTTACCATTTGCAGCAGAATGTCCACTTTAACGAAGGAACTGTCAAGCTGTACATTTGTGAGCTGGCGCTTTCCCTGGACTATTTGCAGAGATACCACATCATTCACAGGTGAGTGAATTTCAGCTGAGGGATGGATGGGCTGCTTTCTTTTGTCAGAGCAGAGGAATTTTATCAGATATCTGATTACATGGTTCTGTTTATTCAAAACCTCTGAAAAGTTTTTGTTCTTATCCAAGGGTGGAATTGGGCTACAAAAAGTGTTTTAAGTGTTTTCTTTCTGCCCTCAGCCATTCAATAGCCCCATATCCTTCTCTTGTTTTTATCTCATACCATGAAGTATGTTTTTACTATGATCTTTAAACACTAAATACAACCCATAACAACCTCCTGGCTGCTTTGAATTTATTTTTATTTCTCCAGTGCCCCAATGTTCCTGAACACAAAATGTAATTCAGTACAACAACTTTGCACAACATCAGGGAAAGGCCACAAAACCAAAGGCTGAGAATACAGAACAATTTGTTTACTTGCAGAATCTGCATGAAGGTCAGAAGCAGGAAGAGAATTGGGGAAATAAGAGAATAGTAGAATTTAATTGGAACAGTGATAGATGGTGCATCCTTTTTTGCACTTCTTAGATTACAACAATCTGTTATTTTCACCGCTTTACAGCTGGCAATCATGGTATTCATGTCAGAAAAGGTGTTAAGCATCAGAATCTGTTTGTTTTCCTTAAACAATTTGGTATTTAATTGAAGCAGTCGGGTAACTTGTCTTCTCATGTTATCACAACAAATGTGACATTATAAAATGTCTATTTTACCCTTTTTAGGCTATATTCAGGATATTGCTCTCTGATTTACAGTGGTCTGAACATAAAAAATAATTAGGCTTGTGTATTACTGAAGCTGGATGTGAGTTTCAGAGACCAAACTAAACTGAGCTGTGCCATAGATCTTCAAGTGTCAGTATGAATAAATAAATAAATTTATTTTTTATATACATATACAAATATACTAATTAAGAGTTTTCATCCCATCCACCTACCAGAGCTGCCACATGACTTTGTAATAAAGAGCCAATAAAAAGTATGATCTGACTTTCTGAAGAGGGAGGGTCCACACAAAATCCCCCTGAGCTGAGGGGCAGTGGTAGATAGGTGTTCTGTATTACTGAAACTGTACAAGACAAAATTCAAGTAAACATAGAATTCGTTTTGTTTGTAATTAAAACTCCCACAAATGTTGCAAGCAATTTCTGGAATTTTGTATCTTCAGCACACTGTTATTATTTTAGTACATTTCCATGTATTTTGCACACATTCTCCCTTCAAAGTGAGTATTTTAAAAGTGGAGCTCAGAATTTTGACTGACCTTTGTTTCTATGCCGTAAAGAATGTTCTTGTGAAGACAAACTGATGTGCATTTTTCTCACCCTCATTTTAATGACAAGACATTTTATGCATTTATGCTGTCAAAACATTTGTGAGAGAATCCAGTTGGTAACATAAACTTGTATTTTGCTACGAGCTTGTGACTTCAAACTGTTTCACAGAAAACCCTCTGAAAGGGTAGATGCCTTGAGAGGATGAAGGACTGGACTGAAGTCATTGTGGGTGTCCATAGGTTTTTGTGACAGTGTCTGCATTGCCATGGCCTAATTGTGACATTGGGCAAGATAGTTAGTTTGCTTTAGTATTATTTAATCATGAATAGTAAGCACTTGATTTTGTTTAAGTCTCTCTTTTGCACTGGTTGCAGTACAGAGCAACACCACCGGCTTCACCAGGTGTTGATTTGCAGCAAGGCAGGGATGTCATGGGGGTCTGGAGCTGGTTGTTGGCTCCACCTGGGGGCAAGGTCTGGGGTTTGGGGTTTGTTTTCGCTGTACACCAAAAGTTTTCACAAAACCAGGCATGTGAAAATACCTGTTTCTTAGCCTGTGGTGGTTTCCAATGGCTGGTTAGCTGGGATTATTTTTAGGGTATAAAGGATCTGATTCAGGGCTCTGCTGTGTTATAGAAAAGGTGCTTATTTTGAAGCTTGCGGATTTGAGATCTGATCACAGCTCTTCTGCTTACTGCCCAAGGTCACCCAACTGTGGCACGAGGAGCCTTTTTGGGTCTCATCTTCCCACCAATTACCATAAAATCCCAAACAATCCACACCCCGGTGAACATGTTACTTAGCCAGGAGAGTCCTAGCACGTTCTGCCTTCTGCTTCACTGCCACCTGGAACAGCCCTCTGCCGCACGGGTCTTCAGCTGCCATAAATCTCTGTAGCATGGCTGGCATCAAGAGCTCAGTGCTGATATAAATTGGCTCAGGAGATGAGCCAGCAGCGACGCACAGTGAGGAGACATGTAGCCTTTCCTTTACCGTGGCAAACACACTCTCTCGGCCAGAGATGAAACCAGTGAGCTGGCTGGTGTTTATACTTCACAGTAGCAGACCCTGGCAATATAGCGTTGTGACCAAGTGCTTCCAGTCAGCATTTACATGCTAACCTACAAAACTGTACTAGATCTTTCACATTTTGAAGTCACAAAGTGCCTTGGCAGCAAAAGGGGTTAAAAGTTGGTGAGTCACAGAGTCATTGAAGCCCCCTACTAAATTTTGTCTGGGCTGCAGAGAAAGAATAGTTGAGTCATTCATCAGACTCGGTAGGTGGATTTCCAAATTGTGGTATTATAAAGAGCTGAATATATGATGTGTGAGTCAGGAACTTAACTCCTCCTCAATATTTACAGATGTGTATGAAATGTGTTCAGGTTTCCATTACGATTGCATCCGGCAGCATGACAGAATGGTTTGTTCAAGATTAACCTGCAGCCCCAGGAGTTTACTATAAAAGGAAGTGGGAATGAAGGGGACAGGGCAGGAATTATCAGGCATGTGTGAATGGATGTAGAAGTGTCCAGATCAGTCCTATGCCAGTTCTGCTTGGAGATGCCTTGCAATGCCTCTGTATTTACTGATGTGGTTAGAATTGTGTACTTTCAATGTAGCAATCATTTCAACAATAGTAGTATTGTTTCTGCAGGCACAACTTTAACCACAATTAGTTTAAATTCCACTGCTGTTCCGGTACTTTTTTGAAACTTGTAATTTTTATTAATGGTATCCATGTATATAAATCCCTGTTTGTCACACACAGTCCTGCAATGGTGGTTTTATTTTATATGGCACAATTATGAATGCTTCATTGTGCGTCTCACTTGCAGCTTGACTTTACATAGATGTTCACTCAGAATTGTAAACACTTTGAAAAGAAAAGCTGTAAGTTTTAAGCTATGATCTGAAGACTCTTCTGGGCAAAATTTTTCACTTCATTTACACAAGAGCTAACTTAATATTGAGATAACTCTAAATTGTTGGTCACAGGTAAGAGCTACATTACAAAGTCCTAATCCCCCCCAGCCTTGCCCCCCAGCCATATATCTTAAATGAAAAAAATAATTATTTAAAAGGTGGATGAGTGGTGTTTATTATAGACCCTTGGATCCATTATACACAGAATGTGTTCTGATAATTCACACGGTCTCCTTCATTTTCAGATGTTGGATAACTCAACCTTCTTCTTTCACAAATGTTGCTGTTCATACATTTCAATAAAACCACCCACTCCCTCACCAAAGTAGGCTGCCCATTTTCATTCTGCTGGTTCTTCCAGCAGTAGCTCTACTGTTATCCTTTCCAAGATGCTCTTGCAGCTAGAGCCTTGGCTTGGAGCAGCACTGGCCCTATGGTGCTCCTGCTGCCACCCAAGTAATATGCTAATGCTGATAAAATCACATTTTCTTTTTCTAAGGGGGCAAGTGTTAACTGCGTTGCCTTTACAACTTTTCATCATCGTTTGGCTCCATTAGTTTACATCTGCTCAGAAGGGAGGCTGGATGTGGCAGATGTCTGGAAAGGGAATTGTGGTAACCTTCCAGCATAATTTTAGGATTCTGTACTAGCTATTTGATCTGCATGCCCAGGGCTTCTTTATTCCAGTGGGGTTTTTTAATGCAAAACCATTTGTGTGTATGTGTACATATATAAGCATGAATATATTTTTGCTTGAAGTACAATATGACTGGAATCAGTCTGGCTTAGTAGGTCTGTAGTGTGTGCCTGTTTCCATTCCTGCAAGTTCTGCATCCGATGGGGAGTATCTCAGCTCCATATTTCAGTAGTCCAGCTCTGAACAGCTACTCAGCAGCAGCGTAGGGTGAGCAAAACCTAACAGAAAATGGTGACGAATCAAGCATTACATATCCTCTGCCAGCTGATCCACTGCAGGGTCAGGGTGTCTTGCTGCTATCAGCTAGACAAGATGTACTCTTTGTTCAGCACTGCTGGCTGGGTTACAGTGTAGGAGATTCTTATTTGTTCATTGCCATTGAGCCTTTCAAGGTGTCCATCAGTCTGGTGAAATAAGATAATGTGTCTAAATGATTAGACTCTTCTTTAAAAGGGGCCTTCCCAGTCCTACTTGTTACACCCTACACCAAAAGAACAAACTCTAACTGAAAATGTTCCCTTCATGACACTGTCCATTTAGTATGTAGGGAATTTAGTAAGTTTGGGAATTATTCAAAAATGGAGAATTTTCCCTTTGTTGTTTCTCACAGATATCACAGGCAGAATACTGCGAACCTGAGATTTACCATATTAAAAAGACACAGTTCCTTACTGATTTCAGCTCATAATAGCAGTCTCTTTCTACTGGTAAGCATGCGCAGATGAAGAAGAATATGTAGTGAAGTCTGAAGTAGATTAAATGGGGAAAAACAACCATAATTCATAAGCACTACCAAAGATCTGACCAGTCAAGAGACCTATCCATTGAATTTTCTTAATTTGTCTTCCCATGTCTCTTCCATGTCTTTGTATTATGCTCTTTAAACAAGTGCGTGCCTGCATTATTTCCAAGGACAAAATTGCAGGAACTGAGCAATGAGTTATGTGAGAGAAGCAAATTAGAAAACATACCAAAACCAGCCAAAAATGTACCACTATGCAAACCATAAAGAACAGAAACCTTGCTGAATGCTTATGAACCAGCACTGATCAAAAAGAAAGTGATTCACAAATTCTGTGCACAAAAGGCATTTAAATCTCAGTCGTCCTTAAAAAAAGAATTAGACATCGCAAGTTACAAATATGCAGAGAAAAGCCTTTCAGCTCTTGAATGGAGCTCTCTACCTACATGAACAAATTAATTTTACTTCTGTTTGGCAACAGTAAAAGGAAAAGTTACTTGATATACCAGATGACATACTGGAAATAAATGAAGTTGGTTTGGAAACACTCTGAGATTTCAATATCCAGAGACTAGATTACTACTGAAGTAAAACCTTCTGTGCTGGGGAAGAGAGACAGGGAACACTCTGAGATGTGTGATGCTCCATTAGGTGCTCCAGTCCTGACACTAATATAATTTTATTACACTTATATTCTGGGCATAGTGCGCTCTTCCTTCATTCTCAGGTGACATGCAAGAAGACACCCACCACACCCTCACTCCTTTCATACCTCATTGCCAAGGTTTCCTTATCACAGTCATTAGACGATTGCTTGATTCCTTACTGTTCTCAACTGAGTTGCTGAAGTTGACCCTTAGTCCCCTTTTTCATCCTTCTTCTCATTATTGCAAAGTTGTAAGAATGTGCTGATGTGAAATATTTTGTTTAGCCAAGAAAAAGCCATCTCACAAGCCCTACATCATTTAAAATTTGGGTGTCTGGGCAACAGCAGAGAGGGAAGATCTGAACTGTAGGCTGAGCTTGGCCAAATATCTTGCATTAAGTGACAAATTTCCAGTGGCAAGAGATAACCTAAATCAACTCCATCTGTTAATAACCTGTTGATATTTTAATTCTAAATATAATAAAGAGTATTAATAACCATGTTTAAATAATTTTCTATAAGTAATTAAAATGATTAGGCACTCCTTCTTGATAGGAATAACAGTATCCACAGCACTAACTGCTTGCCTCACATGCTATTGCCTAGTTTACCCTGGTTTTGTGAGCCTCCAACCTCCACCTGCCATCCCAGAGTGGTGCTGCTGGCCTGATCTCCCTATGCCAGCTGGGGAGGGGAGGAGAGGCTGAACAAAACCTCCTCTCACCAACAAGATCAAATTAGCTCTTAAACAAAGTCTTAATTAACAGGGTAAGGAACCAGAGACAACCTCTTCTGATACAATATTGATCCTTTTCCCCAAAGCTTTGGTGTTGATGTGATATTAAAAGTATTCTAGTATGTTTGCGTCTTGGAAACATCACAATATCATGACAGTATGCAGTCATATTCTCTTCACGGATTTGCAGATTTGCATACAAATGCTTGAGTCATTTTTTTTATTTGTAGTCAGTGAAGAAATTTAAAATCTTTAATTGAAGTATGTAGATGGAGAGAGGAAATGTGTAAAAAAAGTAAGGCTAAGCAAAGTATAAACCAACAGCAGCATATGGACAATTGCTTCTTTCTCCTGTTTCTGCTGTAATGGTTGCAACACTTTTTCAGCTCAGATGAGCAAAACACACATAGAGTTTTCTATCATTCCCTTAGAGATTTCCTTCTGTTTTAATGTATGGCAAAATAACAAAGACTTAAGGCAAAAAAAGCACATTTACATTATTTCCTCGTGTTTGCAATAGTCTTTTATCAGGAGTTAAGTTGATCTCCGTGGTGTGGTAGAAGGCATTTCATTAAAGGATATTGCAATTTAAGCTTCTTTCTTGCCTTGGAAATGCATTCATCATCTTTCAGTACAGCTTTGATATTTCAGATGAAATGTGATTTATTTTGTACAATTTTTGACTTAGCGGAAGTACAGAGGGACGAAAATAAGTGGGAGTTGTAACACTGATCATCTGACCATTTCACCTTTCAAAGAAAATAATTTGGTGGGCAGGGAGTGTAATTAAGATACAGATTGCCATGAGATTTGTTCTGCTGAAGTTGCCTTCTCAATTTTTTTTTCCTCTTGCTTTTATCCTCTATATCATTTTTTTTTTTGGGAGCTCCTTAGGGCATTTCCTTGAAGTTATTTTCAAACACTCCTATATCCTTTCTGAACTCCTGTCCCAACTCCCCTGGATGGGTTTTACAGAGGCGACAGCACAACAGCTCAAAGCTTTGATGATGTATGATGGATGGTCCTACTGATGGGCCTCCACTTCTCCCAACACGTGTGCACATAGCTTATGTTCCCCAGGAGAATTTCCTACTGGCCCAATGGGGATAATCGAACTTTCCTGCTGCAGAGAAGACAAGGCAGACCTGCAATTCAGCAGCTCTGGGGCTCTTGCACATGCAGAAATGCTGTCAGCCTGAAAAGACCTCAAAATATGGTGTCAAACTGGGACCTTGCAAGGTTGGAACAGCACTTTCTTGGTGACACACCTTCAATGAACAAAAATTTATTAAACTAGATTCTGGTGAATTTGCTGCTTCTTTACACTGATGATCAAAATCATCTCTACAGTCAGACTAGCAAGAATGAGAAATAACGTCTCTGCAGTTGCTCCCGGCTTTTATTTAGTCATTTATCTGCTCATCTTGTTACATATATGAAAGTTCAGTGCTGTTCTGGATGTAGAGGGGTTGCTTTCTAGTGTAATGATAAAAACAATCCAAGGCTAGAGCTTTTCTTATTTTTGCTTTCCTTTCACAGTGACTATTGGGTGTCTAATCATGTTATAGGCTCATAGTTTACGGGAGTGATATTCTTACTGTGTATTTCAACTTTTTTTTTTTTTTAGGCTTTGGGATTTAATTATTATCTCTGTACTTCAGAAGATAAATATGAGTTTCTTATGATAAAACGATGGGCCTTCTTTCTGTACACAAATACTGTCTTTGCTGTCAGGTTTAGTTCAGATTGTAAAAATTTTGAGGTTCAAACCATACTTTTCTCATTTTTCTCTGGCTTTCTTCAGCCCTCAGACTTAATTGTTTTTCAGTAAAAACTAGCACTGTTTAAAATCTCATTTTTCTCTATACTTCTTTATCATTCAGAGTCAAATGATGTCCAGCAGAACCAGAATTATAAAAGACTTCATGAATGATAAAAACACTACAAGAAGGCACAGAAAGATTAATTTTTTAACAACATCAGAGAAAAAAAACAACTGGTGAGACAGTCTTACACTGAGTTCTGAGTGTCTGGCCCAAGAGTTCACCATTTGGACCTTTGGTGAACGTGGCTGATTTTTCAGCCAGCTGAGCAGCTACACTTTGGAGAGCCAGTAGAAAGAACAAAAAAATTGGTAGTAAGATAGAGAGATTTAAGGATACCAAGAAGTAAAAGGACATAATCTGCCTGCATAAAGTGCAGAGGAGATGTCCAGAAGAGCATTAGGATGGCTGAAGAAGAGACTGGGGAGTGCAGAATATGATATGGAGTGTGGGCAAGGGAAACCTGTGGAGAGGCACAAACCCTGAAAGCCAAAGTCAAGATGACCAGGGAGAGTGGAGGCACCATGAAGTCAGGGAGTGCAGTGACAGGGGAAATAAGGGTTTGATGCCAGTATATGAATTCCAGGTCAGAGGGGTAAGGCTTACTGAAGGCTGAATGGTTTTGAGTATGTCTCTCTTGAGTATTATTAGGGTCAAACAGCTTTATTCACCAACTGTGAAAAACTTTGCTCAGAGTTCTGCAGATAAGAGTTACTACACTGGCATAAAAATTAATATCTCTGTGAATTCCTAGAAGTGGGACAGATTGTGGAGAAAAGCAGTTTTAAATTTGCCATGTGGCTCTCTCTAGTTGGTACAAAAAGTAAGACATGGTCCTCATAAAAATGTCAGATCAATAGGTCTACTCAGCGGGTATCAGAGGACTATTTTGAGTGCAAGTCAATAAACAATAGTTGGCTTACTGGCAATAATCAATAACAGTTATAAATATAGTCACTTAGCAAGACTTGCTGAGTGGAAAAGCCATTGCTAGAATTCTGCATTTCTCAGCTTTTATGCTAATTAAATGTATTAGTTATCTAGAATTCTGTCTCTAAAATCTACAGGGACTCACAGCTTGCCTCTTAATTTGGGTTACTGCAGATTTTTTTCCCTGCTGGTGCTCTTTCAACTCTTCTACTCAGCTACAGAAACACTCTATACAGATGGACCCCAATGCAGTCACATGCACTTACACATTTATAGAGAGTTGAACACTAATTAAAGTACCAGCTTATTTCCCTGAGTCCCAGAACACCACTAATGCATTAATGCTGAAACTAAGAATTATGAGCATAGGTAAGATGTCCATTTCTAGCCCATAGTCTTTTATCCTAGCATTGTAGTACTAGCTTTTGGAAGATACAGTGTCAAAAAGGAATAGTATATGAGATCTAAATCTGGGAAAATGAATTATTAAACCTTAGTTGTCTAGATTTTTGAACATATACATTAAACTAGTTAAACTCTTTAGTTAATGGGAAGAATGGTCATGCTCAGCCATTGCCTTCTCTTCCCTCCCAAGAAATATTTGGTGACCAGTTTCCTTACATCAGACAGGATTTTATCTCCCTGATATGAAATGTAGCTCCAGTTGTACAAAAGCAGCTCTGTGTGGCAGTGCCAGGTTCCCTGGATACCACAGACGGCCGAGCTTCTGATGGCCACCTGTCTGGAGGAGAGTGAGGAACCCCTGGGTTCCTTCCTCAGACATCCCTCCTCTTAACAGGTAGAAGACAATACTGAGCCTCAGAGGTTTTCATGCTGCAAATGAGGAGGATGTTTTATTTGATGTCAGATACAAAAAAATTACTAAAAAATGCAGGGTATTTTAACTACAGCACAATTTATCATGTATGAAGGGTTGCATTCTTTGTGGTGTGAGATGACGTCAAACAAGACAATGAGCGCCAGGAGCGTGACTCCTGCAGGAGGCTTAAATACCTGCCTGTGCTTCTGTGATAACACATCACAATAATTTGACTGGAGAACATCCCCAGTTGTTTTCATAATTCCACACAGCATGCAAGATATTTCTTATGTTTTTAAAAACTTATTCTGCAGTTTAGGAGTATTTTTTTTTTTATTATTATTTTTAGTTAGCTGTCTAAGCAAGCACATACCTAGTCAACAGAATCGAAACGGCTGTTGAGCTCATCCAAAAATAGACAGTCTTCTGGATGGCTCTTTACACTCCAGTGACTGTGTTTTTTTTGCACTTTCATTGTCTATAAATGGGAATATAGACATCTAATTCATCTGATCCACCTATCTTAATCTGAGAGTTGAATTCTATCTCTATTTCAGTAGAATAAATGGCAAATATAGTCCTTGTAATAATTTCAGTGCAAGTAGTTACTGTAAGAGGAGTTTATCTGCACAGAGCCTAATTTAAACACACCTTTACCTAGACTACGTTCTTGCCTAGTCATCTTAAAACCAGGACGTTGCTAATACAGTCATTGGACTCAAGCAGTATTGCCAATATCACATTCCTTACACAGATTCATCAAGAGAATTTGGAATACTTGGCTGTTTGATTCCACTCACTATGTTGTTGAGATCTCATAGAATTGGGAGATTTCTTAAAACAGCGGTGTAATGGAATATGAGTTGTGGTTTGGGTCGAATGTAGCCTGTCAAGCCCCATCTATTTAAAACAGCAATCTGCAGGAACACATGTGTTCATTGCTCTGTGAGTTTCTTTGTAGATGTTCCTTCTTAAAAGCATCCAAGGTTATTCTTAGAAGTAATTTATTACATTCCTTTCCAGGATAGGTAAGGCTGGAAGTAGAAAATTGTCATGGGACTTGTGTTCAAAATATTAAAGACTGGTTGGAGGGAACAAATGCAGCATAAAATATTTACCCCTCTGATTCGTAGAATTAATCCATCTGTTGGTGGATTTCACAAGAAGACATGCCGGCTGCTACTGACATTTCAGGAAGTAGCAGGTCAGTTTCTTTAATCATTTAGCCAATACAATTTTCTTTTCAAGCATGGACTCTGCACCTCCCATCCTGATCTATTGCAGCTCACTTTTACGTATATTAAATCTATAAAATTGCCCATAAGGGGAAGCATACGCAGGACATCAAAGGTCACTTGACTGTGAAATATATTCAGCCTCCTCTCTGTGATATGTCCTGGATGTGTATATTATGGGATCTGAGGTGGTCAGCTTGAGGAATAAAGGCCCAAATATTTACATCCACGGTTCTCATGTCACTGGCATGAGCCAGCAGGAGATGGTGGCAGTGATGAGGGCGATGGGGAAGCTAACATTCGTGCTAGCATGTGGAGTTTCAGATCAGAGGGAACAAGACAGCAAGCATCGTATTGTGTTTTTCTGCTTGCTGGTCTACAGCCCTTCTCCCCTCTCCACTGTGCTGCTGAAACGTGGAGCAGCAGAAAAAGTGCTTAATGAGGAACTTCAGTGTTGCATTGAAGGGATGACTACCCAAGCACTTGCTGAAAACCTGAAACCTTTGGAAGTTGTTGTCACTGTCCTTGGCCTGCACCTGAAGTCTACCACGCTGAAACTTACTTTAATTGGCATGTACTTAAATTGAAGTGTAGTTTAATTGTGGATACTGCTGTTCTAACAGGAGTCTGATAAACCTTTGTGTATAGAAACTGGGAGGGCTTTTAAGGTGATTTTTAGGAATATTACACAGTAATCACACACAATGAACAGTGGCTGATTTCAGCACACGTGTGTTTGGAATTAGGTATATTTTCTTTTTGAGTTTATCTGATAAGCTGAGCTCTTGGAGATGTGGTACATCTGAATGGATCTATTCTGTATTTCATGCAGTGAAAGACAAAGCTACATGAATTTCATCTATTGTAAACCACCACACTTTCGATGCTAGCTTTTTACAACAGATAAAGCCAAACGTGCTTATCAGTAACAATGCTCTCCTGATTTGTCTTTATGCAGAGGACAAATGTCATCAATTTCTTTTCTCATTCTGTTTCACACACGGGTTTCTGTCTGTGTAAATTGGAATGGTGTCAAATATACCTTTTACTGGAAGGAGATGGATATTTGTGCAATTGCTGGCAGCATACACGTCGAGTATGTTCTCTCCCTCACTTCTAGTCAAAAGCTCCCACGTGGTATCACGGAAAGAAGCAGCACCATTTCAATGTATATTTTTTTCCATTGGACCAGAAAATTCTCTCCAAATGCCACACTCCAGTTAGCGTCTAATGACTCGTGCACTTCCTGTGGTTATCAGAGATGTCACCTGTTCTCGAAAGCTGTTTCCCACGTAGGGGTATGGCCCTTGTACTTATGCACACAGAAGGTCTCAGCAACACTTGACACTACAACAAAGAAAAGATTAGAGTCATTGGCTGTGAGATTATCAACAAATTACTGCTACTGTGGTGATTCTGCATGACTCCTCCATGTGATCTGGAGAAGAATTTGGCTTTTTATTCGAAATGTGGTGATGTTTTGGCATCATCACACCATTGACAGTTCTTCAAGGTTCCCCTCAGAGCTAACCAAAAGTCCAAGCCCTGTTATCATATCTAGTGTTAGCTCTAGAAAGCAGTTCTAGCAAAGGATGCAGCACAGTTTTCATTACTTTGTCTTTAAGGCAAGATGAAAACTAACCATTGGACTGCATGCAAGTCATTTTTGCTGGTTAATGTTCACTTGGAAAAGAACCTCTATGTCTGTAAGAGGAGTCCTGGACAATATAGTTTGGGCTTTGGTATGTAAAAGCTCAGCATATATGGCCACAGTGGTATTCCCAATTCCAGTCTCTAAGACACTATACAATGCAACAAAGAGGAGGCGAAGTACAGGTTCATGTTCCCCTTTGGACAAATCTCTCTAGCTTTTATATGAATCTTCATCTATTTTTCTTGCTATTGCAACATATAAATACCTCTGTAATAAAGTCATATTGGATCTTCAGGAAAAACAGTATAATGAAAAATTGTGTGTTTCATATTTTTATTTCAGTTTAGCATCTGTGCAAATTCAGGAGATGAACCCAGCCAAAGAAGACAATTATCTGGCTGTATGTACCCAGAAACGTGAAAGGTTCAGTATAGGATTACTGCTTTTGAAAAGGTGGTTTTCTTCAACATGGCATAACAATATCTACTACAACTGTTTTTCTAAGCAAAAATTAAGAAATACAGTGTTTCCAGAGGCCACTGGCCATTCAGGCAAATGTAGATATCATTACTGCCATCTATTGTTACAAGTGGAGAACTGGACATATTTTCATAATTGTATTTTTCCAAATGGAGATGAAATTGGAAAATAACAAGCTTGTTCCAGTTGAGGTATTTGTAAATAACCATGTTGTGGTACCTTCTTTGACAGCTTTATTTTCAGAGCTATATAAAATTGCTAGTACAACTTCCAGGAAAATCCGAGATCTTCACAGATGCGTGGTAAAATATTGCAACCAAAGGCACCATAATGCTCGGCATCACAGTAACATAGTTCTATATATCTAGGTACTACCATCCCAAGCCTTGAGCCAGGTGTCCAGAGACTCTTTAGAGGTACATAGGAAAAAGGTAGTGTCTTCACAGTCCTTCATTAGTTAGAACCTTAATTATTAGAACAGTTATATCCTGCATACATACTAGAAAATGGTCTTATTGCCACGATGGTTGCCACACAGAAGGAAAAGGTTCCAAAGTGTGATAATGGGCTGGATGATAGGATTCTGATTAGTGTGATGTGAATGCATGCCACAAGATAATTAGTTAGAAGTAGTTTTAGTTATAAAAATTTCTGGTTTTGCATGAAAGCCCCAGGAGTGAAAATTGAAGAGAAAGCAAAAGATTTCAAATACAAGAGAAGATTTTAAATAAGAAGGACCAATAAAAAGATGTTTTTTTCCAAGGTCTACTAACTTTTTGAGTGCCTCAGATTCTTGAATAAGGTATCACAGATCATACAATAAGAAAATTACATATTTCTAATTGGAGATTAATATATTATTTTGGATTAAATGTTTAGAACCTTGTCAAAGGTGTTTCAGTATTATGGACTGATTTTCAAATCCTGAAACCTTTACTCATTTTTTTTCCACCCCTAGAATTCTGTGGAATTCTATTAATTTCTAGATTTAGAAGTCCCTTAATGAGTACTGTGAGATACAATTAGAATATCATACAATTAGAATATCATAATAACATACAATTAGAATATATAAATATTCTAATGCTAATAAATAATATATAAAATAACAATAACATACAATTAGAATATCATAAAACTACTAGAACACTGTGATAAAACCAGATTACTTTTCAAGTTGTAAACTTCATTAGTCTGAGCCTTTCTAGAAGAAGAGTTGATTTTTTTTAAGACATCTGATGTCTCTCTATCCACATATACTTATTTGAAAAAAGCAGTCTTCTACTGGAAGCTGACGATTCTGAAACTGCATCTGGTAAATCACTGCAAAACTACAAATTTGGCTCCATACCTTATTTGGAGTATGAAATGCAGATTTTTTTTTTCTGGATGGAGATGGCACTGATTAAGTTCCACTGGATGAAACTTAGACCAATTAATGTTTTAGGCTTTTTGACATTTCAGACTATAACAGGACACTGGAAGAGATGCCCTTTGATGTTACAAGTCCTCTGTGTATAACAGGCTCCGGAAAGTAGAAACGGAAATGGCTAAGTTGAATGAATGAATTATTGGACCTTTTGCTTCTCAGAAGATAAATTTATGCATGGACATCCTGGCACAAAATAGCAGTTTATTTTGCTTTCAAGTAGAAGTAGTGGATCTCAGCTATGCTGGAATTTTCTTCTTACTCAAGGGAGAATTAGCCTAAAAAGGTGCATTCCATTTTATTTATTTCTAAAATAGCTTAGCTCACAAAAGCCACAGATCAACAAATTATCTGTGTAACTTGTCTCTAGCTGTCAGTGAATTAGCCCAAGTTTAAATATGTAAAAATCAGGACCAGTACTTTAATTTGTCATCATCTCAGTTGCTTGTTTCTGCGTTTGCTGTCCACAGCTACGACCAGTGGCTTTTATTAACAGATACTGCTTCCTCATTCCTGTTTTAGTCAGCACCATGAACTGTGAAAGCCTGTTTCTGATCTTAATTTTTCTGGTGGCTTCAGTGTCAGATGTGGTGCCTTGTGGACAGACACCCACATACAAACAGGCATTGACAAGATGTTTTTTTCTTTAGAGATCTCATAACCTAACACCACATCTTCTCAGATAATTTCCAATGTTACTTCCAAAATTACAGTGATTCACAGGGTCATGTCATGGCATGGCATTCATTAGAGCAGGAACAGAAGTCTCTGAAGGTCTTTTTATGAAAGGGCAGTAAGTGACAGCAATTACTGGTGAGATCTGAGTGAAGGCTTTGTGAACTGGCAATCAGAGGTCTGGAGCAGTCATAAGTCTTTCATTCCCATCCATCTGATAAGAAATACCAGTAAAGAACTCTGAGAGTCTTACTGTGATTTTGTTTTAATACCATTGAACTTTTCTTGAAACTAGGAAGTGTGTTGCTCAGGAACAAAACCCAGAAAAGGTGAATGAAAGATGAGTGTTAATGAAAGGAAGAGAGGGTGCATCAGACTTCATTAAAGCTATTTCTTGAATTGGGACTCTTAGTAGGTACTCTGTACAGTTCAACTCTGGAGGATACATCGTTTCTCTGCTCCCCTTATAGAAGCAAAACACCTCTGGCCACATTCATCAGGCTGTGCAATGACCAGATTATTCTGACCTTTTCTTCATCCAAAGTTTCAACAAACTTGCCATAAGAAAACCTCACTATGTATGCACTCACTTCCTTTATGAGCTGCATGCCTTGGATGTGTATTATTTGTGAACCTAATATCAAATAGGAAGGAAATTAGGTCCCTATCTGTGAAAATCAGAATTTGTTCACATTTCTTTCCATAACCAGTAAGAACTACTTTATAATGTATGATATGGTTCACTCCAGTGCTCTGATAGGGCAATAAGTCTAATGTGAACTTGAATAATCCATAGCTGAAAGTTATATTTCCCAACTCATTGCCATTTTTATGGATGTTAAGAAGTGTTATACAGCCAATATTAATCTTAATGAAAATTGTCCAGAACTACTCATGCCACATTAGTTTATTATTATGTGGCAGGTATATGTTTGTGATTTAATGTGAAACATTGGTGTGACTAAATAAACCTAAAAAAAAATGTAATAAAAAATAGAAGTCTCGGGTCAGGTATATCCTGTAGTATAGAAATGGGTTATGAGCAAATAATTGAGAATAATTTAATATTTGAGTGAATCAGGTACCCAGTAAACTGAGGTTATTGGAATTATTCCTGCATGACTTCAGATTGTTATCCAGTTGTTGCATTTTACTGCATTTTTAAAATGGTATCAGCTGTCTTCTTGACTTTAACACTTGCATGTAGTAGTCAGTGCAGACTCCTAGTCTTCCTATAGCATTCCCTACATTCAAGAGTACAGCCATTGCTCACTTTCAGTCATGTTAGCCTGGAGAAGAGCAGGCTCTGGGATGATGTTGTAGTAGCCTTCTAGTACCTTAAGGGGACCTACAGGAGGGATGGGGAGGTACTCTTTATCAGGGAGTGTAGTGATAGGACAAGGAGTAATGGTTTCAAACAAAAGAAGGGTAGACTTAGATTAGCTATTAGGAAGAAATTCTTTACTGTGAAGATGGTGAGACACTGAAGCCAGTTACGCAGAGAAGTTGTGGATGCCCCATCCCTGGAAGTGTTCAAGGCCACACTGGATTGGGCTTTGAGCAACCTGCTCTAATTGGAAATGTCCCTGTCCATGGGAGGGGGGGTTGGAACTCAATGATCTTTAAGTTCCCTTCCAAATTTAACCATTCTATGATTCTGTTGGGACTCTTTTGACAAAGAGAAGGTAAGCAGGATCATGAAGGTCACTGTAGATTAAAAACCAGTTTGTGACTTTCTGTGATCTTAGTACATTATTTTTTTTTTCAAAGTGAAAGCAGTAACTTCGTGTCACTTTCTGTACAAGGAAAAAAAATATTAGTATAAGAAATGAGCCACATAATTAAGAAAAAAGCCTTTAAACACAGTTTTTCAAGGTTTATCCAACATCACATAAAGTTAGATTGTCAGCACTAAAGAGAAAAAAGCAAGAGAAAAACTTCATCAGGGTTTAAATAATATCGACTGAAACCGATGCAATCCTTCCATTGACTTCAAAGGCTTTTGTCTGGATCTTGCTTCTTTTGCATCCTTATGACAATGCAAAATCCACCTAATTTAATTTCTCTGTTGGATATTTTGAAGTGCTTTCTGATAATAAAACCCTCAGCATTCTGCAAGGGCATAGATTGCCTTAAGTGTAAGCCAATGAATCTTAGTGGGACATGTATAAATATGGGCTCGCTATGTCCAGACTGAGATAAGCATATCTTGTGACCCACAGAGTTTTATTGTCAGTAGGCTCTATGCATTACCACTACCCCTGGAGGAAGTTTGTTATGTGTTGTAGTTCTAGTTTATAATAAGCTACTCAGTTGCTGTTCCTGACCTTAAGAGTGGAGAAGGACCTCCTTACTCCGGGCAGAACTTGACTATGCATAAAGAATCTTGGGAAAATTAAGGTTGAAAAGGACATCAGGAGGTCCTCCCTCTAGATCAACCTGCTTAAAGCACAATTGGATATGATATCAAGCCAAGCTTCCCAGGGATTTATGTAGTCATGACTTGAAAAACTCCAGGGATGGTGACCACACAAGCCTTCTGGACAGCCTGTTCCACACCTTGTTCATCCCCACAGTGAAAGTTTTCCTTTATATCCAGTCTGAACCTCCCTTGTTTCAACTTCTACCCGTTGATGGTACACAAGGCTTTGTCCTTTGAATGAAAGTGAGTACATGTCTTCTATCTATTCAAATGAAAGCAGTTAAGAGCTGCCTTAAAATATCTAACACTCTAAGTTTTCTCTGTAAGTTGCCTTTGGTTAATGATGACTTGAAACCTCATTGGTTCTTGTTCAGAATAAACCAATCACCACTGAAAAGTGGAAATATTCCTAATAGGTCACTGGTCAAACTGCTATCAACTAAAATGCTCATAGATGTTACTGTGGGATTTTAGAAGCTTAAGAGAATGGAAAGATGATAATATATCAGATCAAGCTCTGAGCCAACAAGGCAAAGAATGAAATCTGTCAGGTATAAAGATGAAAGTATGTACTTTGTTTTTTTCCCAATACCAAATAAATTGTGAGGGGTTATTTCACATGTGAATTCAGACCCATCCAGAGATGTTATAACTGAAATATATTTCCATTGATAATATTAAGAAGTTGCTTGGACCAGCAAAGAACAGCAGTCACTGGTGGAAACACATGAAATCTTTTGATGAAGTAAGAAGAAAATATAGACAAAAGCAAAAAGTCACAAATTTCAACATGTCAAAAATCAAACTTGTGTTGTATGTATGTTTACTGAAAAATATGAAAGCAGAACAAAACAGATGGGCCGTGTTAGTTTTTCAATTCTCACAGGTTTAAAGAAAAGCATAAATCCTGTGTTTGGCGTTATTATTGATGAAAGATGAACAGAAGACAACCTCTGTACTTGCTGTGGAAGTGCTTTCCTAAATCAATTAGATTAACCTTAGCTGGAGGAACCCTAGCTGGTAGTTCTGTTATCCACATCAATGCCTAAATCTGTGTTTAAGCCTCTGAAACATTTTTATGCAATTATGTCTTGTAGCAATCAATTTGAGTTAATTCTCAGTTGTATAAATAAAACCCTGTTTGTTTAGTTCACTTCAGTTTCATGAAATATTAACCTCACCTTCATGTTCCAAAAGAAAAGTTCATTTGACCATCTAGATACTATTTATTATTTGATACACCTGTCACATCACATCTTAGAGATCTTTTCTGTTAATTAAACAACCCTAATCTGTCTGTCCTTTACTCTCCTAGAATCTTTTTGTTCAGCCTTCCCCAGATCTTTTCTTTTTTGACTGTTTCCTTTCAGATGCTATGAAATCAGGTTATCCAAAGGACCTATCTTCATTTTAAATTAGAGCCTAGCATCTTTTTTTTTTCCCAATATTTTTCTGCAACCTATTTAGAATTAATTGTTATCAGCATGATGTGGTAGTCAACAAACCAGCCATCTTTATTTTTCCTTGACAAAACTGGACAATTCATGATTGACTTCACAAAACAAACACTTTTCATTTCTAGATCAATTCTTCAAGTCCAGTTGAAAGTTACAATGTCTTGGTTGCTAATTCATAGCAGTACACATTAATCATATTTTGGAGATTTGTCTGGATTTCAAGCTTTAGAGTAAATGGCAACATCACATGTTTTTCAGTCTTCTTTTCTATGACTATTTGACCTACATACGGGATACAAACATTGGATTCCCACTCAACCTACATATTATAGAAGTTACAAATAGACTATTAATCATTCTTCCCTACTTGGAAATCATATGCAGCACCTTTTAATGATACTTTCATCCTTCAGGCAGCTTTAGGTTGACATTCGTAGCTAAGGCAATTGAAGAAAGCTGGAAATGGTTTCACAGGCAATATTAACAAGTCACAATTAAACTGTGATTTTTCCAATTTTTTTCTCGCTTGTCTGCACTGCTGAGGTGATTGGGCCAGCTGGTATATTAGCTATGTCCAGTTCTGAACAAAGGATTTGAAGGTTTTTCTAATTTCATTTTTATGTTGCTCTGATTTTTCTGTGTATAAAAGGAGTTGGAGTAGCACCAGTCAGAATGAGAAAATTGTGTTTATGAACTTTGTGACCAGGACCCTGCTGTATCTCTGCTGGTCATTGCTTGGTGAATGGTTAGAAGGCAGCCTAGGGCTCTTCTGAATCCAAACTGTGACTGAGTTTGCTTCTTGCTGAAGCCCTTCTTTTTCTCTTATGAGCTGGTGATGACTTGGTTTAGGAAATGAGTGTTTCAATTCATTCTTTTAGCTGGGGACATGCATAACACAAAAACCCTGAAGTTAAGGCATTGAATTACACATCCTATTGTTTGAACACACTTGCTAAGGGGAATTTTTTTTTTCCTGAAAAACTGATGTGTAATCAAAACTGTTTGAATTGAAACAGCTTAACTAAAGAGTTTTTATCTTTTATCTTTTAAATCTATCTTCCTACATAAACAGTGGTTTTACTATTTACATGAATTTAACTAGAGTATTTATTTAAAGGAACTATCTGTCACTTGTTTAACAGATGCCAAAAGCCCTCCAGAAACTTGAATTGCAGCACTCCTAGACCTGCCAAGTTTTCCCCCTGACAGTGTTGAACCCTCCCTGCCCTGTACCTGGCAGGCAGCACTCAGTGCAAGGGCAGAGAAGTAACCTTGCATCTCTGCAGTCTTTGGAGCTTTCAACTAGCTGACTCTGGAGAGCAGAGACTTTTGTGCCATGCTGTAAACTGGGGACAACCGTGTAACAAGTGCTGCTGGAAGGCATGCTCTTCATAGTGACCCTGCAGTTGGTTTTCTCACCTACTATGAGCATCTGTGCACCAACACACATCTCTAGGCATGTGATCCCGAAACAGTAGCATCCTACTTGAGAAACTTGCTCACCTCCTGGCTTAAGTTAGCCCATGAATTTTACTTGCCATAAAAGAAGTTTAAAATAGCCTGTTTTGGGATTTGAGGCACAGTTATGAGTCTATTGAGTCGCCTCAGGGACCGAGGGGTTGGGCTGCTCTGTTTGAGGCAATACATTCACCCCCAGCTACAGTCCTAACTCTGAGCAACACGAGCAAACTCAGCAGAGACTACAGCAGGGAAGATCCCTGAGGTAGGAAAGGCTTTACGGTCTGTGTGCATCTGTACCAAGTATCGGCCATTGCCTGGATTAGTCACAGAAAGATAAGCACAGATCTAATTTTATCACTCAACTTTCTGAACTTTACAGATGCAACTGCATGAAAAATGTATTTGATGATACATACAGTTGTCAAGTGGATTTGTCAATGTCTTTTCTGATAGCAATGAAAATGTATAGTCTGTTTAATGGTGCAATACCACAATAGATATTCAAACTGTTTAAACTCACCTTCATTAAATAAAAAGATAAATAAATAAAAATAGAAAAGGCACAGTCTGGTAATGAGCAATCCCTGGGTACTGCATTCTGCATTGTTATACAAATGGCAGTAGCTCATAAAGCTGAATTCCTGCTTTTGATCAGTTTTATTCTCAGTGAAGTACTAATGACTGAACCATTTGAATTTTTCAGTTTTGTTTTCTTACACCAGGAAAAACAGTTGTGAGTTGTTTTGACTGTATCACTGATTTTAGGAAGCCACAGAAAAGCCCTAATATACTTGGATGTGACCCCCAATCTTTTTTACCCATGTGGGAATTGTAGATTCAGATTGTATTTGTTAAACTTGGTGAAGACCAAGTTTTTAAAATACTTCATTCAGCAATCAAAGATATAACCTGCTTGTTGCCACATGCAAGCTGTGGATCAACCACAAAGGCTATTCTGTAAGAAATCACAATTCCAACTCTTATCAGAAAACAGTTATAAAAAACTAGAGATGTTTTTCTAGCTGGCAAATATATTTGATACCAGCTGAACAGTAGCTCTCCCAAAAGCCATTACATATAAAAATTCATAGAATTGCCTATGATAATTCAACCATAGAGAAGTTTTGTAATATAAGCAAAGATAATTAATCAGTTTCCCTGCAACTCACAACTTCACCCCTAAGGAAACAGGGAAAGGAGAGGTTTTTGATATGATAAATGATGTGTCGAGTGATAACAGGGGAGAGGAAAGAGACAAGTCAGACTTTGGAGGTTTGCGAATGACATGGCTAGGAGAAATTTCCCCTTATATTACACATACAACTAGAACTGCTGCTGAATCAGGCACTTGTAGGTAGCCTATAAGTTGTGCAGAAGAAATACAACATTTCATACTGAAATATAGGTATAATTTAAAATTTCCATTCCAGATGGTAATTCATTGGGAGTTTTTTTTCCCCTGCACAGACACGTACACATCCTACATTATTCCAGATGTGCAGTGAATGATTCAAATTTCATATTTATCCTGCATTTCCCCAGCTGCCACTACACAAACTGTAAACATAATCTTAGAGTATTTCACAGTTTTGTGTGGTTCTCAGGAAGGTCTAGAAGGTGTGGAATTCAGAGTACTAGACAGTAAGCTTCATTCTTTTGTCAAGGTGTGGAGTTTGGGGAACTGATATCATGCAAGCCGTATACATATTATAATTGCTATTGCTGCCTTATTCCTGTATGATATTTACTTTAGAAACTATTCTCTAATTATTTTTTATTATTATTATTTAAAAAAAAAAAGTGTTCTGGTATATCACATTTTTCTTTTTTGCAACATTTCACTTTTTTCTTTATTTCACTTATGGGCATATTGACAAAAACTTGTTAGCAAGATCTAAGTATGCATTAGTATGCATTTCAGTCAGCATAGGAAGTCCAAGGAAATGTTTAAATTGGAATAATAAAGCTATCCCTTGGTGGGATTACACGGGTGAATGTGTTTGGAGTTCATTTGCAGACTCATTTGACAGCTTATTTTGACATTTTACAATGTCTTTTCTTTTGAGATAAGTGGAAAATTCAGCCCAAGGGATAAACGTTTTGCTCAAGCTGGACTGATGCATCTCCCGCTCTGGCAATGCCACGCCAAGAAGGTGGCTTTGAAATTGCATGAAGCACAAAACACCAGCAAAAAAGGCCATGCCTCACAACATTGCCACATCACATCCACCAAGCCACAGGTGGAGCCAAACCAGGGACCTATCCAGGATGCAAAGGGAAAAGATGTGTTTCTCCCAGAACAGGGCCGCATCATGAGCAATGATACTGGACGGATAAAAAGGGTGGGAATGCCCAACAAGAGTGGGGAAAGGCTGTTTCCATCTCTCCTGACAACTGCATAATTCCGTAGGTCAAACGAAAATGATCCTTAAAGTGCAGCTCTCTCGGGCAATGCTCTTCCCTTGTGCCAAGTTGAGCTGATGCTTCAGCACATGGTAATCTCCATCATCCCTTATTCCCACTCCTTTCCCCAGCATAATACCTGCCATTACAGACAGCCAAGTGGGAGTTCAGGGTCTAAAAGAAGAGCTGCTAGATGTACTCTTTTAGCACAAAATAGATAGTAGGACTTTACAGTGAGTGATCACGTGTATGAGCATGGCAGATTAGTGGCATCTGGCAGAAAGGGTAGATAACCGATGTTTCTAATTAAATGATTTCTTGGGTCTGTCATATGTAGAGGCCCTGAGGCAAACAGGCACCTCCTAGATGCAAATATTCCATCTCGTTGTTCCCGCTGCTGTAAAGAATAAAGTACATCATCTTGAAAGCCAAATCCATGTCAATGCTAACCATATGAAAATAAAACCACTTGAAGTGGAAACCTGGAGAGCCTCTTTAGTATGCAAGTTTTCTCAGGGAAGTTAAAAGATACAGATAAAAATCATTTGCCTTTCTGTATGACACGGTTTTCTTTGGTTTTGTAATGATTTCAGTGACTTGGCCCTCATAACCAGAAAGGGAAAACTTTGAAATTGCAGGTTTCTTTGAGTATGGAATGTAATGCATTTTTTTCCTTATTTTACAGGGACATCAAACCTGACAACATACTACTGGATGAGCATGGTAAGTGAATATTGACTACTTTCTTTCAGATATGTCCAGTTCTTGAGATCTCAGTGACACATTCATGATATGCTTACCAAATGTGCCTCACATGTTAGATTCCTACCCTCTCTGCAAAGTCCTTCTGTCCACCTTGTGGATTTTGTAATTCCCCCTCCAACTGTAAAAAAAAAAATAAATGCTGATCTGACACTTTCAAGACTTGAAGAAATTTCATATGAATTGAGATCACCAGGGACACCTGATAAAAAAACTTAATATTTTATTAACAGGATTACTGTGAATCACCATAATCCCTTTTTAGGGGCCTATCAGTAATACAATTCCAAGCACTTATTTTCTCTTTTAGAACGTCTGAAGGGCTAAGAAATTTCTTCTAGCAAATTATTTCTCATGTGGGTGTCTGAAATTACTTTCCTATATTTAGATATGGAATTTGGAAATTTAAGTCTCTAAGTCTGCAAAATTTTTATGGCTCTACATGTAGTTCTGGCTTAAATAACATAAAAGATATAGACAACATAATCAGATTTGAACTTTCAGTACTAATTCCATGTTCTCAAACAAAGAAGGTGTGGTATGAAAAAAACACCAGCAGATGATTTCTTTAAACTTAAATTTTGCACACATTTACTGTCTATGAAGTATTTTGCATCATGCATCTTTTTGCATGATTAGGAAAAACATTAAATTCATTGGAAAAACATTAGAAAATACAGGTGAAGAAGGCATTAACCTTGTGTCAGTTAGAGCAGAAATACATAGAGGAGGAAGACTAAATGGAGAAAGGAAATGTATATTTGCTACTGTGGGAAAGCCTTGTGCTTTCTTCACCTCAGAAATTGACTACAAGCAGCTAATCTTTGAGAAAGTATAAACTTGAAATGACACCAACATTAACATTATCTTTCAAAATGCATTGCAGATCTGCTGGGTATGCAAGTTAAAGATGATTAAAGAAGTAACACTGTGAATTGCTGGAGTTTGACCCTGGCAATATGGAGGCTAACAAAGCTAAATAATGTTGTAGTTTTAAACCATCTAGAACTAGAAAGTGTTAACATTCCCCTGAAAATAATATCAGCTAATAAGCATGAAATAGAAATCTCTTGTCTTCAAGTCCTGGGCGAGTTAGCAGTGTCAAAGGCAACATGAAGTGACTCTGAGTGTGTTAAATCTCTGATTGACAGCCTTTGAAGTACAGTTGCCCTTATCTCTCTTTGCCCCTCATCAAGGTCAATTACTGCACAAAATCAGTCTCTTGCAAGAGATTTCCTATGGGGACTCAAGTATTGCAGAGAAGAAGCTATACCAGAGTGAGCAATATGCTGCAAAAATAATGTTATTTTGGTGACTGCAAGCTGCTCAGCAACAAAACTATCTGCAGCCAACTTGGAAATTTTGGGATGGATAGCCCCTTCTCTGCAAAGCAGCAGAATATTGTTCACTTGTAGCACACCTGCAGGCAAGTGGTGAAATGACCACGCTTCTCCCACCTCACAGATAGACTGTGGGCAGCAGAATTCATTACCTCATGGATCCTTGGTTCACAAACCTGTTACGTGGTTGGGAGAATTACATCTCTGGATAAGGATCCACACAACTCAACTCACTAAATGAGGTGACATCAGTAAGACTGGTGTCCATACCATGGTCGTCCCTAAAGGCTTTCTTTACAGATAACTGAAAGTCACAGAGATGTTTTTGGTTATCTGATCTATGTTGGATTTCTGCACTATACACCAGTGTCTATTTCTCTTTGGTGACTAACACCCAGGAAGTTTTGAGTAAAGATATAGATATTTGCCTTATAGATATATGCTTTGCTAGATGAAAGTCCATAAAAACTTTGACTAAGACACAACACAGTAACATTATTTTTAGGGAATCATCAGATTTCACCTAATGGAAAAATGGGCTGAATATATGCACTATAAATAAAATTGGCTGTAGAGGAAGCATAACAAATTCACCTAAGAGTCTAACCAGGTGCACAGGAAGGAACTTTATTTTAGCCTGTGACCTCTGACGTAATTTCCTATACGCTTGACTTTACCCCTAGGTCTTTCTTACAGTTCATTAAACAAACTGTGCTTGCAGAAAGTATTATGGAATTGGATATGCACAATATTTAGGACTGAGAGTTTGTCCCAGTGAGTTAGGTTTCTTTGACTTCACTGAAGAAACCTCTTTTGGCTGAAGTCGAAACGTAGTGTTACGCCATTAACATTGCCTTACATCTTCAAGCAATTAAACTAATTGACTCTCATAATGTATACCAAGATTACAGATTAGAGATATTTCTGTTCATTACAACCAATTTCACCACAATGTACCTGTATGGCTTAAGGAACACACCTCAGGAATACAGAAATAGTGAAACAGGAGATTTTTCTTAACCCTTAAAATAGATCACTTTAATTTAGAAAGAAAAAAAACAACAGAAATTTATAGAGCATATTCAGAATCATTCTGGCAGAGGAAGCCTGAATCTTCCCATGGACTTTTCAGGAAAGCTACATCTCAACACTGCTGAGCACAGATTCTGATGTAACAGTGGAAATAAATGTTTGATGATCATGAGAAGTGTAGTGCTACATGAGAATGAGGTAATCAGCTGCTTAAAATAGTGTTCAGCCCCTAGCAGAAGACGATTGTCTGGTCTGCTGGAGAGATTCTCCATCCCGTAGAGGAGTCTTCTCTGAGGACAGAAAGTTGGGATGGTTTCCAAGTTCACTCCCTGAACCAGAATAAGACCCCTCTAAGGAAATGAATGTTGTTCATAAAGCTCTTTTGTTATGTTTCACCCTTAGGTTTCCCAGAAGGTTCTTCCTCTTACAACTAAGACTAGTCTCTAAATTTAGTAGTAGTGCTCTGTTCTGCTAACATGTATCTGAAACACAATTATTCCAGTGATAGCTGAAGGGACTACCTGATGGTTCAGGAGAGCTATTATTATTTTATTGTACAGAGAAAAGCATTACAGAATTCTCTTAATAATAGTATTTTACTTCCTCTACTGTTCCTTTCATTTTAATGGCTTAAAACAATATAACTGAAATGACAGCACTTAGAACTAACTGTAAACTGGCAAGTCTGGTCCATGTATTTTTTTCTGAAATATGAAAAAAATTAAAGACGTCTTTAGATATTTCCTTGATTTATTAGCTATGATGTCTAAGGAGATGTGGAATGCCTACAATGCAGAAAAACAAGCACTGGCAAACGGATTAGTACATTGCCCTTTTTTTCAGAGATGAGAACATCATTTCTATAGCTCTTTGGTAGCACAACTGATATTAGCATTTCTGGTCATTCTGCATGAGACTCCACTTTGGCATCCAGGTTTTGCATTGTGTGGAGCGATGCCCTCAAGGCAAAATTTCCAAGGTTTTGATTTCCTCTCAGGCAAATTCTTCAGGACATCATTTCATAAGACTCACCAAGGTCCCTGTTTGGTTTACCAAGGAAGAACTCCCTTCTGGGTTGGATCCAAGACCTCAGCCATTATTCTGTTGCAACCCATACCAAGAGGATATAGCGCTCATGGAGTGCCTTTTGCCACTTGGTCATAAAATACTTCAGTGCTTCCTATCATCCACAATTTCTGTATTAGGATAATAGAGTATCCCTGTATATCTCTTTAGAATGTGGATGAATCTTTGTTAATGAGTTTGTCTACTGCTTCTTTGAAGCTGCTGCTGATACTGCCCTCAACAACCTCCTAGAGCAAGTTCACCATCCTTCATGAAAGGAAAGTGCTTTCATGTATGTGCTTTAAAACATTATTCTTTCACTTCTTCTATAATTGCAGGATTTCAGAGCAGGAGGGCAACCATATTGGATCAGAGACCCATCCAGTTGAGTTTCAAAGAGTCTTCAAAAATGACAGAAGGACATAAAATGAGACAATTTTCTGTGTTACTTCCCCCACCTACTCAGCCAACCTCCAGCCTTTTGTGACTGAGGCACTTCCTGAGCTGGATGTGGTTTCCACACATTTAGTAACTTTCAGTGGTCTTTTGCATAATCTTTTCCAATGTTCCCTTGAGTGGAAGGAACTTTCAGCATCCTTAACATCTTGTGGCAAAGCAGTCCTTAGCTTAAACACAGAGTATGTGAAGAGTCACTACTTGTTTGTTCATTTTGAAGGTGCTACCTGCTAATTGCACTGAATACCTCCTAATTCTAGCCTTGGAACTATTTCCTGGTTCTCCATATTGAAATCACAGACCTTATATTTCACTCTTAGGCTTAACAGGACTAATAATATTTTATTAGGTTTGGGGTTTTTCTTAGACTGGGTTTTTGCATCTGTTAATAATAATTATACTCAGTAATCTTTTCTTTTATAAGAGAGCAAGCAGATTTAAGCAGACATTCATATGTGCCTTATTATGTATGATTATATTGTTTTATGACCATCAAAATTTTCCTTAAAACTCATTTCCTTGATTACACGAGAATCTCACCTCTCATTTGAAAACTAACAGCAAAATTTAAAGATGCAGCCAATGAGCAATCGTGATTTTAAAACCAAAAGTAGGATGGGAAAAAACCACACATATATTCAGTATTTTGAACCCTGTTTTTATCTTTTGAACAAGAGAACTGGCAATGTTATTACTGTACAGTGATACCTGGGAGATGTAAACTTTCTTCTAAAGAAGTACCTGCTGTGTCTGCACTAGGGCTGGGTCCTTATCATACCCACAGACAATTTTCAGGGACTGTATCTCATTTAACCCTCTAACACTGATTAACAAGATGAATATTCACAGCGTAATTCATCCACCTGAAGCTATTTGCACTTCAAAAATATATTCGAAACTTTTACATGCCTACAAGTAGGCCATTAAACAGCCTACCCTTGTGAAACACGCAGCCTCGCTGAACCCATCTATAGCAGTACAAGAAGGTTTCTAATGACCTCCGTGAAGATGTGGCAAAATGCCAAGGCAAGACATGCCAAGTTCACGTGGATATGAGCTTATGCTGCTGTGCCTAGTACAGATGAACCTAGAGAGAGGCTTTTAAAATTGTTCATAGGGTTTGACCTTCTGAGGGCAAACCAGACCTGAATTTGCTGCAAAATGTTACTGTGTTGAGATATCCCATCAGCTCTGATGCATGGTGAGTCAGTGGCATTAACTCCAGTCTGGTGTTTTTTCTCTCTGCCCTCTTATTCACCCCTTTGGATTCAGACACTGAGAAATTCAATGAGTTTTGAAGAAGTCACGTACATTTTCCTCTGCTAAATGTTAGTCAGCCAGCCCCAGCCACCCTTCAGGACTTGTTTTAATTGTCATTATGATTTGTTCAAAAAATGAAATAATAGTCCAAGTAAAGATCATTTGCTGTTTGTCTCAGATATTGAGATTTCAGGCCATGTGGAAAAGTGAGGCATAAAAGCCACACAGCACTTCTGAAGTGCAGGCATAAAGCTTCTCAAAGCCATACACTGTGTTCTAGGTATTAACTTAAAAATTATCCCTGTTAAGGCCTTAACTGGAAGCTGACAGGAGGAATCCAATTTTTAAAACTATTTCCACAGAAATACTTTCTGCTTGCAATGTATGTGTTCATGTACGAGAAACCTGTGCATTTGGTTATTTGAAAAAGCCATCCTGTAGCAAGCCAGAATAATATGGTGGTTTGCCTTTTCCTTTCTTCTCTCCATGATCATCTTGTTATCACATAGGGTCATGCATCCCCGGGGATTAAGCAGTGAGCTCTTTCCCTGTGATACCTGAATTTACTCAGGTTCTGCTGAATCTGTAGTGCACTGTTCTGCTTCACAGCTCTTCAAAGCTAAACCCGAGTGACACTCACATAGTGCTTGGCTCAATATTGTACCAGATACCTGAGAAGCGAGCCAGGGTATAGACTTGGCTTTGACATTTAGTTGTTCACAGTAATATCCAGAAAGGGAGATCAGGTGTGAAGCTCAGATGGTAAAAAGTCCCCATAAACTGAATTTTTGGAAACAGTTGGAAGAAGCAGCTAGTATCCCAGCATATTTACTGCAGTAATAGCAACCTTTCTTTTTGCCATATGCAGTTGCAGTTAAAAGATACCTTAGAGACTGAACAGAAAGACTCCAATAGAAAATTTGGGTCTAACTGTCCTTTGAAATAAAAAAAAAATAATTAAAAATACAAGTCACTGGACTTAAAAGAGTTGAAACTGTTCAGTGGTGTGTGCAGGCAGGCAGTCCCCTCACTACAAGAAGGACATTGAAGTGCTGGAGTGTGTCCAGAGGAGAGCCACTGTCGTGGTTCCAGCCATAATTACCAAAACCAGACTGACAGATGGCCCTTCCTCCCCTGAAAAAGAAAGGAGAGGAAGAGATAAGGAAGTTTATGAGTTTAGTATGAACTAAACTACTTTAATGAAGTATTAGTACTAAAATTAAAATAATAAAAAAGAAGCAAATAATGAAATAGATACAATATATACAAACCATATGAGGCTCCCCAGACGATGATCACGTCACCAGCAGGCATTGGGAAAAATACCAGACTGGACTGGGTGACCGATAGGAGCTGGATTCCAGCTCTGGAGTCAGGAATGCTCAGATCAGGATCAGAGGCAGACGAACAGACAGGGTCCTCCTCAGATGTTGGCCATCAAGGCAAGAGTTGACCCTTTGATCCCTCAGCTTTTATACTGAGCATGATGCAGATGGGATGGAATACCCCAGTTGGTCAGTTTTGGGTCTGTCCTGTCCGCTCCTCCCTACAGATGTGACCCCTCCATGCTTTTCTGCTTCTAACCCTCCACTGGGGCAAATAACAAAAATACCTGACCATGGTTGTTCTAGCAATAAGTATAAGTCAAGGGCCTCTCTGCACCATCCCTTGGTATAATCAGCTCTTATCACTGTGAGAGAGAACAGTTGCTGAACAATATGCTGTTAATTTCAGAGTTTAGTTAGTTAGAAGATGCCCAGCTAAAAATGTAAAACCAAAACAGAAAATTGATTTGCTTTACCTCAAACCAGGAGAGCCACCATGCTGGTGAGGGGTCTAGAGAACAAGTCCTATGAGGAGAGGCTGAGGGAACTGGGCATGTTGGGTTTTGAGAAGAGGAGGCTGATGGGAGACCTCATTGCCCTCTACAACTACCTGAAAGGAGGTTGTAGAGAGATGGGTGCTGGCCTCTTCTCCCAAGTGAATAATGCCAGGACCAGAGGAAATGGCCTAAAATTGGGGCAGGGGAGGTATAGACTGGATATGAGGAAGAATTACTTTACTGAGAGGGTGGTCAGGCACTGGAACAGCCTGACCAGGGACGTGGTGGAGGTGTTTCAGAAATGTGTCGATGTGGTATTTCAGGGCATACTCTAGTGCCTGAGATAGTTGGGTAGGGTTATTTATTTTGTGGGGGTTTTTTTTGTGTGTGCATGGTTGGACTCAGTAATCTCAAAGGTCCCTTCCAACCATGAAGATTCTGTGAAGATTCTATTAAGAGCCCTGCCTCAACATGCCTCCAGCTCTTCTCCACAGGCACAGTGGGTTTATTATCCACCACCTCCTGCTCTGATTAAGCCCCAGGTGCAGGCTCTCCCTATGTCCCCAGCTCCCAACAAGGGCTGTGCACAGTCCATGTGGCATCATAGCCATCTGCCTGCCTACAGAACACCTTCCTTTCCCTCTGTAGCAAATTGCCAGCCCTCTAAGCAACAGGCAAAGGCTCCCTGCAGGCTGTGGGGTGCCTTGTGATGGGGTACATCCAAGGTGGAGTTTTTCCACCAGTACAGACATGGCTGTACAGAACCTGAGCGTCGCCGCTGTATCGGCAGCAGGATGCGGTGGAGCTATGCAGAACCCAGCTTCCCCATCCATCCCTTACCTTGCAGAACGGCATTTTTAACCAAACCCATCAAGCAGTGTATACAACACTTCATGTGTGCTATTTCAGTTTTGTTAAATGAGAAGAAATCTAATAAAAGGGAGAGAAAACAATGCACGGCAGGAGAGGCAATTTTCATTGCAAATCAACTGTTTGGATCAGTCTGAATGGATATTATGCGATAGGTGTTTTGCAACAGGCTATCATGCTGGCAATCTAATAGGGAGCATCACTTACAATGCTGTCATTTAAATGACAGAACTTTATATTTGTCTGTCAAAAAAAGAGTATGTACTAGTCTTCTGAGTTCCTTGTGGCTTTTCATTCTGTGGTGCACAGAAATGCTTGAAACTGAGATGACTGTATGTGGTTCAATTATCTTTTCCAAGAAGACTTCTACATGTTGTTTTGTTATTTCTATAATAAACTTGCTACTCACCAGCCATTAGCTCTGGCTTCCAGGAAAGGAGGAACACCACCTTCAAATCTGATGGCAGGCTGGGCTGTGAACACTAATTCTTGTTATGGCAGCCTAACGATTCCTGCCCCTTATAAAGTGATTGTTTTCATCTGCTCACAGATTTTGGCTGCAGGTTTTGAGAAAGGTGCAGAGAGCATCCAAACCATTTCACTGAAAACTTATACTGTATTGGAGAAATAGCTTTAAGCTTCTACATGTGGAGAAATAGCTTTAAGTTTAGCATTGGGATGTGCCTTCTCCTTTTCCCCTTCAAAACCATCTCTGATCTGGCCAAATTAGCGGACTCAGAATTGCAGTTCACACGTGAGTGGCTGCAGACCTCTTAGAGGTTGGCAGATGAATTTCCTGCGGACCCCGAGCAGGATGTAGGTTAGACCATCGGAGCAGCATAATCTTCTGCTGAGACTGCTGTTCCTCAGTCGGGCATTGTGGTAACGTTCAGCATCAGTCATTCATTACACTCCTCATCTTTGGCAGCAAATACGATAACAACCACCCTCACTTAATAACTGTATGATGCCTACAGCCTACTCCGTTCTGTGGACTGACAGGTTGAGATCTCGATTAAAAAAAATATATCACAGGAACGTGTCACTCAAGACTCTATTTCTACAGATGATGTGTTAATCCTGTTCTGAGCACAGAGCTCAACTCGGGAAGGGAGTAGCTTTCCCTGTACTCTGCCCTCCACGGTGGCATTGCCAGATGTAATCACAGAGGGCACAAGCATTTGCATCACTCCCCAACATAAAACTAGTCCTTAAGTAAAAGATGCAAAACCTAACAGCAGACTTACCGAATTAGAAGTCTGCAGGTACATTTTCAGGCTGGATTTGAATTCAGTTTACCTGCCTATGGCAAACCAGGATTAACAGCTATTGCTTCGTTATGGTGGAGCAATTTAACCTATACTTGCTGCAAACCACCGCAGGAAAAAAGTAATGACAGGGGGTTTGGGCCATCCAGCCTGATTAGTTCAGTGTAAATCAGCTGTCTGTCTGGTCAGGCAGCAAAGACTGCAGGCTAACTTGTGTCACTTATCTTTCATCTTGCAACCTGCTGTCAAATGAGTGATCATTTGGGACCTGCTGCTGCTACACACAAGCTCTTCTGCTACGATGGAGCTAATTTTATAGTTATTGTACAATAAAAATACCTCTTTTCTTCTCAGCTCCCTTTTCGCCCTGAGGAGACTCAGAAAAAGCCAGGCTGATGGAAACTTGAAGCGGATGTGACAGCAGACAGGTGTCATGGCTACCTGAGAATGCAAGGGGTGGTTCTAGTTGGAAATAAGGAGAGGCAGATTTCACACACAGCTTCACAAAATTCAGCACTTCTCCTGTTGCTACCCAATTACTATCCCTAACATTCACCACAGGAGGAGGTTCAGGAGTGACCAACCTGACAGGTTCTGCACTGAGAGCAGATAGTGGACACAGCCATACAGGAAAAGTATTCCATCACATTGCTGCCAATATGATTTTCCTGGTTATGAGCAACATTTAATAAGTTTCCATGAATTGGTGTGAAACTTTCTAATTCAGTTTCTTTCCATTATCACTTAACTGATAGGAAGGAATAATAACGAAGGAAAGAATCCTTGTATGATGTACTATTTTAACTTCTGTTTTCACTGTTTGTAATTGCAGGACATGTTCATATCACTGACTTTAACATAGCAACCATAGTGAAAGGCTCAGAAAAAGCTTCTTCTATGGCTGGCACAAAACCCTATATGGGTAAGTTTTCAAGACCATTTTAAAATGTAAGAAAACACACACATAAATGTTAACTAATGGTATATTTAAAGGATTTTAAGTTGTAAAAGCATGCAATTAATGAAATCAACTTCTCTTTTTTTTTTTTTTTTTGGCAGTGTATATGTGTTAGCAATGGGAAACATTAGAGATGAAGAGATTGGGCAGAAGCTTGATCCGCACACTGCTTTTGTTCAGGTTCTGTTTAGTTTTGTGAAGCAAACTCAGAAGAGTCTTGATTGTGATACTGCCTGCAAATTCCCATAGCTGAAGACAAAAACATATGGTTATATTTGCACCACCGTGGCTTTCTATGATCTAACAGAGATCATGTAAAGTCAGTTTAAAAGTATCTAGGCACATCCTTAATTGCTTTGCCATGCTGAGTTCCTCAAAAATACGTCTGTTAGAATCCTATGTAACTAACCCCTTGAGTGCTTGCCTGATGGCTTTTAGGGGTACTTTATATGTTTTAATTATGTAATTTAAATGCATAGATAGATTGAAGGCTGGGAGAGTAAAATTCAGTTCACTTGTCTGAGTGTCTAAATGTTAAGCGTATTGGCCAAACTAATAATTCATACTTCACCTGGAGGTGAAGGACAGAAGGCATCTCCTGAAGGTCATTTGTTCCACCAAAGTTAGCCTAGCTCCCAAATTTGTCCTATTTTTGGCTTTCTACACCTCTGCTGTTTTAATGCTATTTGTGTACATAATTGTCATTGTATGTGAAGATGAAACTTATTGGGTTCTGGGAACCAGACTAAGAGATATGTGTGCCTCCAAGAGATGTTCTCTAGTAGATATGCTCAGATCATAATCTAACCCTCATACACCAGTAAAATACTGGTAAATTACTGGGTTCTGAAAATGTGATTCAGGGAACCAAAGGTCACTTCTATTTAGCATAGGAACAAAGCATTATCCCAAGAAATAGGAATTAACACTTATGTTTTTCACAGCACAAAAAGCATTGTACCAACCTGCACATGAAGTAGGCAGATGTCTGCAGGGTGCCTCTGTACCTGCTGTGAGACTGCGTCAGAGCAGTCCCACACATCAGAGCAGAGTTATGTTTTCATATGGTGTGGTTTTGGCATGAACCTACCAGCAATCTCCAAAATAATTATCAGGGAGTTAGCAGAGGCTGGAGTCTCTTCACCCTGAGCAGCTTGGGCATAGCTGTCCTGTTTTGGTGGTTAATAGGATACAATAGCCTGTGTGTGCCAACATAGTGACACCTGGGCTTGTCACCACTGCACCAATCTGATACTTATAAATGTACTCAAAACAGACCAAGAAACATCTTATGTAGTCCTGATTCAAGCATGTAAGTTATGCAGAGGAATAAGGTTTTAGGTGAAAATTTTCTCAGCATTTGTTATCAGTGAGCTCTAGGTAAGTGCCTAATTCAGTGTCTCTACTTAGATGAGCTGGCCAACACTGCACAGATGTCAGATACAGAGCATTAGGAGATCAAATCTGGGTACTGAATTTCCCCTCAGGGCCAGTACCTGTGTGTTCCATGTTGTACTACAGATTCCCTGTTCATTGTACTGAAGGATACTGTAACCTCACTTACACCAGCAGCTATGGTTTAAAAAGAACTCACTTGAGCATTTTTGCCAATATGGTGGGGGTTTTTAGGAGGAAAAGCCAAAGAAACCAAAAAACCAAAACTCAAGAAAAAAGTGGTTTTCTCTAGAAGTAATTCAACCTTCCCCCAGCACCAGAGACAAACAGCTGCACAACTGACACGTAAAGATAATTGCATTTGCAGAAGTGCTCTTACACACCTGATGACTGAAATGTTAAGGCTCCAACATTTTTGATATGGTAGTTTTGCATTTCTGTGAAAAGCTTATTTCTCAGAGTACATATATTCTGCCTAAATAACTGCCTACAATCTTCTAGCAGCCATTGCCATTAGGTGTGCAAATTCTTATTACCCAAATTAGTCAAAAATACCCTTGAAGAGCAGTCATTTTGCAGGAGCTCAAAAAAAATCGGAATAGACATTTTCCATATTTAAATATGATGATGACAGCAGACATAACAATAGAGTCTTTTCTGAGATTTAATTTGGTAGTCAATTAAATGGGGGTTTTGATGGCCGTACATTTTTAATCTTGAAGCGGTTGCACAGTTTTACATTAGAGAGTCTAATAATTATGAAAGCAGAAAAAAGCTGAGCACTTGCTTAGGGGTCAGTTAGCATTTTAGCATCTGTCTGTCATAGTCTGAATGTGTGTAATGAAGAGATCATCTGGCAGCTAACGATCAGAAGCAGATTAGTTAGAACAGCTGTACAAAAATATATGTGAGTATTCTTCAAATATTTTGTTGAGAGTTAACAGGAAACAGCATCCATCTGCAAATATAGGTGGATCACCACTTTCTTAGTTCATTAGTGGTCTCCATCTGGACAGAAGAAGAGAAAACTAGCTTTAAACAACAGACAGCTCAAAAATCCACCCAGCCTTTCTGAATGTCTACCCTCCACCATAGGCAAGGAGTAACTTGTTATTTCTGCAGCTGACATTTGCCAAGACATGGATAAATTGAGACTGATCTTAGAAAACAGCTATTTATTCTTCATCTGTTCAATGCAGAGATGCTAAAGTGCAGTCCGCCCTGTCTAAACTCTGCTTATGTCCCTTTCCATGGTATTTGCTAGAAAATTCTGCAGTCCTTGTATTTAGTAGGAAAATACTAATCTCCAGGGTAGGTTATGTTCTTATAGCCTTATTGTTTTGTAATCGCGCCTCAGCTTAACATCATGGCAAATCATTTCCCTGATCTGTCTGGAATGCCATAGGCAGCTGAGGCTCTTTGCCTTCCCAGGGAGCTAAACAAGCTCCTGGAGGGTTCCTGTGAGAGCCTAAGCTGACCCAAGGAAGAAGTAGACTTGGAGTTGGAGGAAGACGGGAGACTGGGACAAGATTTTACCTTTGCACAACAAAAGGCTGTTGTCTTGGCTCACCTCAGCTCATGGAGCTGTTCTGCCCCTGAACTTTCCTCCCCACATATCACATCTGCCCCATATCCAGCAATCTCACAACAAGAAGAAACATTAGAAGAGAATTGCTCTCTTTTGTGAAGAGACTATGGCACCATCCACCAGCTCACATTCTCTCTGGTGCCTTCCTCGCCTCTTGGAAATCCAAAGATGCTGCAAAAGCCACAAGTGCAGTCTTCTCAGAAAGTCAGAAGAGTCATGCTTCTATTTATTTGGAGCTGCAAGATGCAAGGAAAGCTTTTAGAGTTGTAAAAATCCTGTTTCAGGTGAAAAGTGACAGGTGATGAGCACAGTTTGGGTATCAAAGCTTCAGCAACCTTAAGAGTTTGAGTTTGTTAAGAGTTTGACAGATATGGCCAGACACTTGTTGGTGATGCTTTGTCCCCTAAGTACATTGATTTCACTTCCTTTCCTCTTTTAGTTTACACCTTTATTTTTGTAAAGAATCACAACTTTAGTGAAATGATACAAAACCTTTTCAGTTGCAGCACTCAAAGTAAAAAAGTTTTGTGTTCACTCCTGATAGTTGCTTAACTCCATATGATTTCTGGCTTTAAGGCAGTATCAAAGACTTCATCTAAGTCTTATAGTTCATCTAAGCTATTTAGACAATGAGAGAACTAGAAAAAAAGGATTTGAGGAGGCTGGCTCTATGGTTCCTAGTAATTTTTCATTACCAAGAATTCAAACCACACTTTAACCTCAGCCTAACAAGGCAAAATCTCCTCCAAGCAAGGTACTTGCTGAACTCCATAACCAAGGGAACTTGGCGGTCCTTGTAAGTACATGCTTTATGCTTTGCTGGTTTTGATGATGATGAAGGTAAGAGATGTGATGAAAGCTTCCCCCCCCTCTTGAAGGTTTATGGATGTGGATCCTGTTATGTTTAATCAGATATGAAGGCACTCTCCAGCTTTTCCCTTAGTAGCAGTACTTGTAGGATTTCTCACTTCTTGCTGTAGCCAATTTGAGGAAATAAACAGAAAATGTTATCTCTAAAGCCTCCATTCCTATTTGAAATCTGATTGAAATGGGATGAGATATTGCTAGGGAGTGATTTGATTCCATGCAGCGCGACTGCATAAAACTGATATCCAGGAAAAAACACAATGAATTGATATTGTGCTGTAAAAATGCACTAGCTATTCTGATTAAGATACCTATCTTGTAATGCTACGTATGGTGTGAGTCAGCTTCTGCAGCCTCTGCTTAATCCCACTTCACATTAGCCTTTTTGCCCCTAGGTCTTTCTCAGCCAGAAATCTTCCCTGCCTATTTCCCTACTTATTAAATGCACAGAAACCTGAATGTTTCTCCAGAAACCCTGGTAATTTCTCTGTGTTCCCCCTTCCCAGCTGATTCATTCAGACAAGTGAAATAGCTGCCACATGTAGGCAACAAAAACATGGACAATGGGGAATCTGAAAGGAAGGAGGCCAGCAGCCTGGCGAGACAAGCTCCTTCCAGCTGCTTCTGCAGTTTTTCTCCTCAAAGCCATTGACTTGAAAAGCTGAAGGGAAGTCAGCTTCTCAGTGTTCAAGGGTCTGTCTTGTACTGTTCAGATGGCTGCAGCTATGAAATACAATGTGTGCCTTAAGCTGGTTTAGCAAACTTGTGTGTCACCTGTGCCTGACTTTATCATTACAAAATTCACTATTCAAACCTGCAACACTTGGGATTGAGGGTGTTGTCAAAGGTTTTATTTTAGCAACAGCCCTTTGAAAACTCATTTTTAGGCTGTCATCCTATGGTGGCAAGGAATGCCACATGTCCTCCGAGACCTAGGTGACTTTTGGCAGGCATTCCTGCAGCCCACAAAGGAGCACAAGCACTCGCAGGGGAACCCCCTCTGGTCTGCACTGGGATGGGGACCAGGAAAGCCAGTGCAGGGCAGGACACAGACCCTGGCCTCAGCCCCATGCCTCGGATATTCAGCTGTGGCTTGGTCTTCCTGCAGAATGTTATTCTTGGGTCTCTTGGGTATAAAGAAAGCACAGATTTGCCTGGCTGGAAGAACATGTGTAAGTGTTTTAAGTGTTTTCTATTTTCAATACTGTTCCATCTTTCTGCGTAAAAAAAAGAAAAGAAAAGAAAAAAAGAAGTTTCTTCTATTGATCCCTCAGTCAGGCTGCGGGAAATAAGTTGTCTCGGAGAATGTGCTCTGTGCTGGGCAGCCCTCTGCAGTAATGGCCCTCTGCCCAGCAACAGGTTGGTCAGCTACAAAACAAAATCTTAAACACTAAAACACACCTAGACAATGTTACAGATATTGCCTTTTGTTTATTCCGCACTCTGGCATAATTTAGCTGTATTTGACCCCTACAGCACATGTTTTTTACTCACTGAAATGTTTCCTTTTTGAATGATCAATTTCCCTACATCTGTATATTATTTGTGAGTCTTGCAAAAACTTCCCATTCACAAGTTATAAATTTTGGGGGTTGGGGTTTGTTTAGGGTTTTGGGTTTTTTTTCTTTTTCTGCTAATTGGAGGGTTAGGAGGGGTAGGCAGAGGCTTTGTGGTTTTCTTCAGCAGAGGCTGAAGTTAGCCGATAACTTACTGTGACTTTACCTTAAATCAAACCAATAAAATACATTTTATGATATAAATATACCTGACAAAAACCCCAAACCAATAAAATCAGCTGTAAATTACATGAAAAGTTTCAGCTACCCACTCCCTATCCTACAGGCTTGTTATCTCAGATTTTCACAGCTGACTTCATAGGTTGCTGTCACAGAGAAAAATGGCTGTACGCCTGAGATTACAAGAGGTGTGTGGATTTACAAAGGTTCACTGAACTTCTAAAAATGTATGAGTCATCCATATTTATGAACTAATACTGTGTGGGAGTACTACTGGAGTCAGAGGAAAGCTAGTGGATGGTCCGATATCAACTTTACAGGTAAAGTAAAAATATCCTGTAGGGCTAAATTTATTTCTGAGGTAGTCACAATACAGCAGGGTTAAAGCTGGAGTTGGGTTTTCAAAGGTGTTCAACCTTGGTCCTCCTTGCACTCACACTAAACAGTGCTCTGAAACTAAATAGTGTTTTGCAGCCTGTTGCTTTTTGAGTGCTATTAGTGCAGTGTTTAGGTTTTTAAAACTTCCATCCCTTTCCTAGTGAGGGTTTGAGTGCCTCTCTAAGGAGTTTTGCTGGTGATCTTCCTCCCTGCTCTTTTGATCCCAGGGAAGTATCATGATGCCAACATGAGCTGGCAGGTTTCTGTTTGCTCCCCTAGTGAGAACCAAGGGTGGACGTGTGAGGCTCTGAGGAGCTGAAATAAATACCCATTGTACTGATGGGGTTTTCACCTTGCACTAGGAACACCGTGGCTGAAGGGGTTAAGCACTGAGGGTATGCAGGTTTAGCCTCTCTAAATTAACAAGTAGGCACACAAGCAGCTGAAAAACCTCAGGAGATCAGAAAAGAAGTTACTCTGTCTCTAGTTGCTTCTCACCTCTCAGTGCTCTCCAAACTCCTACCATCCTTTGAGATCTTCCAGCAAAACTGCTAATAAAACCATTTCTTTGACTATTTCAGTCATAGAAACCCCACACAGTTCAAGTGTTAGTTTTGAATTTGGTGGGTTTTTGTTGTTTTTTTTTTTGTTTTTTTTTTAAACCTATCTGCAAGGGCCTGATTCAATGCAGAGCTTCAGACAAATCTGAAGGGGAAGAGACCTCCAGAAGAGGTGGCAGACAGAGCAACAAGCAGAGACTTCCAGCAGAAGTTCCAGCAGCTCAGGGGAAACTTCTGACCCCTGAATAACTCCCATTCTTTAGTCAATCCATGCAAGCACTCAAGGTTTTCACATGCGTAAACTGATGCAAAGAGGTTCGCTTATGTGATTAAGAGTATGTGAGGCAGGTGCTTGTAATAGTCCTCCTGATGTGTCAGGGGCACAGTCTGTCCTGCAAATCCCCAGTTATTCAGACCAGTTCACTTCTGTACTGGGGTGGAACAGCTGCTGTCCATACACTGGGCCAACCTTCCAAATAGCAAATGGATATTTTTGGACACAATTCCTCAATAAGTTGCTAGAAAAAATGGCTCTGGAGCCACTGTGAGCTTTTGGATGCAGTAAGGAAGGTACTTCCATCTAATTTCATAGTCAGTAGTAGGAGAACACAACATGTTCATTACTGCTGGGCTTTCTTTCACTGGGCCTAGGAACCTGAGATGGTTTCTCTGAGGTTGAGCCAGGTGTTCAATCAGAAAGGGTTTCTCTGTGCAAACGCAAGGGCAAGAGCTGGGTTCTGTTCAGTGGTTGAGTAACACAGAGGGTTTTATGAGGACAGCACTCTGAGTAAGGGCAGGAGAGGTGGTATAGCCATATGGCAAACTAATAAAACATTCAAAATGTGGTGTATATATTCAGGTAATGATATCTAAAATACTTACTTTGATTGAATAATTGCATTAAATATGAGCATTAAAACCACTGAGGTGTATTATGTGAACAATAGTACAAAATCAGTTACTCTGCTGTAACAAGTCAGGACCTCACACTAGAAAATCACCAGCCCAGCACAGTCAGGCTTTAAACAGCATTTTGCCTTATACAATAGAAGTTAGCAGTTGGCTAGTCTAAAGCTCTGAGTCAGAAAGCTGCCTGTTATAATTTAGACCCTTTTAACACATGAGAAAGTCACCACTAGGAGGTAAATTGATAGTTTACCAAGTCCACATTTATATATAGGGAGAGAGAAGTTGTTTTCTTTCATTTTGCTCTTAAAACAGCTTCTCCTCTAAATAGAAGACCACTTTTCATCACTTTTTTATCACTGTAGTCTGATTTCTGTTTCCTATTTAAACCATGACCCAGAATTACTGACCTCAGAGAAAGGTGAAAATTAATATTTTTTCATCACAAAGCTGAGGAAGCAGTTAATATTTCACCAAAGTGTCTCAGTCTAAGGCTCTTGGAATATTATTTAAAAAATCAAGTTCATTTTTCATTCAGCTTAATCTGTCATCTATTAAGCCTGATTCAGCAAGGCGAAACTCTGTATGTGTTATATACATCAAGCCATATATAATTTGGGCAGGTCTAAGCTTTTAACAGCTTATCCTATGCTAGTCAATGAAAATATTGTTTATACTCTGAGTTATTTTAATACTTTTTTACCAAGATCAGACACTAATATGAGGTAGGAGAATGATACCTGGCAGCCTGGTATCATGCTGAATCTCAGTTAATGACACTGGAATCTATTTCTTATCTCAGGGAATTTCTTATCTATGGAATCTCGGGCATTACAATAAAACCAATGCCACTGACGCGTGTTTTGCTACACAACTGGCAGTGTATTGCTTTGCAACCCTTGCTATACACTACAAGCCTCCTTACCAACATGTACAGTCTCTGCAGAGATGCATATAGGCTACCAAGAGCTCTAGCTAGCCAAATGGATGACTAATATCAGGGTTTTCAATCTTGAGAAATGGTTTGGGCACACCCAACTGAACTTTATCATTCAAAAAATTTGAAGCCAAACTACTGTGGTTTTATTTTTTATTTTAGTTTCAGGTTGTCATGTTAATAACACTGGCACAGGGCATTTTGTAGCAATTAAGGACCGGTTCCCATTGGCAAAATTCAGCTATGCATGGACAATAAGCTCCTTGCCACTAATCAGACTTGCAAGACTCACTTGCAAGTTATTGCTTAAATATACTGATTTGTTAGTATGCAGCAAAAGCCACTTGAAGAAGGGTCTAGTGCGGTTCATCTCACCACACTTTCCCTCTCAACAATTTTGCAGTTTCAAAGCAGCCTATGACAGTTCCTGATGCTTCAAAGTAAGTAATAACTCTGTAAGGTTCTTAATCAACACTTGGCAGTCTCCTGGGCAGTGGTAGGCAAGTACGCCAGGCACTCTTTGATTAGCTTCTTGCTAAGGAAGTGAAACTTAAATCACTTCATCAGAAAAGAAATGCCACATTGTGTTATTTAGGATTCATATCAGAGTCACTCTATTTAGTCTGATGAATTATCTTTATGATTAAACCAGTATGTTAAATCAAAAATAATAACAGCTATTCTTTGTGCTAACCTTTCCAAGCGATAGATCTCAAATTGACTATTTTATCATGGACAGCTTTTTCAAAGTCATCAT
>VZTM01044444.1:81271-145777 GCA_013400555.1 Jacana jacana | reverse complement strand
CTATGATTCTATGATTCTAAAACTTAGCCCTAAAAATTCATATGTATTCAGAGTTCTGGGTGGACTAATCTTTGGATCCAGACCTCTTAGTTCTCCCAATTTGTAAGGGCCAGGACCAAAAGAAGGACTTAAATACTAGAATAGTACTTGAGTTCAAACTATGGAATTTTCCACTTTGATCTCGCCTAACCCAGCCGTGCATTAAAGCTTCAATTTCCCTTTTTTTGGAGTGTGACTTTCCCTAAGCAGCTCCTCCCCCTGTGTTCGGAACAGCAGCCAGAAGGAGGCATGTTGTCCTCAGTTGTGCTTAGAGCTGTTTTCTTCTTTCTTATCTGCAAGCCCCATGCAGTGTTCAGATGAATTAAGCATAGAGTTGGAGGTAAGAGAGTGTGGAACAGGGCAGGAGCTGGAGAAGAGCATTGGTGTGTTGTTAGGAATACCTGGTAGCTGTGGAGAAAGAGAGGTTCATAAAGTACCTCACGGTGAGCATGAGACCTGGCAACACTTTTCAGTCTGACGCAGCATGTAACTGAGCATGAGTTGTATCGATCATGGTATCATAAGGGAAAAGCTTAAAATCCCCAATCTTACACAGAAATCCATCCCTGCTGATGCCACTGTGCTACTCACAGTTCTGGAGCCAGGGACGTCTCAAACACAGCTCCCTCTCAGTAGCAGTCCAGTGGTGGGCTACAAGCCAAGAGTGACCCGTGTTATTGGAAAGGATGCGGGAGCTCACCTCCCAAAGAGACACTTGCTGTCTCTGGGTCTGTTAGAAAATGAAAACAGCTTTTGGGAGTCTCATCATGGAGCAGAAGATAAAAAGTGAATCTTTGCTATTTTCTGTTGGGTAACTGGCATCTGTCCCTTGTGTTGACTTTAGGTAGCTCTCTGCACACTGTAGCCTGGCAGCTCTAGGGAGAAGTATCTATGTAAGGTGCTTTCTAATTGGAAGGCTTTTCTAGAAATATCTGAGTATTTTTATCTGCAAAGAGAAGCCAATCTAAACTTTAAGTGATGTAGTTGGTTCTAATGTGGCTTCCTTTGATATGGCTAGAATTGTTTGTGTAGGCTGGCTGAAGACATTAGGTACTTGGGTTGGTATTGTCTTTCTAGCCAGAAGAACTGAAGGTGGTTCACCTCTGAGCCAGCAGGCTGCTGGAAGCATGGCTGAGTGTAAGCCATTAGAACAGGGATGATGCATGGTGCTTTGCGTGCCTTCATACAGCAATATCATACCTGGAATGGAAGACTGGAATCACACACTCCAGCCAGCTAGACTGAGGCATAAAAAAGAGGCATTTCCTCCTTGCATACCTCCAGGGTCAGTGCCTTGTCATGGGCTAATCGCAGGAGAAACAGGTAGTATTTCTCCTTCCCTCACATGTTTTCTTCTCCCTCACACGTTCTTGAGAGACTTACACTGAAATGGTAGTAGCAGTGAATGTTTTACAGCTCCTTGTGAAATGGTGATGAATTTCTAGACAAACTCTTTAGTGGCATCCGCAGTGCTGCTAGTCCAGATACCAATTTCGTAATTAATTCAGGTGTAAACATTGCATAGAGCATTGGTTTGTTGGATGTTAGTGCTGCACAGAGAAGGCATAATTAGCGCATAAGATGTGTGTTGTTACTAGTGCTCCAGGACTGCAAGGCAGTGTTCCTAAGGGGAGCCTGGGAATTGGACTTTTCTGTGTTCTGCTCCTGTCATTGGCCATGACCCCAGTGTAGCACCAAGCAAATGGGTTTCTGGCTGCAATTTATCGGTTTCAGTGTACTAGTGGTAGCAGGTGTTCTGGCTAAAAGTTTTCTGGAGGATTCTGAATGTCTTCAGGAAACCAGGTGTGCTGTATGTTGCTGACAATCAGTGTTGGTATCATCAAGTTTCATCAGGGCTTGTCTTGTCGAGACTTTGCTCTTTCACAATCAGGCAAACTATTTCCAGTATTAAATGTACTTTGATGTAATCACCTTGTTTTATTGTTTGTAGGCACTGGCGCTTACTAGAGCACCTATTCTAGCAGAAGTGTTCCACCTACCTTCTATTGTGCCCATTAATAGTTTGCACTAGTGTGTATTGTTTTGGTCAGATGTAATTCACATGAAAACCAGCTTTTAAAAAGCATGGAGAGCAATCACACAGTGTGTCATTGGCTGAAAGAAAGCCACTGTATAAAGATTGCATCTTCTAAGGTAAAAAAATCTTCACAATATTTGGCAGGTGTAATCACTGTATTAAAACAACCAACCAAACAACCACCATAAATGAGATTTAGGCCAAGCTGTGCAATGCTAGAAATCACAGAATCATAGAATCATTTAGGTTGGAAGAGACCCCTGGGATCATCAAGTCCAACCATCAGCCCTACTCTACAAGTTCTCCCCTACACCATATCCCTCAACACCACATCCAATCTACTCTTAAACACAGTAAGGGATGGGGACTCCACCACCTCCCTGGGCAGCCCATTCCAGTGTCTGACCACTCTTTCTGTGAAAACTTTTTCCTAATGTCCAGCCTAACCCTACCCTGCTGCAGCTTGCAGCCATTCCCTCTTGTTCTGTCGCTCATTGCCCGTGAGAAGAGACCAGCACCAACCTCTCCATAGTGCCCTTTCAAGCAGTTGTAGAGAGTGATGAGGTCTCCCCTCAGCCTCCTCTTCCTCAAACTAAACATTCCCAACTCCCTCAATCAATCCTCATAAGACTTATTTTCTAGGCCTTTCACCAGTTTAGTTGCCCTCCTCTGTACTCGCTCCAGCACCTCGATATCTCTCTTGTGTTGAGGTGCCCAGAACCGGACACAATACTCAAGGTGCGGCCTCACCAGTGCTGAGCACAGGGGGACAATCACCTCCCTACTTCTGCTGGTCACACTATTTTTTTATGCAAGCCAGGATGCCATTGGCCTTCTTGGCCACCTGGGCACACTGCTGGCTCATGTTCAGCTGCCTGTCGACCAGCACCCCCAGGTCCTTTTCTGCCAGGCAATATACTAATTGTAGTTGATTTTCAGCAACTGAAGTGACTAGGACTACAATAAGCTCACTGTCTTCGCATGGTGGAGCAGGCTGCAGATAGCTATTTTTATCAAGAAAGCCTCCACAAGAGACAGTGCTGCTGCATTCGTTTCCATTTCACAACATTGCCAGTGACCGGTTTATTCTAGGCAATATCAGCTTCCCTCCTAGGGAAGGTGGTTCCCTGCTGAACAGCAGTATAGTGGGGAGGCTCTTCCCGAGTTTGTTTGCAAATTGCTTTCTCTGTGCTTTTAGCCCTTGCTTTTTATAAATACCACGTTTGCTCTTTTCAAAAGCCTCACGTAGCACATTCATTTAATGCAGATAGTCCTTCTGTGTGTTTTAGGGCGGCCTCGAGATAGCAGCAATGGCGGAATTCAACAATGTCCATTCAGTGACTGAAATGCCAGAAGGTGATGACGCTAAACGCAATTTCCATAACAGAATGTTCTTAGAGCCTCAGGAGAAGAAGAGGAGCATGAAGGCTCTGGTGGTTAAGCAAGCAAAGAAAAGCTGCAGCTGCACTCCAGCCAAAGTTAAAGACTACGTTTTCAGTTTCTTTCCTGTCTTGCAGTGGCTTCCTAAATACAAACTAAGAGAGTACCTACTGGGAGACATAATGTCAGGTGTGATTGTTGGGGTCTTACTAGTCCCACAGTCAATTGCCTATTCTCTCTTGGCTGGACAGGAGCCTATATATGGCCTTTATACTTCCTTTTTTGCTAGCATTATTTATTTCATATTTGGAACCTCCCGCCACATCTCAGTTGGCATCTTTGGTGTGATTTGCCTGATGGTGGGACAAGTGGTGGATCGTGAGATGCAGAGAGCTGGCTACGACTTAGAGCCACATGCAATCAGTGGCCTCACAGATACAGCAGTGGATGTAAACACCACCATTTTGCCCGTGAATTGGACATCACAGAAGCTGCTCTGTGATAAAAGCTGCTATGCAATTACAGTGGGAGCCACCATGACCTTCGTAGCTGGAGTTTATCAGGTAAGAGGAGGTGGACAAACAGGTATTCTGTGGAAATAGTTGTAACTCTTCTTTAGGTGGTTATCCGTATGAACAGCCTGCTGGGCTTGCACACATCCTCAGTCTGCGTTCCAGGGGAGTGGACACAGGGAGGACTGGAGGCCTCCAGTTACTGTGGTGCAAGGAACTCTTCTGTGTCCTCTCCATTTTGTGCTTGCTGTGCTACTCTGTTGGGGACTGTAGGGACCTGCACATAACCACCTGCTGCTCTCATGCAATCTGCTCTTCTGCTCACCAGTGCCCTCACTGTGGCCTGAAGAATCTGTTACTTTTTCTTGTACTGCAAGTTAGTGTTGAGTAATTTCAGAAGTATTCTGGGACTCCTCAGGTACACTTGGATTTTGTGTTTCATCACTGTAGGATGGATGCAGTTTTGCAGTTGTGAATTGTGCTTAATGTTCTTTGCAAGTACAATTAAATTAAATTTCTCTATATGAAGAAGTCAGGTTACTTTATTTGAGTCCCTCTGAATGTTAGGCATATTCTGTTTGCTGTCACTCTGCCTGCTAACCACTAGGCCACTAGGTCTTCACACCCTCAAATACTTCTTTTTTTATTTTTGGAAGCTCTAACCAAAATCACATATTCTTTGTATCAGAAAGTTTACAATAAAATCACAAAAAGCAAGCTAGCTCACACCAGTTGCCTACAGCATAACTAGGTAAGATTTTTATTGCTAATCTTTTACAGACAGAAAAACTTTGAGTTAATTTAATTACCAAGGTTGTGAGGGAGCCTTTGTAAGAGCTTGGGTCTGAACCGATGTCCAGTCAGTCCAGGTCCCAAAGCTGCCTTCTCTCCAGCCATCATCCTAGCATTCTTTATTTTGCCTTAACTACTTAACAGGGTGTATCAAATTGACATTACTTAAATTTTAATACCTCTAAGTTTTGGCTTACAGTCTTTGGGTAACAGTGTTGTGTCATCCCTGGTGTCCAGCTCAGGGAATTAAAAGGTTTCTAGCAACTGCTGTGAGAAGGTGCATGCTCCATTTGGCATGAAGAGTGGGGAGAAAGGGACATTTACCAGGTGCAGAGACGTGTGTAGGGTAGGTATCCATAAAACCAGTTGTTCCCATGAGAGACCACCTATGAGGATTTGTTCATTCAGCTGGCATTAATGAAAATGAATGACAAGGTTCTTGAAATTTTGTCTCTTTACATGATCTGCATCACAAGAGTTTGCAGCTCATATACTTTCTGTATCAGATGCCCCAAACTTTATGCAGTGCAAAGGACAGCTGTTATGCCATAAGCCCTATTTTTATTGCAGGTTGTGAGCTCAACTGTAAGACAGACAAAGACAACCAAACACGTTTTGGATCCCTACAAAGTTCACAGAGATTATACAAACTTGAGAGAGAAATGGCAAAAGTAGCTGGTATTTAAAATGCTTTATTCTTTGTGTTTCTTTGCCCGCTGGGGTAACTAGGAGTTACAGCTGAACCAATGAGCAAACAACAGATAAAGGTTCAGAGTACGAAGATCCTCCCAAAACCCTCTCTGTGTTAGAAATGCCTTTCCTTTAAGTGCAGTGTACAAGGAGCAGCTGAATGCTGGAGATCATTTTTCCCTGCACAGACCATATCTAGTCCATTAAGCCCATGCACAGTGGTTTTTTTTATATCCCGTCTCTCTCCAGAGTTCCTCAGTGATGACATCTGCAAGAGTTGCATCCTAATTTGTTGTGTGTGATTGATTCCTTCTAGGTGGCCATGGGTTTCTTTCAAGTGGGCTTTGTCTCTGTGTACCTCTCCGATTCATTGCTGAGTGGATTTGTCACAGGTGCTTCCTTTACCATCCTGACCTCACAAGCCAAGTATCTCCTGGGCCTAGACATTCCACGGAGCAGTGGCATTGGCTCCCTCATAGCTACATGGATAAACATCTTCAAAAACATACACAAGACCAACATCTGCGATCTCATCACCAGCTTCTTGTGCTTTCTAGTACTTATCCCAACCAAAGAGCTTAATGAACATTTTAAATCCAGGCTCAAGGCTCCCATACCAGTTGAGCTAGTTGTGATTGTGGCAGCTACTCTGGTGTCTCACTTTGGGAAGCTGAGAGAGACTTATGGCTCGAGCGTTGCTGGACACATTCCAACTGGGTTTCTGCCGCCCAGCCCACCAGACTGGAACCTGATTCCTAATGTGGCTTTGGATGCTATCCCCATAGCTATAATTGGCTTTGCCATCACTGTCTCCCTCTCAGAGATGTTTGCCAAGAAGCATGGTTACTCTGTGAAGGCCAACCAGGAAATGTATGCCATTGGCTTCTGCAACATCATTCCCTCTTTCTTCCATTGCTTCACAACAAGCGCAGCTCTTGCCAAGACTCTTGTCAAAGAGTCCACAGGCTGTAGGACACAAATGTCTGGCATGGTGACTAGTTTGGTAATCCTATTAGTCCTCCTTGTGATTGCACCTTTATTTTATTCCCTTCAAAAGTGTGTCCTTGCTGTCATAACCATTGCAAACCTCAGAGGAGCCCTGCGGAAGTTCAAGGACCTGCCAAAGATGTGGCATTTGAGCAAAGTGGACACAGTGATCTGGATAGTTACTATGGCAGCCTCAGCGCTCATCAGTACTGAGATTGGTCTTTTGGTTGGCGTCTGCTTCTCTATGCTCTGCGTCATCTTCCGAACTCAGAGACCAGAGGCACCTCTGCTTGGCTGGGTGGCAGAGTCTGAGACCTATGAATCCCTGTCTGCTTACAAGAACTTGCAAACCAAACCAGGAATTGTGGTGTTCCGTTTCGAAGCTCCCCTCTACTACATCAACAAAGAGTGCTTTAAATCCTTCCTGTACAAGCAAACTGGGGTTAACCCAGCCTGGGTGAAGACAGCAAAGAAAAAGGCAGCAAAAAGGAAGCTGAGAGAGAAAGAGGTGGATTCTGTTGGCAATCAGACCAGCATCCCCATGGATTTTGTCTCTGAACCTCTGGGGTTTCACACAATAGTGATTGACTGTTGTGCAGTACAGTTTCTGGACACAGCAGGAATACGCACGCTCAAAGAGGTCTGCAGCGACTACAGGGAGATAGATGTCCAGGTGCTACTTGCCCAGTGCAATCCTTCAGTGAGGAGTTCCCTGATCCGAGGAGAATTCTTTAAGGAAGGGGAGGACCACCTTCTCTTCCACAGCGTGCACCAGGCTGTGGACTTTGCATTGGGTGCACAGGGGCACAGTGGGACCAGTGCTTCCAAGAACTAGTTGTGGAAAGGGAGCAAGCTGGAACAAAGCCTGGGGGAAAAAAGTGGCTCTGGGTCTGTATGTCTATGCAATATATATGCACTCAGATAAAAAGAGGCAGAGTTGTTTTTAACACTCTGGTTACTGTGCAGTCTGTTTTGATGCTTTAAATTTGCCTGCTGGGTATAGCAATTCAATAGGCGGTACTGAATGAAGGCAGTTCTTAACTTGATTACGGCAAATCTGTGAATCTAAGAGTTTTCATTTGGTTGTTCATCTCATTTCTCTCCTCTCCTGAACTTTCCTTGCCTCCCTTGCAATCCTGTCTTTATGGAGGGGATGGGATTTTAAAGTAGAAGTCCAGGCATCCTGTCCAACTGAATAATGAGAGGCAGCTCATTTCCTGTCCCTCTTTCTGGCATTGCTGTCCCGTATTACCACACCTTTATGTTTTCTAAGGATTGACTGACAGAGACTCCTTGCTCTGGTCTTTACCATGGAGTGATTGGTTGGTGATTTTGTAACCTCCCTAAATTTGAGGACAGATAAATAAAAGCTAAACATGCATGGAAAGGTCTTAACAAATAGCTTCTAAACACCTTTCATCTCCAAAGGCTTTGTCATTGTCTCCTGAGAGCCTGCTGCAGCCACAGGGCCATGGTTACCTCATTTCTACACGGGCCTTTACATGCCAGGAAATTTCACCTCTTCAGCTTGATTTTTTTTGTAATGGTTTTTATTCAAAGGTGACTGTTTAGGAGTCTCGTTAATCTTTATGCTCAGTTGTTTGTTTCCCTAATATTTAGGGGTTCTTTAGAATTGTGGACATTAGAAACAGAAAATCTCTAATTCTTGAGTTTCAACAGAAAACAGTTCCTTATAGCTGGGTTTATATGCCAGGCAGCAGAATTACAGGCATGAAGATGGAAAGGGCCAAATAGATTATCCAGCTGCTGTCCAAACTTGTCCATCTCACACAGACTTCTTGTCTGAATGCAAGTTTTATTGACCGTAAGCCATTTATGTGTGCGCTGTTGTGGACTTTGTGTAAAGGGGGTAGACAGACCAAGATATACAGCTATTGGAAAAGGAGCCAGAGAGAATTCTGCTGAACATTATTTCATCATGTTAGTGTAGATGAAACTTCGTACCTTGATTTTAAATTATGCAGAACAGTGACGAGTGCCTGTTCTTCATGCTGAAATACAAGCACCAGGAAGAGGTTGTCTTTCCTTACAGCAATAGGATATGATTCTGAAGGCAGAATTGAGCGATTAACAGTTTTTACTGAGTACCAGCTATAGATAGCACACAGTATATCCTTGGAAGATGGTAGTTTCTCCCAGGGGAGTTGATAGTCTGAGTTGCAGGTTCTTGACAGCTTTTAAAAGCTTGTTCAAAAATGAGTCAGGAGGCAAAAAAAGGAATAAAATACAATGTGAATTGTGAAGCGTTTTCTAAATAGAAATATATTTTGAGTATGGGATTTTTCTATTCTTTTTAAATCTGAACTAGGATTTAGTAACTGTCCCCTTCTGCCTATGAAAAAGGAGCTGGGACCTCGAGAGAAGGACCTAAATAGCAGAAAGATGAGTCCCAGGACCTGGCAACCTTTATATGTTAACTGAACTTAATATATTTTTAGGGCATCTTAGCAATGTACAGAAATACTGGGGGCTGGGGAATGGCTGTAGCATATTTTGAAAAGGAGCACAGAGCTGAGAGCTGTGCATTATGTGTTCTAGAACTGGCATTGGTAAGGAAACTGGTCTCCAGACACTAGAGAAAATGCTAAAGTTTCTGCAGTATTCAAAATAAACCAAATATTTTTCTTTCTCAGCCTTGAGGCATGTTTATATAAGGAGATGAATCCCAAATAGCTATTGCTGAATTCTCTCTTTTCTGCAGTAGCCTCCTGGATAAACTTTTTTATTGTGTGTGAAGAATCCCTTATGCGGTTTGGATAATTATAATTACGGAGTTGCCATTAGCAGAGCAGATTACCCTAAGCCGTACAAAAGCAGTGAGTGGGACTAACGCCTATACAGGGAGTGAGTGCAGGATGGAAATTCTGTTTTAACTCCTTGCAATACCTGCTTGAGTTCCCACTCAGAGCCCCTGGGTCAGCGAGGAGAGAGAGCTGGGTGCCAGCTTGGGAAGGCTTGTCACCACAGGGGTTTGTGCCTGGCTGGTTTAGGCAGACTTACGCAGGTGCACTTAACAGACAGCAGTGCAAGCATCCCTAGAAGTTGCAACAAAAACCTTGGTACCGTTTTTAAATGCTGACTTTTTTTAACTAATATTTTTCAAGAGAGCAGAACAGTCCTAAAAGCAGTGCCCTCTTCTCAAAACCGCGATGGAAAATCAAAGTGCAGCAAACAATAAGCAGCATACATTGTTATGGCAAATGTTCCTGCCTACCCCTAGCTACTCCTTGTCACCTGGATGCCCTTCAAGCATCTGAGAGGGAGAAGAGGAGTGAGCCAGGGGGCTTCCGCTAAGGCAGGGCAGCTGCCGGTGTAGTAGAAGTAAAGTAGAAAATGCTCTGGGTAGTTCTTTCCTCTATGCTCACAGTTCCTCTCTCCCATATTCTTTCCATGCTGCCCAAGTGGAGGGGTTTTGACCTGTGACCATGCACAGATTTGTGTAGCCAAATTTGGAGAAGGGGAATCCAGTAATTATTTATTAAAAGATTTTTTTTTTTCCAAATCCATTTCTACCTGTTCCAGGAAGGAAGGGATAGCAATGTAACTTCCAAGGAGTATGTGCTTTCCATAGCTAATAGGATGCATATTTGTAGTTCCTGGCTATTTATTTACATAAAAGCATAATAAAACAGTCATAGATTGCTTTTTCTAAGAATTAATTTAGATTACAGCTTAAAGATGTGCCAAATTGATGTATGTGTAGCTAGAGCACATCTTATTTGACCTCAATGCTGTTTGTGCAGTCACAACTGGCAATATAGCCTCCAAATTCCATTCCGAGCAAAACAGAAGGAACTGTATTTAAATCATAGAATTGTCTAGGTTGGAAGGGACCTTTCAGATTGAGCCCAACTATAAATGCAACAGCAAAAGCAACCAAAAGAACAAGTTTTAATATTCTTCTTTCAGATGAAGTCCAAGGGCCATAGTATTAATAAGTCTGTAGTAATGCACAAAGCTCTGGTTAAAAGAGAACAGAAATGAATGCCACTTGCCAGAGAGTTCAGTATAATAAGGAGTCCTTTGAAATTAACTCAAGATTAGAGTTTATCATGGTTGGAATTTTTTACAACAGTGGGCTTTCAGCCATTTTCCCTTTAGGCCTAGAAGCATTTTTTAACAGAGCCATGAATCTGATTTAAGCCTGTGGGCAGGAAGCATGCTTTGCTTGAATATGTTTATGGACCCTTTAGGAGTAATCCCGTTTCACTTGAAGGAATCAGGGACAACTGACCGATAACTGTTTTCCTAAAGAATTTCTTTTATAAAGGAATTTCATATATATATGCATGCACATATATGTTTGTGTGTGTGTGTGTGCACAGTTATATATATACACACCTTGTGCTGCTGTATGATGGATGCAGCAGCTATATACATCCAGTTACACTTTTGTGATATTGCTGTTCCTGTCCTGGAAAGGGCTCTTCTGCCTTCTACTGTTTTAAATGAGCAGTGGAATACATGTACTGGATTTTATAAGGGGAATTCTGCCATACCCACTGCTGTCTACACCTTCCCTTCTGCCTGCCTCACTGCCTCACAGCCTCTTCTGTGAGCAAAAGGAAGAGGGAACCTCAGAATGATTGGGCTTGGGTTTATGCACCTGTCTGGAACAGGAGTGTTCATCCCAGGTGCAACCTTTAGAACCCCAGGCTAGACTGGAAGATGGTATAAATCAGTGCATCTCCATCCCCCAACATACTAATTGGCAATTATCAGTCTAAGTGAAGAATTAAGAGATCATTAGCACATTCATTAAAGACAACAACATAGCATTATAGAAATTAACACACTCGGTTTCAGCTGTACTAAAGACTCCTGCAAATGTCTTTAGTAATATCCTGCTAAATGTCAGGGTCTTTTTTTGTTTATTGCTGCTATAGATAGTGGTGTTAGTTCCTCCTAACGTGGCAATTGCACTAATAAATGTTACACTTGTGATTTGACAGGGAAATAACTTTCAGTCTACTTCATAAAACAGGGGAAGGTACTGCAGTGAGGCACACGGTGTTTATTTTTGGATTTATAATGCCCTCACCAACCTTAGTCTTGTGTGATTTAGTGATCCCAATTTCCTTGTAAGCCGTTGCAGCTCCAGCTGCTCCTCTCTAATTCACTGCGAGACCCACCTCTCCACCCCCTGACTTCTTTCTGTGTTTTGCTGTAAGACATTGCAGATGATTGACTGTAAATAGAAGAATCGCTGCCTTTGTGTATGTTGCTGTTACGTATGACCTGCTGCTCAGTTTTCACGCCAGATCTTTTGATAAGGCTGAAGCTCCTGAACAAAGAGTGTGAGACAAGGCCAAAACCCCACTGGTCCTCTGGGGCTGGGAGACAGGGGGCTGTGGGGTGCTGGTGGGGGAGCCCTACTGCACGTGTGCCACCAGGAGCACACTGGAGCCTCAGCCCGCTGAGGGGCTGGGTGAGGGTTTGTGTAGCTGCAGGAACAACAACAGATTACCCTGGAGGTGTCTTTATTTTGGGATACTGCTGTGCTGTGTTATGCAGCCACACACCTTTCTCCATAATGGGTGTAATAATAACACAGGACCTGGGCCCTGCTTAGAGCTGCTGCATGAGTCACTGTCCCAAAGGATATCTATGAGGAGTTTCTGTTTTCATGATTATTTATTTTTATCTAATTTTAATGTAAGTCTGCCTGTGCCTCTCCTAGCCAGGATAGCAGAGCTTCTGTGGCTGCTGTGCTCCCTCCCTGTCGGGCTGCAGTGATGAACGGAAAGGTACGCTTTCTGGGGAAAAATCACAGCTGTTCTTCCTCTCTACTCGCCTCTGCTGGCCTGTGCCAAGAGACATTAAAACCCACTGCTGGTGGGTCAGAAGTGCAGTGGAGAGGTATCACGGGCAGGAAAGCATCCTGGCTGCCACACTAGGGTTTTAAGCCAGTCAATACCTTGCTGCTTCCCGCAGCCTTGTGCTGAGATTGGCTGTGAACTCTGCCTGTGCCAGGTCATAGGTCCAGGCTTACCTGGTCGAATCCAGTCTTTTTTTGGCCAGTCCTCCCTTGAGAAGACCAACAGCACCATGCATCTCCCTGGGTCCAGTTCCCTGAATCTTTCACCCCAGGACTACTCTCACTGCCTGTTCCTCACCACCCTTAGCTGCTTGACATTGTCTCTGGTGCCACTGGTGCAAAAAGCTTTTAAGATGGTTGAAGTTGCATTGCTTGCCTCCCTCCATTTCAGAAACAGTGCAGGAAAGCCCTGCAGCCAGTCATATGGGCCAGTGGGGGGCTTACCCAGGCTCAGCGCTGAGCTGAGCTTCTCAGTGCAGTGGAGAAAACAGCTGGGTGACAGGAAGCTGCTGGTCTAGATGGTCATAAACTCTTTTGAGTTGAGGGTGGAACTCTCCAGACAATGAGTTTTTTTCAGGGCGTTGTCTTCTGTTGTAGGTTTTTTTTTCTCGTGCTTGGAAATGTGATTTAATGATTGAGGTGATTTATGGGTTTTTTTTCAGAGCGGTGGGGGGGAGGTTTACCAGTATAGCTAAGGTAACGAAGCTGTGACACACGTAGCAGTCATTTTCTGCTAATGCCATTCAAGGTGCTTTGTATCTCTGTAGCTTATTTTACTTTTCTGAGTCTCAGTAGGATACCGCTGTGCGACTTCAGTATTGATGTAACTGTCCACACTAGAAAGGCTTTACACTGTACTATGCTGGCGTAGATAAAAGGAGCAACGTCTTTAGTGCAGACTTTGCACTGTGAGTGACCTTGTTAAGTCCCAGGAATTATTTGCACTTGGTTGTCATGTTTGTAAGCCTTTGCAGGATCAGCTGCTCATGTGAAAAACTACCTGATCTTTGCCAGTTCAGTCAAATTGCACCTGAAGTGGAAATAATTCTGAGTCTTGCATTTTCTTTTGAGCTCATTACAGTGCTGAAAGTGAGGCCTCTGGCTAGTAGGAATGGCAAATATTTAATATAAATATATTTAATTCGTAGTGTAATTAATATCTTTCTATTTTATTTTCTAGAGATTATACAAGCTAAGGTGTATTGCTGTTTCTCTAATATGCAAATACACTAAATATTACAGCATTGGATGGAGAATCAAATCTCTTACTGCCAAAAATACTTGAATTCCAGCTCCCTCTAGCTCTGAAAGCACTTAGCTCTTAGTCTGGCTCCTAAATGATCTCAAGACTCCAGAGGAAGATAGGAAATGAAACATTAGCTGGACTTGGGTCCAAGTTTTTTTCTGTCGAGTTTTTGACTGAGGTAAATGTTATGTATATTTGAAAAGCAGCTGAAATGTTGTTAGAGGTAAAGCCTTGTCGCGGTTTAGCCTTAGACGGCAACAAAGAACCACGTGGCAGCCACTCGCTCTAGAGCCCGTCCACGGTCAGGAGGGCAAAATCAGAAGAAAAAGGCAAAACTCGTGGGTTGGGATAAAGGCAGTTTAACAGAACAACAAAACAGTAACAAGTAACGCGGGTAAAGAAGTATGAAAACACGATTCCAATGCCGACCGCTCACCCACTGCACCCAGGACCGTCTCCGACCACCAGACACGCACCTCCCCCAACTTCCTGTCCCCCTCCCCTTCCCGGCCAGCTCCCCACTCCCCCCTGGGCATGGCTCACATGGGATGGAATCCCTGTGCCCTGCTAGGAGAATTACCCCTGTCCCTCCTGGAACCAGGACAAGCCTCACTATTTCTGGTTGGCACATGACGCTTTTGAGTTCATCAGCCTCTTGAGTCTGTGAGCATCATCTCTGGTACCTTTGTATGTTCTGGGGTGTGATTTCTGAATTATTTTAAATTCATTTTAAATTCATGGTGGCATACTGTTTGGCAGAATATGCAAAATGGCAAATATTGCCTGGAGTAACTTTTTCAAGTTGCAGAATCAGTTTAACCAAACCAGACCTCAGGAATGGAACAGATCACATTCGTCAGCTGGCCTAACCAGTTTACAAAAAGGTCTGTTTGACTAAAATGCAGAAAGGTTGTATAGTGTGTCTAAAAGATCACCTTACTTTTTACTGTGACTTCCCGGTGCGGGAAAAATAAGCTATAATCTTTCCCCTCATTGGGTGGCAGAGACCGGGGTGCTGGGGCACCAGTCTCACTCTGTGGCATCAGTACGTGCCAGGTGGGCATGGACCTTGCCCTGTCCCTGACCTGGGGACAGAGGTGCTGCCATCAGCTCCTCACTCAGCACTGTGCTCACCAGCCAAACCTTTGTGATAAGAGTTTTATTTTGTCAGTCGTCTTCTTGCGTCCTGCCATCAGCTGTGGGGTGTAGCCTCTGCGTGTCACTGATTCTCCTTTACACTGTCTCTGTCTGTTAGATCTGCATTGATTGTAGTTTTTAAATGCTAATGTGCCTTATTGTAGAAGATTTGTAGAAATTGTAGAAGATGTGTTTTAGCACAGGAGTTTGCTATCAAATATGGTATAAAATCTTTGGGATTTCTTTATAACCATTAAAAGATTATATTTATGGTGGTTTTGTTGTTGGACATGTGCTTGATACCACAGAAGATGCTGCAGCTATGAATTTTAAAAAGGAAAGCCACTCGTGTTTGAGCAGCGAGTCCCCAGTCCCTGCTGCTGCTGCTGCGGGTTATGCCCAGTGCCCCGTTGTGAAGCGCAGTGTATCCACAGCTGTGAGCACCCTCCTCCCACGCTCTGCACACATGCCTGGAAGTTTCCTGCCAACATAAACCGGGGCATCGACTGACGATACGTGGCCGGCAGCAGGCTTTCACCTCCTTCTGACTTTGGGGCTCTCTGCAACCCGGCTGCCCTTTGTCTCATGATTGAGAACAAGTAATAAGCAACTCGGTGATGATGGTGTGCTGTGTGCCGGTGAGCAGCACCCTCCTGTGGGCCAGGTCCATATTCCTAAAGTGGAAGAAATGACAGATTTCGTCAGATTCGGTGCTACTTGCACTTCACAATATGTGTGGTTATAGCACATGGTATTACAAAATCAGCTTTACAGAATTTTTGCAGCATATTTTGGTGTCACTGGACATAACAGGTTAGATGGTTTGGTGAGGTCATGGCCAGTAAGAGTCAGAGCAAAAATCAGAGCAGCTCTGGGTGCAGTTCTGGGCGCTTAGTGTGAGCTTTGCTTCTGGATACACTTCTTGAGTTACACAAAAGATTTTCTTGATCCAGCACAGCTCAGCTTTTACCTGAGGAGCCTTTTACCTTAGGAAACATCAGTGCACATACTGCAATTTTTGTGTTGGTGCCAACAGAGTGGTAGGAGCACTCAATTACCGAGAATGCCAGCAGGAGCTTTATGCTCTCTTGAAAAAGTATAGGGCAGCCATTACCTTCAAGAGAGTGAGACTGATTCCTGCTGATACAGAGCTAAGGTAACAGGCTTCAATCAGCAGCTCCCTTTACCCGTGCTACTCAAGGCTCTGCCTTGCCTGTGCACACTCCAGATTCTCACCATACATGCTTCTGTACTAGTTGAGACCCCCAGCGCCATCTCCTGGGTCACAGCCTGGTGGAGGCTGCTTGGGAAGGGTATACCAGGGGTCCAGTCTGTGCAGAGCCCTCCCAGAACCTGGTAAGCAGCAGGCTAAAAACTTCTGAGCATTTAGACTTTTTACAGCTTTTGCAGCACTTTTCCGTTAAGCTTCCTAATTCCTTTTCTCAGACCTGTTGACTCTCACCACACCATGTCGCACTGTCCCACCATTAGTCTTGTGTAAAAAAGCTTTTCTTTCTGTTTAATATTTAATAGCAGATCACTGGAGGCGTGCTGTGGTTTCTGGGCTTCTTACCCCCCTGGTGAAGCATCTTTCTGTCCTGTGACACTGAGGTGTGACCCCTGTGGGATCCCTCTCCCCAGCCTGGGTGTGCGATGAGCTGGTGTGAGATGGCTACTGGGAGAGCTCAGGAGCAAGCCACAGGGCTCTGCCCAACATGGAGGGGGTAAGTTGTAACTGCAAACAGGGTGCCTGTGTGACCCAGCCAACAAGGGGAAGAGTGTCCCACCAGCACAGCCTCAACACTGTGAAGGGCTTGTCAGCTGCACACACAGGTCAGGTCTGAAATGGTGCCAAGTACCCTGGGCTCAATACCAATTCAATATGAAATAATAATGTGTCTCCCCATTTTTATTTCACTGTATTCATCTGTAGTCAATTTAATCTGTTTACAGAGCCATTATAGCATTTTCAATTATTAGCTTGATAGTTTTGAAAAGTGTCATAAGCAGTGGACATTTGTCATGCAGGGAAACCATGAAAACAGCAACAAAGAGCTGCAAAAGTCGGCAAGGAATTATTTTCACCCTCCTTATATAAATTGGGAATGCTCCCCAAATCCTCTAGCTGATGTGCTTGGAAGTGCTCTTTTTTCCCATCTTCCAGGAGTGGGTGTCAGTGCTGGAGGAAGAGCTTGCAGCAGGGTAGACCCAGCATGTCCTAGATCTGCTCCCTCTGCACCGAGTCCCTGTCCAAGGACTTTCCCCCATCTTACTTATTTCAAAATACACTAAAAAACATTCCTTGTGTGTCTATCTTCATGGTTAATTGCCAGGAGGGAGCAGTACCTGAAATAAACGCTCTTTATCGTTACTTATTTATAGGTTCCTTTGTCCCTCTCAAGCTTTGGAGTGGTGGGACTGCATTGCTATGTGCAGTCACAGGGTGAGCAACATTTGTGGCCTCACAGTGTTTATGTCTGGAGAGAACTTTTTCTTTGCTTTGCATGCTCTGCTGTGACCTCTGCACATCAGCATAAACAGGAGGCTGCAAAAACCGTTTCATTTTCTGGGAAGACCTAGTATACTGCTTCTACATTCTCTGGTGTTACCTCTTGCAGAAATGTGAATAATTGCTTTCCAAGAAACCATGGGAGAAGTTCTGTTCAGCTTTTTTGTCCTCAGGCACTTCTGTTGTGTTTTGCCATATCTCAGCAGTGGGAACAGTTCTGGGCTTGTCTCCTTTTCCTTGTTTTTCCTTTGAAAAAAAGATGGTGTTTCACAGATGTCTGCATATTAAAAATTAATTTCCAAGTGGAACCAAACCAGCAGCCATCCACAAAGACTGTCAAGTCTCAAATCTGAAGGGAAGGAAAAGCACCTCCCTTAGATACCTGGCACCATTACCTGGCTCAGTTGCCTTTTTTTACACTAAAATTGCACGTGATCTGAGTAACTGCAGAGCGGTGGGGTGCAGCCATGTACTGTCAGCCATGTAGCCATGTGCTAAGCCAGGCTGGCCTGCTTAGGGAGCGAAGACATGTGGGATGCTACTTGAAAGTCTTCCAGAGGCCAAATGGTCATAAGTATATTTACAAGCCTTAAAGCAAATCAGAAATCCTTGCGCAGTGCGGTTTTTGAATTGAGAATTTGAGATTCCAGCCTGTCCTGTTAAACAAAGCAATTCATTGAGGCAGCAGCAAAGGCTTGAATTCGCTACACTTATACCTGGGACCGACCCAAACAATTTCATTATTATTTTCTCCTTCAGGATAGAAAACCGAAATAACCCACTCCCGCATTTGTCTTGTAGCTGGAGCCTGGGTTTTCACTCCTGTGTTTCTTTCTGGTTTCAAGGGCTGTTGCAAAGGTGGATGTTACGTTGCTCACATACCGTGCCATAAATGAAAAATTTGGATTTCATGCTTTCTGCTTGTTTTAAAAACAGAGGGTGCCATGTTACTGGCAGGTAACGTCCTGTCTAGGCTTGTATTGTTCAAGCTAATACCATCTGTCCAATCCAGCCTTGCCCAGAAAGGAGTGAAACAATTAAGTGAGTTTATAGTGGCAATAAAGGAAAACCCTTGAAGATGCATTTGAAAACAAGCAGTTCCAGCAGTTAGCTGTAGTGACCTTGCATTTGGAAGGCAGGGCAGCCTTAGCCACCTCAAGGTCACATGAAATTCCGTTGTGGGTTTCTTTTTAACCTGTCTGCTGTATGTTTTGTAGAGCAAATGTGAAATGTTTGCCGTTTCTGCCCTTGCTTCACCTCAAAAGGGATTTCAGAGTTGTACACAGCGTTCAGCATAGCCAAGTATGTTCTTGGTTCTGTCAGGGTAGAGAACATAAAATGGCCTCTCCTCCCACAGCCTGAATTTCCAGCCAGAGAGGATGATGCAGAAGCTGCCCTAGCATGGAGACCCGCTGTTTCAAAAAGGTCAACACAGACAACCCAACGCATGGGGAAACCAGCTGGGATAAGGAGCTTAAGAATGTAATTGCAGGGAAGGTATGGAATATTTTGAAGCTGAGTCTACAAAAGCAACTGGGAGTTTGCACACAAGAAAGGGAGGAACAAGTTTGTAGGGAAGGATGGCAGGAGAGGCCTGGAGACACAAGGAATGAAGTGCTCACTGAAACTGGAGAGGTGGAAGAGCATGGCTAGATCAAGGCTTAGCAAGCTATGTCAAATGATAACAGAAATCAGAACAAACAAAAGATCTCCAGGCTGCAGCATGGTAGGTTTAGGCTGGACATTAGGAAAACATTCTTCACAGAAAGAGTGGTCAGTCACTGGAATGGGCTGCCCAGGGAGGTGGTGGAGTCCCCATCCCTGAATGTGTTTCAGAGTCGTTTAGATGTGGTGTTGAGGGATCTGGTGTAGGGGGGAACTTTGTAGAGTGGGGCTGATGGTTGGACTCGATGATCCCAAGAGTGTCTTCCAACCTGAATGATTCTATGATTCTATGGAAGTTGGAAGGCAAAGCAGCAGCCAGCAGTGAAGGCAGGGCAGAGGTTAGAGGTAGCCTTAGATACTGTCACAAATGGAAAAAGGGCTTTGTTCCATTTTCATGGTGGACAGATCAGAGATCCAGAACTGGAAATGAATGTTTCCTAAGTAAGATCAAAACCAAAGATGGATTGTGTTCAAGATGTTTCTTCCAAGGAAACAAGTTGACTTAAAAGACCAGCCTGGCCTGCTCTTCAATGACTGACTCACTGGTTCTTCAGTGGCTGAATTTCAAGATGAAGGAATCATACAGAAAATAGTAATTTGGGACATTTGCTAATGAAGAAGATGGAAAAAGAAAAAGAGTGAGTTGTAACAACATCAAACAGGCCAAGACACAAAATGATCTGTAACTGGGAAGGATATTAAAGCATATGAAGGGATAATCTTTTAAGGCTGGGAGGGATGACAAGGCTAAGGAAAGATACAGTCTGTTTCTGAAAGAGAGGGAAGGGAAGGGGGAGCTATCAACAGATGTACCTGAAAATACATGAGCTGTGGAGGAATGGCAGAGAATAAAGAATTCACGTACATAGATAAATACATTGAGCAGCTGTTTCCCTGCCATGTGCTCTCACTTTTTCCTGCTGCTGGAGCGCACTGATGTTTCTTATTTACTTACTTCTAATTGCTGAGATAGACTTCCACTGAGGAGATAAATGTAGCTCAGGATGCTGATCTCCCCTTTCTTTTCCCTCAGGGTGTCTCCCCAGCATCTAAATCAAAGCCTTGCGAAAATGTCAACTCTCTACACCCCACACCATCTCTCCGAACGCCATGGGATCTCAGCCCTCTCCCCAGGCCCAGCACACAGTTGGTACCGGAGCAGAGGCAGGGGCTGAGCAGCCTGACTGCCAAGCGTTTTGTCCTGCTTCGTGGGGCAATGGCACCTCCAGCAGGATCAATGGAAAAGAGGTGGAAAAGAAAGAGTGGAGAAGGCGGCGAGTGGGAGCATGTGCTGAGAGGTCTGAGGCAGGTTGTTGGCAGGGATCAGAAGGGCACAACAGTTGGAGCTGGTATTTATGAGGCTGCTGTTTCAGTGCAGGGTGATAAGACATTACCTTTTTTCCTGGCCACTAATGGCAACTGTTCACCTTTACCCACAAAAGGAACACACAAACCTGCACTTTGCTGAATTGTGCCTTCTGCAAAGCAAAACCCCTTATCATTTGTGCTAAAAAAAAAAGTTGTGCTTGTCTCTAAAAGGCACGTGCAACGCATGGATTGTGTGGATTTGACACATTCTGAGTTCTTCTGTCTGCCTAGAAATAACCTCTGTCATCCCAGCTTTGCTCTCTGGGCATGATTCTGGTTTTTGCCACCCCGGTGCAGCCCGAGTGTTTGGCTCTGGGAGTGGATGAGCACTACCTGGCTGGGCAGAGCTGGAGGGGCTGGTGGCACCACACTGTGGAAAAGCTACCAGGAAAGAGAAGCCACTTGTCCAGAACAGGTGAAAACCTGACCAGAGAAGCCTGGCCGGACTCAGGCAAGGGTGCTCACTCAGTTGAGGGAGGGGCAGAGCAATAGCACAGGCAGGAAGGTTTCTTTGCATCGTTCCCCATGTTTAGCAAACACATCTCCAGATACCAACAATACTGTTAACTGGCAGGAGGACTTCCCTAAAACTCTTCAATCATTCTTAATGGCCAGAACAAGTTTTCATCAAAAATACTCTCCCAAAACAATGTTTGTTTTCAAAATAACAGCTTTATTTGGCCGGTTGTACCATCTTCATCGGCTGGAGCGAGATAAAAGGGCCAGCGGCTGAGCTGAGTAACTCAGCTCTCTTCTCAAGGGTAGCAACACATGGTCCAGAAGGAAGGAGAAGGGAACAGGTTTGCACAGCCTTGTGCTTTCTCTGTTCAGTGTGCACTGTGAGGAGAGGGGACAGGTCTGTCTGTCTGCCAGGAGAAGCTCCAGGTAGTGAGAAAACACCCACTATCTTCCCACAGCCAGAGGTAAGAGATTTTTGTTGCGACCAGTGATATGAAATGAAACCATAGGGCAGGGGAGTGGCAGTTCTCACCATCCCAGCTTAGCTTCTGATTGCAGTCACTCTAGGTCTCCTCTCAGAACTGGGTTTTTTTTTTTCCTATGTGTGTGTATTGTTCAGTTTTGGAAAAAAAAAAAAAAAAAAAAGGATTTTTTTGTTGCAGCTGTATTTTGACTGAAAAACTTGGAGTAGCTCTGGAAAGTCAGTGTGTTACGTAACCAGACTGAGAAAGTAGGACGCTTTCCTTGCACAGGTAGGAGACCATGGGATGGGCCTGCTTGGTGCAAGCCAGCAATGTCATTTAAAATTTCAAAATGTTAAAGGCAAAATTATTTTGCAAATTACCTCTCTTACCCACATTACATTCCTAAATTATCAGTTGGAATATCTCAGCATTTTCAAAGTAGTTCCTGCCTAAGTGGAAGTGTCATCAAGAAGTGCAGGCTTCCTGAAGAAGCTTCAGTTTCAGTGAAATAGTACTGTCTGCTCTTACCCCATCCCGCCACTCTCTTTTGGAACAAGAGGTATGTTAGGAAGCAGCACAGGGGGCTGTAGCTCTGCCCCTGATGTGGGCATCAGTGCCAGGGTGAAAGCAATATAAACTGTGGTCTCAGGGCTGTGGTTGATCAGGTCCATAACTGGAAAAACCCAAATCAACTGGCACCACAGGGAAGTGATTTGCTGTTTGATTTGTCTGAGGTTATTTTCCTTTATTTATTTATCTGTGCAATTTCCATGGGCCCTCGAGCTAAGCAAAGCACTTTACATACGTGAATGACTGCAACACTTCATGGCTGCCTGCTCTCCTGCTGTAGCTCTCCTGGTGCAATGGAGGAGACACCGAGCCAGAAGTCAGGACAGACCAAAGACGCACTGGGCTCCCTAACGCCAGAAGAGACTCCTGCTGATTTTATGTATGTCAAATTGGAGGAGTATGAGCCTACAAACATCAGCGCCAAGGAACTCATCCGAAAGAAAGCCAGAGAGATCTGCACATACGATCATCAAACCATCATCACCTTCTTCTGTCGGCTCTTCCCAGTGCTGAACTGGCTTCCCCGTTACAATGTCAAGACTCAGCTGTTTGGAGATGTCATATCTGGGCTCCTGGTGGGGATAGTTGCCATCCCTCAGTCCATCTCCTACTCCCTCTTAGCCAACCAGGATCCCATCTATGGAATCTACACCAACTTCTTCTGCAATATCATCTACGTTGCTATGGCCACTTCACGCCATAACTTTGTGGGCTCCTTCGGTGTCCTGTGCCTGATGATTGGGGAGTCTGTGAACCGGCACCTCCAGCTAGCAGGGTACAGCGACGACAACACTGGCTCTTCACTGGTGGGCAATTCCACCTCCATCAGAAATGGGACAGGTGCTTGTGACAGAAGCTGCTACGCCATCACTGTGGCCCTTTCCTTAAGCTTTCTGGTCGGTCTTTACCAGGTACAAATGTTCACTGTTGTGCTGTTTCCTCTCTCTTTCCCTGCTAGGAGCTTTCCTGAGCTTAAGATCTCTAAGCTCTGGTCTTGGTTCAGACTTAAAAGTCATGGAAAACCTTTCCTGATGTGACTAGAACCTGACACCTTTGAATCAGCTGTAGTGATTTAGAAACCCGCAAACACAGCTAAATATGGGGGTTTGTTTTCCTCCATGTGACAGGCCAGGTCCTTGGGTGTGTCTGAAACATCCTTAGGATCACACACAGCACAGGAATAGGAGGAACTGTGAACAACCTTCCCACCACCCCAGTCCTGGAGCTGGGCTGGCTCCTGGTGCAGGTTAGAGCAGTCTGGGGGTTGTCAAGAACAACCCTCAAGGATCCTGCCATCAGCGGGAGCTCCTTTGAAGACCACGCTCCCTGGCGGTGTCCCCACTGCCTGGGCCTAGCTGTCACTGAACAACTTCAGGCTCTTTCACTGGGACAACTAAAACCAAGTGCATCACACCAGTTTTATGCCAGTGAGTGATACCCACCCAAAGCTGCTGTGGTGGGGCTGCTGCATTGACTGTTGGTGTTAACTGTGCGCCCTTGTTGCTTGTAAGGAGACAGCATCAGGGACCTTGTAGGCTTCATCTCTAGGCACAGATGAATGTTAGAGGTAGGTCTCTTTAGTTTTCCATAGCCAGCCACCTCCTCCAGCCCTTCTCATTGATGCTAAAGGTATGGCTGGCTTGCTTTTCAGATCCTGCTGGGCGTTTTACAGCTGGGTTTTGTGGCTGTCTACCTGTCAGAACCTCTCCTCAGTGGATTTGTGACTGGCTCCAGCCTCACCATTATCACCTCCCAGATGAAGTATCTTCTGGGACTGAAAATCCCTCGTCATGAAGGAGTGGGGTCCTTCATCCTGACGTGGGTTGACCTTTTCAGATACATCCAGAACTCCAACATCTGTGATCTGGTCACTAGCCTGGTTGCTTTGGCCATCATAGTGCCTGTCAAAGAGATCAATGACCGATATAAGGAGAAGATGAAGGCCCCATTCCCCATAGAGCTGCTGGTGGTTATTGTAGCCACAGTAATATCTTACTACTTTAACTTTGAAGAGAGATACAAGTCTGCTGTTTGTGGGGACATCCCCACTGGCTTCAGGAAACCTACTCTACCAGATATAAGCCTGTTTTCCAGCCTGGCAGTTGATGCTCTGCCTATTGCTGTTATTGGTTTTGCCATGACTGTCTCCCTGGCAGAAATCTTTGGCAAAAAGCATGGCTACACGGTCCGTGCCAACCAAGAGATGATTGCCATTGGCACCTGCAACCTAGTCCCTTCTTTCTTCTACTGCTTTGCCAGCTCTGCGGCCCTGAGCAAGACTCTGCTGAAGGAGTCCACAGGGACCCAGACCCAGGTCTCTGGCCTGGTCACCTCCCTGGTGCTGCTGCTAGTGCTGCTGTGGATCGCCCCACTATTCTACTCGCTGCAGACCTCCATCCTGGGGGTGGTCACCATTGCCAACCTGCGGGGAGGGCTGAGGAAGTTCCTTGACACCCCCCACATGTGGCAGCTCAGCAAGCTGGACACGGTGGTGTGGTGGACAACCATGCTGTCCTCCACGCTGATCACCACAGAGATTGGGCTTCTCGTGGGCGTCTGTTTTGCTCTGTTCTGTATCATCTTCCGCACGCAGAGACCAAGGGCCACGCTCCTGGGCAAAGTCAGCAACACAGAAATCTATGAGGACCAGTCCACTTACAAGCAGCTCAGCAGTATTGCAAACATCAAAATCTTCCGCTTCGAGTCATCCCTCTACTATGCCAACAAGAACTATTTCAAGGCTGTTCTCTACCAGAAAACTGGGGTAAATCCTGTCCTGCTGGCTGCTCAGCACCAAAGAGGGGAGGCCCAGGCAAATGCAGACACAGGCAACAGCAAGAGCTTTTTTGGCACCAGGTCTGGCTGCCTGAAAGAGGCCAAGAAAAGGGCTGAGAAGCCTCCAGCAGATGCCCATCCTCCTTCCACAGACATGCACACTTTAATCCTTGACTGTGGGGCAATGCAGTTCATAGATACTGTGGGTCTCTGTGTGCTAAAGGAGACACATCATGACTATAAGGAAATCGGTGTCCAGGTGCTCCTGGCCAACTGCAACCCTTCCATCCGCCACCGGCTCCAGGAGGGAGGTTGGGCTGGTGGGACAGACAGTGGCGGTCAGTTGGCTTTCCACAGCATCCACCATGCAGTGCAGTTTGCTGAGCGGTGGTACCATGCACAGCAGGAGGAGAGCAAGGAGAACACGGATGCTCTCCCGGACCCCGAAGACTTGAACTTCCAAGGGTCTTAAGCTTCCTAGCCCTGTGTACGAGGAACGATATCTAATGGGACAGTGCTCGCCTGGGCACTGGGGGGCACGAGTGAGCCGCGATGAACAGACCGATCCGGCGCTTCCCGTTCCCGGGGCTCCGCGCCCTCCCCGGTGCACCAGTGCAGGTCTCCCGGGGAGGGCGCGGGTCCTGTGGAAGAGAAGGGAGGTAGTAGAGGGTGTCAGACCCCTCTGCTTTCAAGCCCGAGTGCTTCATCCCAGTCCCAGGCAGGGCTGGTTGGATTGGGGCTGGATCAGAGGGTGGCTTTGCTGATGCTTGGGGAGCCCCTGGGAGCTCACCCGCCCCAGTCAAGAGACCACTCGACTGCCATGATGTGGAAAAACAGGTGGGGAGCCAAGGCCACCCTCAGGGATGGAGCAGTGTCCCTCACTGACATCAGGGCCAGCAGTATGGCACAACCCTGGCGCTGCCACAGTCCCTGGGGAAGCAGCAGGTATCCCTGTTGCAATGGCAGTCACAGGAGAAGGCTTTACAGGGGTTTGTCCCCAGAGGTCTGTGAGCAACCCGAATTTTACACCTGAAAATCCCATTCCCTACCACACTCTGGCTTTTACCACCATTTGATGGCTTTTTAAGGGGAGGGAGGGTCAAGAAAGGACACTACAGCAAAGGAGAGAAGAGCTGAAGGCGAGGTCTGCCACCTGCTCCTCCGAGGAGCCCTGGTGATGCTTCCCACCTTCCCATGGTGGAGACAGCCCCAGCCTCAGAAGTCAGGCATGAAGGTAAGCAGTGCCCCTGTGCTGCGCAGCTCAAGTTGTGCACCCCGAGACAGGTAAGGAGCTGCAGCTGGCTTGGAGCCATCGGGAAGGTTCACAAATGCAACTGGAGCTTGTTAGGTGGAGGTTCCTTCTATGTGCAACTCCGGTGTCTGTATAATGGCCCAAAGCAGAATAACTTGGGAAAGTGGCAGAGCCTGTTGAAAATTGCGCTGTGGAGAAATACACACCCCAAGGCATCTTTGGGTGCCAGCCAGCAAGGCCACTCACCTGCCTCCTGAGATGTACAGCACTGGGGACAAGAACCACTAGTCCCACTCACTCCCATGTATATTTATTTTTTGCCACCTTTATTTTGGACTGCCCTTCTCTTCCCCCACTGCCACTCTGAGTTAACATGGGAAATGGATTGCAGAGGCTCATTTCTTTTCCAAACACCCTGCAGCAGAGAGTAACAGCCCCTCAGTGGCCACAAAGCAGCAGCAACAAACCCAGCAATAGCAAATCACTTCCCTTAAAAATGAACAAAGACGTTTCAGAAAACTGTGGGGAGTCTGTTCAGCTGATGGTTGTCGCTCAGGCCCCATGCGTGGCTCAGAACAGCCTGCTGCAGGGGAGAAGAGGTGCTTTCCCCTGCTGTTATTTACAGACTAGGTTTCTCAGGACTTCTATGGCTGAAATTACAGATTTTCTCCCCAGAAAAGGTATCTGAGATCACCAGCTGCTCGTCATAAACTGTAAATCAGGAACACCTGTGCCATAGATTTTAATGGCCACGTTTCTTCCAGTGTTTGCAGAATTTGTGCTGTCTTTCAAATGTGATGGCTGGATCCTGGCTGCAGCTGGAGAGATGGCACTGCCACTCATAGCTGTCGGGCAGGGCTGCCTGGAGCAGACTCGGCTCCAAAAGCAGACACAAGGACCTGTCCTCTCTGCTGGACCAGGACAGGCAGCATCCTGCTGGCTCTGCCTCTGCATCAAAGGGGTGAGTCTGTGCTCTGAGGCTGTGCAGCATCAACAAGCACATGTTTTGACTCCATCTGTAAAAACACCTTCGATGTTTTATGTTTAATATGTAACTATTCCCCTGGCCTTACTTGAGGAATGTGGCACCGAAGGTACTGTGCTGAAGAGAACTCTTGCTTTAGCAGGCACTCCGGAGCTCAGGGACAGGAGACCATTGTAAATAAAACATATGGAAAAGGAAACCTGCTGGCTCTGCTCAGGAAAATGTCTTCTTGTGGTTAAGAGACTGATTCAAATGGCTTAAAGAGCATAGTATGCCCAGCTGCTCACAGGTCCTTGGAGCGAGGTTGTAAGTGTCAAGTGAAGCTGGATTGACTGAGGCTAGTACAAAGCCTGCAGGGTTGGGTGGACAGGCCAGCTCTCGGTGTGCCCTGGGTGCACCTCTCGGGTGCTGCAGCACCTCTCTCCAGGGGTCCTGGCAGGCCATGGCAGCGTGCAAACCCAGGGAGGTTGCATCAGCCATGGAGCAATGAGTAGTGGGGCAGTTTTGTTTCCAAACAGAAGAGAACCAATAAGGCAGGAGAGAAGAAAAGCCTTGTTACCTGCAAGGATTATGACCTTTCTTCCCCTTTGGCATAGCACTGCCATAATTTTCTTCACAAGACTGTTTATGGTGAAAATTAAATTGTTTTAGTTAGACTTTAGATACATTTATGTTCTCAGTGGGGTCATAAAGCCGCAGCAGGAAATAAAACTAGCGCTGATAATTCCTGGGCACATCCTGGTACGAACTAGCACAGACGAGATTACTCTCAGAGCAGCAGTTTCCACAGCCCTCTGCAATGGGAAACGGTTTTTGATATGAGCGGTGTTCCTCTGAGCTGGGAGAGCTGTGAAAATGCCAAGAAGATACCCAGCAGCTTTATGAGATGCCTTCCCTGGGACAGGAGAACCAAGGTGGCAACCTCCTTTCCTCTTCTCCAGTGCAGAGTGCTGAGATCTCACTGGCAGTCCTTGTGCAGGCTGCTTGCCCTCATTGCTCAATCCATCAGCTCCAGCACCGCCTTCTAACCCACAAGCCAAACGTCCAGGTGACCCAGTGTCTCTCTGTTCCCCACAGATTGCCAAGGTAGCTCAAGGATCACTGCTATTTTTATATCAGTTTCTAGGAAGGGGCCCTAGGTTGGAAGTGGCAGAGAGGAGAGATGAGGGAAGATAAATGACACAGTCCAAGGTGAGCTTATAAGCAGTGTCATGGGAGATCAGGCTGGCCTTTCACCACCTACATTGCCTCATGGAAGCAGATGAGAGCAGGGAGGGACCATGACAACTGTGGGCCAGTTCCCGATGATGAAAGGTCCCCGGTGAGGGCACAGGGCACTCATCTGCTCCTAGTACGCAACTGCAACAGCCCAAGCCCCCCTGTTTGCCAAAGGGCCTCAGCATCTCAGCTGGGGGCTGACCCATCACGCCTCCCACCCAAGAGGGCCTGCTGCCGAGTCCCCGATAGGCTGCACCCCAGAACCTTTCATGTGCCTGTCCCCTAAAGCTTCACCAGGGGCTGAGGAAATACCATGCAGCTCAAAGAAAATGTTACGCCTCCTGGTAAGCGGCTCACCTGTTATTCTCCAGCTCTGTCTCCCCCCTGCCTTGCTGTTGATCTATAATACTCCAGGAGTGTGATAAATAGAGGATTGCTGCTAAGGCTTTGTCAGCTGCAGTTGGAGCTGACTGTGCAACTGTTAATTATGCCTCAGCAGCAGCTGGACAGGTTTAAATCCTTTTGATGCTTTGAAATGCTCCCTCTGGGGAAGTTTAAGGAATAAAGGTTGTCGTGGCTGATGGGTGTTTGCTTCCCCTTCTAGAAAGCATACGAGACACCGATTGCTTCATGGAGGGTTCTGCTCCTCTCTTCCATCGCCTTTTCCTGGAAACACACACTCTATAATGGCAAGAAGTTGCTTCTGCAGATCTATATTGGCACTAAAGCAGTTTGTGTGATGGCAGCCTGTGCGTAGATTTTATCCATGTAAGCTGTAAGCTTTCCCTAGCAGAGAAAACTGAGTTGGAAAGAGAAAGCAGTGAACTGCAGGCATTGGCACTGGATTTCCTGAAAAAAGCAGGGGTGGGAAAGAGGGGGTCAGGGCCAGCATTAATGTCTCACTGGGGATAGCCTGGTGACAAAGGAATCACTAGACAGTTACTGGGCTAGTGTAGCCCATCTGCAGGTGAAAAGCTCCTGAGGGGTTCAGCACAATCCAGGGAGTCTGCTGGGTACCCTTCTTCCCTCACTCCCCAGGGGCTTGCCAGGCTGAGCCCTGTGGGTGTCTGCATCTTCATCTAAGACCTTTGCTCTGACATGTTCATGGCAGCTTCCAAGCTCTTCCACCGAGTAAGAGGGATGGCACCCCTCAGCTTAGATCCTGGTCTAAAACGCTCAAAGTCATGGGATCCTGTGCCACTGAATAACAATCTCTTCCTTTTTGTGCCACTCACCTTTGCCCTCTACTACAAAGTGTCCTGGGTGCTGTGTGAGTGTCTGGTGTGGAGGTATCATCACAGCTGATGCCCTGGCAATATGAAAGAAAAATCCAAGCTGCAAACACCAGGTGCTGATTGTGGGCAAGTGTCTCCAGAGCTGGGGCAGAGCCTGCCCTGCAGCCTCAGGGCTTGGGCCCAGGCACCCTGCTCAAGCTGTGGGCTCAAGGCGAAGACAGGGAGAGGTAGGAGGACAGGTCTTCTCTGCTCCTGACTGTTGCACTAGGTGTGCCAAGTTTTTATTGCATGCACCAAGTTTACTACTAACCTGTGCTCCATGTGTCTTCTTAAGAAGTGGTTTCCACACTTCTTCTCTTTGAAGTTCTCTCCGGGGGACTGTAAAGTTCTTGTCATAAACCATAGCCTGCCTTCACAGATATTTCCTCCTAGATGTAGTTTCCTTCTAGCCACCATGACTGCAGGCCAAAGGCTGAGTGTGATTTCTGTTGTGCAATTAAGCAAGCGATGTTATGGCAGAGGATGGTGCCTTCACTGAGCTGGCAGTGTGCGCACGTCTGGGTACCCAGGCACACCAGCCCAAGTACACACTTAGGTGCCCAACCTTGTAGGTGTTCAACCAGGCCCCACACTGCTGCACCATTTCCAGGCCCCAGCTCTCCAACTCGGGTTCCCCAGGCAGAGTTTTCAGCATGACAGAGCTGTGATAATTTGCCAGCAAAGCCTGGGGTCTTTTCCTGCTACAGTCACATGGAAAAGAGCCTCTGGCCTCCATGTCTCCAAACCCCTCCTGATGTTTGGACCCTGCTATCAAGGCTGCAGAGGTGGTGCAGCCTGAAGGTGAGAGCCTGGGGAAGGGGAATAGGACCACAGGAGCATAGTTCCCTGCTTCATCCTTGGCAAGTCACTGAACATCCAAACCCTCTTTGCGCCGAGTTCCTTGCCTCCCTCTACCTGTAAAACAGAAGCAATGAGATTCACATCCCTGAAGAGAGCTGCCAGGGCTCAAACCAGGCAGCTCTGCAAGTGACATTTTTGGTAGCATTTCCAGATTTTCAATGGCCAGGAAAAGCAAGGTGTAGAGACACAGTAGCTTTCGAGATGCAAATTTGCCCATATTATTTGCCAGGGAATGTGATCAGTTTGTTTTTTCTACAGTGAATCTAAGAGATGGGACTTTTCTCAGTGATGTTCTTGTGAAAACGGGATGTTTTGGTGGTTTTTTTAATGATACGACTCCGTATCATCAGGTTAATCAGCCACCCGGCACCGCTGGGGCCCCTGGAGAAGCTGGGGTGACAGCTGTCTGTCAGCAGCCCTCTTCTTCCCTGCTTACAAACAGCTTCTGCTCCAAAGGAGAGCACATTTACATTAACAGCATGAGTGGCACCTCTTATCTCAGCAGCACCTGGAGCAATAAGGGCAGTTGCACGGGTGATTAACATTAACATCTCAAGAAGCAGAACAGGTTCCTGGAGAGGTTAAGAAATGCATCCCCATTTCTACTGGGGGAGCTGGCTCTGGCAGCATCTTCCTGTTTGTCGTGTCCCAGCAGCATCAGGCTGGGCAGCGGCTGAGGCTGAAACAACTGGGGCACAGCCACATACTCCAATTGTGGACACACAATGGAAATTCATCCTCTCGAGTCCTGCTGGTAAAGACAGAGGTGTTTCTCCAGACATAGAGAAGTTTCTCTTAGGGGGGAGTTCAGACCCCTTGGAGGGAGCCTGTTTTTTCCCCAGCTATCAAGTGGGTCTTGGGGGGGGAGACACACAAGCCTAATTTAGGTATCCCCAAGGAGTGGCTATGGAGTAAACAGTGCAAAGAACCTGCCCACTCTCCAGCAGGCAAAGTAACACCCTTTGCGTTATACACCCCATGCTAGACGCTTTCCTGAGCACTCAACACCCATTTGTCTGGGCGAATTAGCAGCTGACACATGCAGGTAATTTTGGCTACATATTGGAAGATGGCTACTTTGGAAAGACAGGCATGGGGAGAATCACCTCACCTCATCAGGCTATCCAATAGTAAATGGGAATGGTAGGATCCTATGGCACTGATTAAGAGAGAGGATGGGAGCTTCTTGCCACCTGAGACAAGTACAAAAAGCAGAGAGGTTAACCCATGGCTGGACATGCTCTGGAGATCCCAGCTCATTGCTCAGCCCAGGATGGCTGCAGTTAGGGAGGAAGTGTCTTTGTACATCCCTGAAAGGGAAAGCTGTGCCATCACCCCTCTGCACTGGTAATGGGCACATCCTGGTTTCCACAGGGACCAGAGCCACTCCAAAGGGAGCAGCTGTCAGATCTTGGGAGGGATGGGAAAGGAGGAAGGACAAAGATGAAATGAGCTGAAGAGGAAAATTACTCTGGTCAAGATTCTTGCAGTGTCCAGGATACTTAGAATTAGCAGTAGCTGCTGGTCTCTGTGATCTCCTACAGAACAGCAAGGTCAGCCTGGTGATTGGGAAATCTTTCTGCAATTGCTGTTTTGCTATTGAACTAGCTCCACTCTTTGCCCTTTTTTCCATCCTTGCCTGGAGAGGAATTGCATGGAGTAAATTTGCTCCACTTTGAGTCTGATCATTTTCTGCCTTTTAATCAGAAAGTCCATCAGGGAGAGGAGGCAGATCAAAGCACCTCGATTTCACTCATCGTGGCAAGCCCAGAGCCCCGTGGTGCCCAGTCAAGGCTCTTTAGTGACAAATACTACTGCCCTCAGTCATTTCCCAGGAAATGACAGTCCACCCCACTCTCCTGGCGATGCTCCCTCCTATAAGCTCTGCTTGGCATGTTAGTAGTCACTTAGAGGTTCACATCTCGCTAACTCTTTGGAGACCTCGCTGGGGAAAACAGCTCCATGTAGTAGTTCTGGCTCCATGCAGAAATGATGACTGCAGCTAAAAATGCTCTTGTGACTTCTTTTAAAGGCAGCAGTTCCCTGGGCTGCAGCCTGACCTGCGGGGACTGCTGAGATAAGGGCATGTGCTGTTCGCTGCCCCGGCAGGTTGAGCTGCAGACCCTGAGGTGCTGCAGACCTTAGCTGGGGATACTGCAACACCATCCCAAATAGCTGGGGTCAGGCTGGCCTTGGCAGGCATCTTGGTTTGGCAACAAGCATCTCCCAAGGGCCCAGGTGGATAAGGGAGGTATATGGTGTAGGTCTACCCAGACCTGTCCTCTGACAGTGCAGGCAAGCCTGATAAGGAAAACCCTTCATGGGAGCTTTTTCAGAGGCCAGGGAGCAGCATTGCTGATGCCAGCACCTGCATGGTTTCCATGCCACCTCTGTGCCCACCCTGCCTTGGCTCAAAGGGTCAAACGTCACCACTTCCCCAGGGATTGTTCAGCAAAGAGGAAAATAGTTGCCAGACTCTGGTGTGGGTTCGTCATGGTGGTCATAGGCCAGTTCCCAGTTGGATACAGTGTTTTAGGGAAAGAGTAACTCACTGAGGAAAACCATCCATGTGACAGGAGGCTGGAAAAAGAAAGGTCAGAGAGAATGAGGGAAGAACAGAGCTCTGCTGGTCTAGCACAGCCAGAGCAGCTCCTGAGGAGGGGATGAGCACTAGCTGGCCCCCTGAGTTCATTAGCTAATGAACTACCCCAGCTATTGGCAATTATTAGCAACTGACTGTGCCAGCAGGGCTGAAGAGAGCAAGGAGGGGGCAGGAGGGGAGGGGAGTGGGCACAGACACAGACACAGACATGCACCACAGGCCAGGGAACACCAGGTTCTGCGCTGCCTTCTTGGCAGCCACCATCTGGCTGGCTAATTAGTGCACGTTATCATGTCCTTTGAGAATCTGAAGTACTTGTTAGTAATAATAACAACAACAATGATAATAGTAAAAGATTTAAAATAATTAAGGAAGCAAACTGTAGAGGAGATTAGACGCTTAATTGCATGAATAACTCAGGGGACTCCTGTGGAGTCCTTCTCCAGGAACAAGGCTAATGTTAAAAAGAGATGATCATGGGCCACCTGAGCAGGATAAGGATTTGGAGAGATTTCAGAGACGTCGCCAAACTTTCTGATATATTGTTATTGTCTCCTCCTTTGCAGGCTGCTTGCCCAAGAATGCTTCAATATCAATGAAAAGAGAGCAGAGACAAGTTGACAAGCAGACTCCTGACCATGGGGACCTTATTACAGGGCTGAAGAAGCTAGTGAGCACCTCTGTGCTGGTAGCTCCACTTACTCCGAGTGAAGCTATCAGTAGGTGACAGCTTGCCATTATCTGTGGGGGTGGCAGATGTGCACCCCCCACTGGCACAAAGTGGGTGATATTGGAAGAGGTGAATGATGGCCCAAATTATCTGCAGCTGGTATCAAATCAAGCTGCACAGGCAAAAAGATGGTCCACAGAAGGCAGAGAGATTTGTGTCTATCCATCTGGCAGCAAGGAAAACCTCCAAGATTCTTGGCGCTTGAGAAGGTAAGAAAAAGCTCAAAGCAGGACAGGAGGATGGTAAAGGAGGAAAGCTGGCAAGGCAGGGAGAGGCACTGAAATGAGCTTCATTTGCTTGGTCTTAAAAAACACCTGAGACATGGAGGAGGTGAGCGTTAGAGCTGGACATGTTAGGAGGTAAGCATTAAGCTACACTCCGGACTCTCTTCCAAATCAATATTTACTCTAAATGCAACAGTTGACAGTGCCAAGTGTCCCCTGCCACCCTGTGAGCGAGTGGGCAGAGTGTGGGCGCAGGGCAGCATGTGGGGATGGAGTCACACAGAGGCAGGGCTGCTCTGCTTGTGTGTGTGCTGGGGGGAGAGCATGGAAGAAAATTGACTGCAGTTAAGTCTGGAGAGTATTTCTTTTGAGATGAGGCAGTATGCCAAAAATAAACTAAATAAACCCCCAAATCAAGACAGGTGAAGGCTGTGCTGGTTGCAGTGCCATGCTGAGGGGAGTACGGGTGCGCCAGCCACTGGATGGCATTGTTGTTTCACATGGATAAAAGCTGTTGAGGCTGCCCTGGCCTATGGCCTGTAGCCACTGCAGGAGGCTTGGGCACCAGTTTTCGGGAGCCTCTGTGGTGCCTCTAACCAGGATATGAAGGTGGTCGTGGCCTAAGTGACACCCCATGTTGGCAGATATGCCATTGTAGAGCAGAGGGTGTTGTGAAGAGCTTGGTCTGTGCCATGCTCAGCTGTCTCCACAGGTGCCACCACTGCAGTTGGTCTCCTTTCAGCTCCCTGCTTGCAGAGACCAGCTGGAAGATGAGTACAGCCCAGGGCACTGCGCTGGGGATGCCTTTTTGTGGGGCAGCCACAGGTGACAGAGGGTGCAACTTTCCTGCAGACCATTTGCCATCCTGGTATAGACCGAAGGGAGATAATGCTGCTGTTGAAGTGCCCTCAGCATGGTGAATTTGGGAGGTGAGCAGCTATGGCTTGGCTCAATCAAAGGTTAGGGGCTGGTGGCATTAACATGAGATGCTGCAGACACACTGGAGCCCCTCTGTGTTTACTCAGGTCCCATGTTCACCTAATACCACCCTTCCTTCTACTCCCACCTGTACAGGCCACTGTGCCTTGAAAGAAATGGGGTCATTCTTCCCCATGGTCCACTCATGGGAAGGGAACATCTCTCTTGCCCTGTGCTGTGGGGAAGAGGCAGGTCAGTCAGTGCTGAGGGAGGAGCCCAGAGGCTGGGAAGGTGCCTGCAGCAGCCGTTGCAGCAGATGATGCTGGGCGAGTAACATTTAAAGGAAAGAAGGCTTGCTCCTCGGGGTGCATTGCAGAGAACGGAGGTGCACAGCTTGCCCCTTCCTGTGCAGGTTGGGAGGAAAGAATTGTTGAAAAGAAAATGTAAGACTGGAGGGTTTGATGGTTTGTTGATAAGACAAGCTCCTAAGAGCGCTTCCTTGGAGCATGTAGGCAGGCCTGCTTCTAAAATACTGCTTTTTAACTACCTGCATAAGCAGCTCCTGCCTCTCCAACTAAGACATGTACCTGTTTATAGGCTCTTAGAGCTGTCAAGATCTCCACATCTAGTGCAAGCAGGGCTGAAGGAAACAGGAACATTAGTGCATATTAAAGCATTAGCTTCAGGAGGGGCCCTTGGGAGTGCCTGTGTGTTTATATGAGCGGGGAAGGACAGTTCCCTGCATCTTTCCACACAAGGAGTAGAAAGCACCAGCTGAACCAGGCATGTGGTAGACTCCAGATAAGCAAAAGGGCGCTTTCACCAAGGGGTAATTAATGCAGGATGCTGCCAGATGCCAAAATGTGTTTGTAATGTGGCAGGAGGAAATCAATGGAAGAACAATTAATTGAGGCAACAGTGTCTTCTCTGGTTGAGGATTTCTTTAACCGCAGATCATTGGAAGCCTGGAGAGTGTCCTGGGGACACAGCATGCCTGAGCCTACATGCCCAACTCCCTCTTAACCTCTTCCTTAGATAGCCTCTAGTAATCACTATAGAAGAAAGGTATGGGTTTAGGTGGGGCCACTTATTCCCCAAGCCCTATAATAATTGGGCTGAATGATGTTGGGATGCTTTAGGATGCTGTGGCTGAACCAGAGGCAGCTATTTCTTTCCTTTCTTCTATTTTTTTCTTCCCACTGCCCCGACACCCCTTCCCCAGAAACTGTGCCATGCAAATAATTCACTGTGTGTGGCCTCAAAGAGGAACCACAGCAGCTGCCATGGGTGAAAGGTGATTTTCTCTTGCTGAGCCCTTCCACCCCTGTGCCCGGCCTGGCCTACCATGCCCATTATTTAGTTTAAAATATCTGCTGTGTTCGGGAAGCTGCATAATCAATTTCCCTTCAAGGCTGTGCAAATGTTGCAGTGGATTTTGCCAAAACCAGCACAGAAACTGCAGAAAGGAGAAGTGAGAAGGGCTGAAGGTTAAACATGGCACAAGTGAGTAGAATTCTTCTGGTATTTGTTTCTTGGAAGTGAAAATACTTAATTGTCTTCTGCATTTGTTAGACCCTGGGCTGGTTCTGCAAATCCCAGCCACAGCTTTCAGTTGTAGCCATGGAGGGGGACTAGCCATGTGTTCCTTTTGGACAAGACAAATGGGTATCACAGCTCTGAGATGGGCAGCTCTGGTTTAACTTCTGTTGTGCTGAGCTGCAGCAAACCACCAAGTGTCATCCTGGAAACATGAAAGTGATCACCACCATCCTCGAAAAAACCATCCTGGGAAGTGCCAGCCATCATGGATGGCTGCAGGCTCAGGCACTCGCTGCCCATGGGAAAACATTGGCCATAACTGTGCCCTAATGCAGCCTGCAACGGCCAGAACCACCTGTGGGCTCCAGTCTGTTCTCTCTTTGAACAGCCCAGAATAAAGAATACTCCTTTTTTATTTTATTTTTGAAGATTTTTTGATGGGGAATTACTAGTCAGAAATAATGCTGCTCTGCTAAGCAAGTAAAGGGCTTAGGAAATAGATTCTCCACCTCCAAGAAGGGCCTTGGTTTTCCTTCCTGAAGTAGCCAAGGGCACCCCAGAGCAGCACTGGGGCTGCCAGCTTCCCTCTCCACCAGGACCAGCCTCCCACTTGGAAAGTGCCCAGTGATCTCCCATCTCATCGATGACCTGAGCCAACCTGTCTGTGTTTCTGAGGCTGTGCCCCAGACACCGCTGCTACTGTTCATGCAGCTCCAGCAGCCCTGGGAAACAGGGTGGGGAAAAACCACAGCGGCAGTCTGAGGTTTCCAGCATGGAGCAGAGTGTGAAAGCTCCCCGAAGGCCAGGGAGTGGGAAGGAAAAAGTCACTCTCTGGGTTTATTTTTGTTTGTATTTTAATAGTAGGGCTGCTAACAAGTGGAATCATCTACGTGCTGTCATGGAAACAAACAGCAGCCATGGTCCTCAGCGCAGTTCGCAGCATCCTGCAAGGGAACAATTGTTGGCCTGTTTGTGTAAAATCATCCGGGGTGGTGCTGGACGGCGTGTGGCTGGCCAAGGGGAAGCCACACTGAGACATGACAGGACATGCTTATCACACTGAATAATGGGATGTACAAATGTTCACAGACAGCATCCACAACATCCTGTCTGGAGAAGAGCTGACGTGCAAAACCAATGTGAATCAAATGGGTTTGAATGAGTGGATGATTCCCTGGGGCTGCAGCACTTAGCGTGTGATGCTCACCGATGTTCATGCTGCTGGCTCCAGAGTTGGTGTGAACACTGGAATCTCTATGCAAGCAGAGGTCTGTGTGTGTGGAAAGAAATGTCTTCTGAGAGGCAAGAACATGGGAGCATTTGGCAGGTTGCTGCTTTTGTGGAGCTGAATTTTGACTACTCCGGGGTGGGAAATGGAGCCAGGGTAACTTTCTGCACGTGGACAGTTTGATTGAAGGCACTGGGGTTACCAAGCTCTTGGCATAAAGCATGTGCAGAAGACAGAGCATCAGCCAGCATTTCCCAACGCTGCTGGGGAGCCCACTCCTGGCTTTGCTCAACCACACGTTGGGCTTCAAATCCATGAAGAGCAAGTTCTGCTCCCAGGCAGTTGCTCTACCCGAAAAGAGATGCACATGGAAAAGAAATGCACGTGAGAAACAGCAGAAGATAAACCTGATCCATACTGATCTTCCCCCTGCTTGGACAAGACGCCTAAACCCAGGGTCACTCTGCTGGCTTGTGACTGAAATGTGCTGGGACACGCTCTGATGTTGTGAGTGTGAGTCACTGAGATCTCAGGCTGACACCACATAGAAAGCCACCAGAGAGGTGTCCTTCCTCTGCTACGAATGGTTAAGGGTGCAACCTGCTGGCTGTGAGTGGAGGCCACCTCTGCCTTCCACCCTTCAGAGGTCCTTCAGGACCATCGGTGCCTGGCCCTGGGCAGACTTGGGTTTGTTCATCCTTGCAGTGTGCCTGGAAAGCCAGCACAGGCAGCGTAGAGGCTCAGGACTTTGCCTTAAGAAGCCAGAGAGGAGCTGATTTCTCCTTGTTGACAGAAAGAGGAGCTTGAACAGCCTCCTAATGCCTGACCATGGAACCCTTCAAGACAAGCTTGCACTGTGCTTCCTCCAGCAGCCAAGTGCAGCCCTGCCTGAGCCCTGCCTGACACAGCTGGCAGTCATTCATTGAGTTCTAGCTTCATTTCTGCCCTGTCTGGCTCTCATTTTCCTCTTAGATCCCCATGAGTGCACTTTACAAATGTGAACATTCAGGGGTGGGAATACTTTGAAGCTTCCGGGCTTAGATGCCAGAAGAAAAGACACTTGCTTTCCAGGAGAATTTGCAGTGGTTAACCCAGCTAAAAACACCTCATTCAGCCAAGAAAAGAGGAGAAAAATTACTTGGCTTTAATCTACTCATCTTCAAAAATATTTAATAAAAGAGGGAAAATAAATTCAGGGGGGTTTGTGGACATCATGAGAGCAGAAAAAGAGGTAAAATTAATCCTGTCAATATTCCATGATGAAGGATTCACTCAGCTCTTTTATTCACAGTTGCATATAGTTATCCTTATTCACTCGGAGATGCAGCACCCATGGAAATACATACAGACTCATATGCATATAAATTATGGAGCCCAGCGAAGGCTCCTACTCAGCTGGGGTTACAGCTCAGTGATGGCTGCGGGACCTCGCTGCTGCCGGGCTGAGTTCAGGGCACCAAGCTCATCTCCGAGCTTTTGGGCTGTTTGGACCTTCAGGAGGTTTCTGCCCAGAGGTGTGCCGTGGCTTGTCCCCTTGCTGCCTGCATTTTCACAAGTTCATCCCTCTTCTCTGGCAGGGGTGAGAAGGGGAAGGGGTCTGTGTCACCCTCCCTCCTGGTAGGGGGCACTGATAGGAAGAAGGGCTATAAAGCCAGTGTGGCCCAGTGTCTGGTGTGCTCTGTGCTGCCTAGTGGGAGAGATGACGCCAGTGTCCCCAACCCCTAGCTGCCTCCATGCATCTCCCCTGCACTAGGGTTTCCCTCTCTTTTGTCGGTTTATACCAGAATCTGTTCTCCAATTTCAGTGGTACAGTCCCAACCTCCTGGCAGCAGGAGACAGTGCCTCCTGCAGCGCAGAAAGACAAACACCCCAGTGCGCCAGGGTGCTGTGAGCCAGGAACCTGGTTCCTCTCAGCACTGGGGGGGTGGCAAGAGGCAGGAGATGTAATGCTGCCTCCCTGCCGCATCTTTTGCTTCCAAAACGTCTTTACAAGAAAAAAGAAACCAGGGTTTTTAAAATAAAAAAAAAACAAAAAAACCCAAACAGTTAAAAGAAAAATATGAAAATTTCTGTCACGTTCCTGTGGCCCATGGAGAGAGAATTGGGATGGCCTAGCACTCCAAGAACCTCTCCCAGGAGGGGTCAGAGGAATCACCAGACGGTGCTGAAGAGTGGAGGACACAAACCCATCAGACAGCACAAACACGGGGAGCACCATGGGTGTGTGCACTTGACAGGAAACCCCAAAATACACAGGGAGCCAGCAGCAATGCCAGCCTGCAGGGACAAGACTGAGCAGGCAGAGGTGGCTTTCCTGGAGGAAGGAGAAGAGGCAGCTGAGGAGGACACAGCCCCAGCACAGGTACTGCTTCCCATCCTTTCCTGCAGAGCTGCAGCAGCACCAGCACTTCTCCAGGTACCCACACCTGTGCAGGCTGAGGATGCTTTATTATCCACTGTCTTTTTGCCTCACTCATCCTTAAATTTCTGATGGATTGGTTAGTAGTTTCATGCTCATGGATTGCAAATGGGGAATTTGTCTCAAACGAAGTTGTCTCCAGTAAAAACAAAAGACAAACTTGTCCCCTGATATCAGACTTAATATTCCACCTCACATGAACAGAACCAGGAAAAGGGTAGGTGGTCTTAGGTATCTCCAGCCACTTCAAAGCTGGGGCTGTGTAGTTGGTGGAGAAAGAGGTTTTTGCAAAAGACCAGTCAGGCTACCCATCATGGGGGGTCTGCCTGGCCCTGCTCCATCTGGGGCAGACGTGGTTGCCCCTTGCTCTGGTTTCTTCTTTGGTCCCAAGATAATAAGTACCTTAAAGTGTCACTGTTGAGAGGACTTTTTAAGGCTTGCAAAATGATTTTGCAACCCTCAGATGAAACCTAAATTAACAGTATCTGTATTAAGAATAGTGATTGTTACACTGTTAAAAATGAATGTGAATATTGTCCTTGGAAGCTTGATGTCAGACCTGCCTTAAACTGGATTTAAAATTAATATATCCAGGTAATGCTATAAGTAAGGTATGGTGAATGAATCAAAGTAAAGACGAGGTAGTAAGGACAGTGAGACATAATTCTAAATAAGGACAAGCACCAAATCAGCTGATGCCATAAATCAGATGTAGGCCAGAATTTTCCTCCTGCCTCACCTCTGCACAATGGTTTCCCTTGCAAAAGGGACTGGGATCCAAACCAGTGAGAAATCCGAGGTGTTTGGCTTAGGTCTGGGTACCAATAGGTGCCACGGCCCAGTCAGAGTGCTTCTTCAGAAGTAACCTCCCAGCAAAAGCGGGGAAGCTTGCATTTAAAATTGAATAGAAAGAAAGAAGTCCTTCCCCAGCAGAGTGGGAGGACTGCATGATCTAACGGAAGGTATAACCCTAAGAAACAATTTATTCAGGCTCTCTTTTTAATAAAATCCATCCCACACAACTGGGCAAAGGAGACCATGATGTCTTCAAAGGGAACGCGCTGCGCACACCAAAAAGCCTCTCTGTTAAGATGGTTTTATCTCCCTCTTTCTTTCTTATATCTGTGCCTGAAAGCGCAGGCAGTTGATCTAAAGCAGTGACGGGAGCTACTACTGCAGAGGCGAAGGCAGCGAATTCCACTGCACAGTGACTGTGATTCAGTCCCAATGAATCACTTGGCCACTTTTTTTCTCAACTAGATCTTTGGCTTTATCATTGTACAGAAGGCAAAAAAAGAGGGTGGGGAAGAAGAAAGAAGCCATTGCCTTATCTCCCTCACTAATCCTGTCCAATTTTTCTTTTTAAAAACTTAATTAAATTTTTGTAATCATCCCATTCAGGCTGAATAAACCTTTTGATAATCTTGGAGGGAGAGGGATCTGCATCACAAGGAGAAGGTGCGATGCAACGTCACCAAAACTGATGGCAGCATTTGGGTTCAGCATGATCTCTTCTTGGGATTCAGAAACACCCAGTGATGGAAGGGTCTTGCCCTCTGCCTCCCCCGTCCATAAAAATCCATTCCACGCTTCATGGTGCGCACCCAGTAAAGCAAAGAGAGTTCCTGCATCCTTGGATTGGGAGTGCAGAGGAGCAAGGGCAGGCAGCCTTGTGCGGCTCAGGCACTGCTCATGGTCAGATGTTACAAAAGGGGCTCTGGTGGGGTTTTTTTGAGCTTCTGTGAAGGACTCCTTTGGGTCTCCATCCACACGGCCCACACTGCAGGCAGCAAGACACATTGCTGCCATAGGCTTTGCCTGGATGGAGAGATGGCTCCTGGTACACATGGTACTCGTGGTACAGAATATTCCTCACCTCCAAATGCTGGCAATACGGGCACACCAAAGGGCCAGGAGGGCAGGCATTGGGTGGCAGAGACAGCACGCAAGCAGAACCCGATGCTCATGCAATGGGTGGGTGTGGGCTGGGATCACTGCCCAGTCTTCCAGCAGGACATAGCCAAATTTTACCAGCACAGCATGGGTTACCCTGTCTCTGACCACTGCGGCTGGGGAGATGGGGGCCTACGATGTCCAGACCTTCCTCTGACTGAAAGTTTTGAATCTGCCTTGTAGCATTCAGGTTTTCAAAGTGCACTTCTCTAAGACTTGCTGGAGAACAGCAAGGCTGGGACGGGAGTTTGCTGTGGTGCCAGCAGGAAGGGGACCTCTCAGTTCTCTCTTTCCCATCACTCTCCAACTTGATGGATGCAGGTGAGCGGCTTTAATCCTGACCCACAGTGCTGCTGGTCTTTGATCCAGTGAAGCAGTTAAACACCTGCTAGGAAAGTGCACAAACCATTTGACATCAGTTCACCTGCTCCGGTGCAAATGGCAGCGTGTGCTTGGCTTAGGGCTCCACACTGATGTTTTCCCTTTTCTGCTCTCAGGCTCATTAGTAGCTGCTGCTGGAGATCCTGGCTCAGAAGAACAGCAAACGCAAGTGAGCAGCTGCTGAGGACTTAGGTCTCGTCAGGAAGAGCTACAACTGCTTGCTCTATCAAGGCACATATTATAAATACAGTATTAAAGCTAGAGACTGCTAGAGGCCATAATAATGAGCTGTCTGGAAAGCTTTAGTTCAGATTACAGAGAAGAAAATGAAGGCAAAACAAAATCATTTCAGGAAGGCTGTAACTTCCAGTTTAAAAACAGCCCTTCTCAGCCCCACCCAGACCAGTCTCATCTGCTTTGCCCTCAGTGGTGCAAGTCTGAGAAAATCCAAACTATTCCAAGGTGTTCCTTCATGGGTTTGATCCCAGTTTTACTTTTCTTCATGTTATTCTGTATGTGTCTTTCAGTTACTATAGTGATGAACAAATGCATGCAACAAACAGGAGGCCTGGAAGCCTGGGAAGGCGCGTTTGCCTGCAGTGGCTGAAAATACCACCAAATCTTTTGTGAAATCAGTTGAAAGATCTTTGCCAAAAGCCCTCAGATCTTTAAAAAATGGGGCCTATCAACCAAGTTGATAATAAGTTGTGTTCAATGTACATTTATTTTTTAAACTTTATGTATCTCATCAGCAAGCAGCACATATTGCAGCTCATTGGGTGCTCTGGTTTCTCCTGCATCTACACACTACCAAAAATGTCCCTTTTCAAGATGCAAGGACCTAAATGGTGATTAATTGGCATGAAACAGCTACAAACCAAATTAGTTCTCTGAACTTCTGTGTACTCTGGATCCCCCTGTTCCAGTGCAGTTCTGCTCTGAGAAATAACAGCCTGAAGACCTTGCAGTCACATCTCTCAGGGTGACCCACAAAGCCCAAGAGGTGTGGTATGAGTGCAGTGGTCTGTCTGAATCCATGCCCTGGATCTCGCTCAACAGATTTAGGCTCTTAGTATCAGATCTGCCAATGCTTGTAGCCAGAAGTTACATCAAGATGGAGAGACCAAGCCGAATGGCCTTGCCATGTGGATTTGGTTTAAATTAATGAGTTATCCATATTGGCAGTGGCTGTTTCTTGGGGCACAGCATGGACCCCACATAATTACACTGAAGGAATGGAGGACCCTAGTCTCCTGCAGACCTGGAGGGACTGGTGATGGAGGGAATCCAGCAAGGCCCTGGAGCTGCAGCTGAAGCTGAGAGCTGGTAGCTGGAAAAATATCACTTCATTTCCAAAAGCAGGGCTCATCAGAAATCCTGCAGTTGTCAGTACCAAGCCTCAAGTTTACATGAGATGTTTATAGGCACTTTCCAAAGGAGAAACTGCACAAAGACACTGTAGCTTGAACCCCCCAAAATACAAAACGCAGATCCAGATGTGGAAGGTGAGTATACCTGAGGATGGAACTGCTCAGATCCTGCTTTTATGCTCAGACCAATATTGCAATAGGTATTTTTTAAAAACCAGATCATGACCTAGTCGTCGTGTCCACCTCTGCCAAGACTGAGGTCTGCTAAGGGTCACAGGGCCGGACTTTTCAGCTGCCAAAGCTCCAATGGTGTCAAAGGAACTGGGCTGACACTCAAGTGGAAAATGCACTTGCAGTGCAGCTCCACTTCCCTTTGCTATTTCTGCACACAAACAAACAAACACCCAAATCCCTGAAGTTGGCTTTAAGAGCCGAGAGAGAGAGAGAGAGAGGGGAGAAGAGAAGCATCCCGAAGTCTTTGCCAGGACCCAAAGTGCTCGGATGTAAACTAGGGGCACCTGTGCCGGAGAGTGCTGCGGGAGGGCCCAGGCTGCCGGGGGCGGGGAGGGGTACAGGCAGAGCCACCCCCGACCTGGGCAGGGCAGGAAGACCCGCAACCCCACGGGTTCACCGCAGCAGGACGGACCCAAGTTTTCTCGAGGCGGGCTGGGAAAGGATCGCCAGGGATTTTGTGGAGCCGGGCATCCCCTCTGCCCTCCNCAGCCCCCGGGCGGGCACCGTGCCCGGCCGTGCTGTGCCCTCAGCTCTGAGGAGCTTGACCCGAGCTGAGTTGGCCCGGCGGTTTTGTTACGGTCTGGGCTCGTTTTGTGCCCGGCTGCGGGGGGGAACCGCTCCCGGCCGGGCCGGTGTGGGAAGCGGGCGTCCCGGCGGCGTGGAGCCTGGCCCCGCGTTTTTGCGTGGGGTGGCACAGGCATCTGTAAGTGCCAGGGTTGCTCGTGCGGGGAAGGTCTGGCGTGTGTGTAATGGCACAGAGAGCCCTAGAGCTGGGCGGAATGGTTTTTCGCTGGTGTTTCGTTCTCGGCGTGCGTGCCCGCCCGCCGGCTGCGGTGCCGCTGCGGCCGTTCAACTCGTGGTAGCGAGCGAAGTGGTGGAATTAGCGGTAGCCATCCACGGGAAAGCGAGAAACATTGCGGCTGGGACAGAGCATGAGCCCAGTGCCACTGAGAAAGTTACCAGGCAGAGAGGCTCGTCGGGCTCTGCAGGAGGAGGAAACTTCCCTTCAGTGAAGATGCTGAAGGAAAGTTGTTTCCAGGAGCGGAGCTATGGGGATCCAGACAGCCTTGTGCTCGAACAGCCACGTCCCAGCCTCCCTAGGGCAAGGCTTTGCCTGTCACATCCCAGCTCTCCAGGCTCTGTGTCTGTTTCAAGCCGCTGTTGCTGAGGCTGAGCGTCCCCTTGCTGCTGAACACTTGCTTGGACTCCGAAGCCAAGGAAAGTTAACGGGAGTCCTGCTCACCTCTGAGTGCTTTGATTCAGGTGGTGGGAGTGGAGCTAGTTTGTGGATCTGACACCAGGAGAGACAGAGCTCTGTCTGTGAGTGAAAAACTAGTGTCATTTCCTCAACCGCCCGAGGCATCTTTCCTGGCTCCAATACAAACTTCCCCTGTGGAAACTTCATAGAAGGGTGAGTAATTAAAACATTACACAGCTGAAGTTTCTGCTGCTTCAGGGCAGTGAGGAAGAAGCTGGGTCCTGGCTTGCCAGCTTTAAGCTCCCAGACGGCAGTGGCAGTTGGCCTGGACTGTGCTTTGAAGTGTGTGATGTCATTATGACTCCATTTCTCTTTAGAAGCTAAGTACTTTTCTTTTAATGGGAAAATTGCCCTGTGTTTCATGAAGGAGAATGATTTTTCTCTGTCCTGTGTTACAGCACTTTGACTATTTTTGCTTGGGATAGCAAAGGCAAGGTGGAGTCTTCTAGGAGATTATTCGGACTCTGCCGTTGTAGCAGTGGATGATGGATAGCCTGGCTGAGGTCAGCCCCCGGGGGTGACAGCTTAGGATGCTGCAGCAGTCTGTGCAGTGCTGCTCTCTGGGGGAAGACCAGCAGCAAGGGAGCCACAGGTACACCCACCCCTCTCCGCATCGTTCCCACCAGGAGAGGGAACTCCTGCAATGTGCAAGGAGCAGCAGCAGCCTTCCCCTCCTCTGGAAAGTTCTTCACTGCTTCCTTTCTCCTCTCCCAGCCTGACCTCAGCACTGTCAATACTGTCCGTTGAAAAACAAACATAGAAGTGGACCTGTGTGTTTGCTTAAATAATAAGTACTTACATACTAAGGTATCTTATTTCCTTAAGCAGTCCCCTACTGAGAGCAGGCATAAATAGTTTATTTTCCCCAGGACTTCGTAAACACTGATTTAGAAGTAAGAGAAGCAAGTGCACTGACTACGCTTGCTGGCTCATTAAAGCCCTCTAGGAAGTCTCCAAATCGTACATGCAGCTCCTCTGCACCAACTGTGTTCCTGTGAGTGCCATCAGTGGTTTTCCCCCACCTCCTCCTCCCTGTCCTCTGGAGCCAGCTGGTACGTCTGGTTTTCCATGTTTGCTCCTCTCTTCCAAGTAGTCCCTACTCCAGGAAATCTGAGGCAGGACAAAGAGCAAGGTACTCCTCCAGGTAAGGGTGCCTGCCAGCATGGGTCTAAGTCCTTTGGGTGAGAACTGTCTGTTCGGACTTGGTGAAAGGGGTTGGTAGACTAACGCAAGGGAGATACAGCTTGATGTGACAGAGGACTGCAGACAAGGTGTGGTGAGAGGGCCTTGGAGAACACCTCTCATGTTTCCGTGCTCACCTGCTCCAGGTCTGGAGTAAGCAGGAGACAGCACCTGGGGGAGATCCAGATCCTGGTCCAGCTGTGGACTTGGGCAGTGGAAGGAGATGAGTTCCTTGAGGTGAGGACCACAGTGTCCTCTCCTGGGACTGACCAGGCTGCCTAATGTTTCCCACGCTGTGGGAGCAGCAAGTAAAGGCTATGGAATGTATGCTAGGAAGGTGTGAGGAGGCAACATATTGCCTTGCACATTAAACTGTCACTCTACACAATATGGAAATCTTCCTTGTGGGTTTGTGTTTGAAACTCAAGCTGTCATTTGAGTGAAAAGCAGGGGAGGGCCATCCTTCCAACTCTTACTGGTGTATAGGAGCGGAGAAGCAGGGTAGGATTGCCCCATACCTGGGTTGGTTCACAGATGTGGATGCCAAGATTGTGTAAGTGGAAGTAATCTCAATAATTTCATTGAGGAGCTATGCTCATTTAAGCTGCCTGGGGCTCTAGCAGGAGGACTGCAATGCACATTGGTACAAATACTGAGAATTCTGCAGCTTAAACATCTCGGGTGACAGTGTGCTAAATCGATAGAGCCTCCTGTGTCAGGTCATAACGATCACTAAGCTCCTGAGGGTTAAAGAAAATCTTCCCTCATGGGAAGACTACTAATTAGTTATCCACTTACAGTTCCCTAGCCTGTTTGCTGAAAGACAGTGATGAGTGCTAAGTTAGAGATTGTTCTCTGTTCCGATGTGATGATTCCTGTGCTTGATTCCTCAGGAAGTCCCTCAAAAAAAATTTCCACGTCTAAGATGACCAATACACCAAATTCTACGGTATCGATGGTTCTTTGGAAACCTGGTTGACTGCTCTAGGAAGTGGAGTTTTTCACTCTGAGCATTGATCGTAAGGACATTGGGGAGCAGGGAGGGCCCTTCTCCTTGCCCTGCAAAGACCTCCAAAATTTTCATCCTACTGGGCTCAGCTGGTGACGGCAACTTCTATCTCCAGGTCTGTACTTGTGGCCTATGCATGCCCTCAGCTGTCTTATTGTCTCATCATCAGCTCTCTTATCTCATTCCTCCTCTGTGCTGATGTGGGAAAGTAAAAATATGTGGCATCATTTCTCACCATGCATGAATTACTCCTGGGGTAGGAAAGTAGGGCAGTTCCTTCAGGTCTCCAGACCTGAACACCAGCCTATTTTCTGCTCCTGCCTCCTGCATGTGTGGGAATCGAGGAAAAACAGACGTTCAGCTTCAGGCCAGCTGCAGCTCTGAGGCTGCTGCTACAGGGGCATGTGTGACTGCTGGTGTTTGGTTGCAAGGAACCTTGTCATACAGTTTAGGGGGAAGAGAGGGAAAAGTGCTTCATGGCTTTCACATTTAATCTCTTTGCATTTCTGTTTCTTGGATTTCTCTGTTCTCCCTGGTGCATTTTGTTGCTGGGCTGCCTTTTTTCTGAAAAAACTGGTAGTTGTCAGCATGAGTTAACCTTTGCCTCAGCTGATGCAGAGGGTGGATTACCTCCCACAGGAACCTTCATGTGTGGGTCAGGAGATGGGAGAGAGATGAGCCATATGCTTGTTCTCTTGGCTAATGTGAAACCAAACCCAGTGTTTTCAAAGCAGCTGACTTTAATCTGGTCTGGTTGTGTAATTCCATTAGACTTATTTTTATTAGACCAAAAAATCTAATTTGGGCCCCTCCTCAACCCTAATGCGTTTGAGCAGCTGCAGACACATGAGTTACCGTGAGAGACACAGCCAGCAATGCACGATGGAAAGCAAATTACTCTGTAAGAAGACAGATTGAACTTTGACAATTTTATATGATTAGGGAAACAATTAAAGAACATAGTGGGAGGTGCACTCACCCAGTGGTTTGTGCACTAGTGGAGATGGGTGGTGGGGTGGCAGCCACTCCAGGGTGAAAGTCATCGCTGAGCAAAGGGCACGGTGGTGTCAGCAATGATAGCCCACCCCAGTCCTTTCTCCAGACTGGGATAGGAAGATAATGGTGAAAAGCCACTTGCTGGCCTTCTCCACTGGTGACACTGGGGTGTTTTTCCCATCCATGTGCTGATGCAGACAGGAGGATTTGCTTATTCACAGATGATCCGGGTCTTACCAAGCTATAGCTTGGCTTTGTCTGGTGTGGCAGGGGTTGGAACTGGACCTGTTCCAAAGTTGAACAGGGAGAGCATTTTCTGTGTTCTTCCCTTTGCTCCCAAGATCCCTGGATCTGTGTTTCATAGAGCTGAGGCAGGAGATCAGTCCCCTCGGTGTACCTTATCCCTACCCTCATCTCCTCCATCTGTAAAGGTACTCGCACCCACAGCATTGTTTAAAGTCAGTGAGCTCTGCGTAGGCTCAATGCCTTGGAAAATCAGGCCTGCGTGGTCCCACTCACACATGGACCTATTCCCAGCCGCATCCCCCCATTTCCTCTGCCTCCCTTCCAAGCTGAGTGCCTGTCGTCTCTTCTCTGGCTGGGACAGAGACGTGTTCAGCCACACGCGGCGAAGCTGAAGTTGTGGCCAGTGGCTACTGTTCCATGTTTGCATTGCAGCAGCACGGCTTACAGCCCCAGGCACCAGAGCTGCTGTTGGCTACAGCTGGGCAGCAAGACCAGGGCTTCATCCCAGCTTAAAGCAAGCAAAGCAATGGGCCACCATGGGGTGATGACAGGGCATGTGCTCAGCCATCTGCTCAGGTTCTGTTTGCTCACATTGCTGTGAGGCTTGTTATTTTCTTTGACTCTTTTTTCCCCCCTTTTGGTTTGAGATGGCACAGACAGGTTCTACCTTTATTACAGTTCCCATGGAGACAGATTTGGTGCTATACATTAAAGGGGGTGATGCACAGTCAGCTCTTGCCTGGGCCAGCAGTTCCCCCTATTTGTTTGTACAGCAACTTTCCTGGTGGGAACCCAGGTTTGGGGTCCTTTGTCAGCTTTACGATCTTCAGAAACAAACCCCTGAACCATGTCCTCCTCTCTTAGTGTGTGGGGCACAGCAGGAGTGTCTGACTCTTGCTGCCGTTGGGCTCTGGCGCCCCTGGAGACACTGCTGGGGCTAGTCCTGCCTGAAAGTTTCCACCTTTATGCTTGAAAGTTCTTGAAATAAGTGAACTTTGACTTTTTTTTTTTTTGACATCTGAGCAGCCACTCTTGTAGCATCCATGAAATGCTCACAGTACTGTCTTCAAATGAAGAAGGGTTAATTTGGACTGACAGATGGCAAGAAGCGAATCCATCTCTCTTATGGTGTACCATGCTTTAACATTAGGAAGGTCACAGCTTTAACATTAGGAAGGTCACAGCTGCCACCATTAAAGCTTTTCTTGGATGTCTCCCTGAGAGAACTTAACAGAATGCAGCTTAACATTTGGATCCAACAAATGAACTCTTCTGTGCATGAGTCCTTGCTCATCAGACAAGAAGGTGTCCTCAATCCAGTGGGGCACCTGAGTTGAGTGAGTATGACTGGGTCGTTGTAGTGAAGTGATTTTCAAGGTGAGATCCTGGCTGGTTTCACATGGACCAGAAAAGTTGGAGGAGAATGTTTGTGACAATCTGCTGAAGTGGTGGCCTCTTTTATGGTGTGCCGTGCCTGCTTTATTGTTAGCAAAGTCAAAGCTGCCACCCTTAAAGCCCCTGTCAGAGGTCTGCCTGAGAGGAGCTGGAGGATGCAGCTGATTTTAGATGGTTCAAAGCAGTGGAACTTGCTTCCTTTTTATGAGCCCTCCATGGGGATGTCACAAAAACATTTTTTCCTTAACAGGAAAAACTACCAAGCAAAATTTGTATCATTCAGCAGAGAAGGGAAAAGGAAATAAAATAAAACTCCCAAAGCAGGCAATGTTGTACCCAGAAAAATAAGGGAAGGTAATAGCAATGAATATAAATTAGAATGTGTAGGTGTCTGATAAGGGAGGCTAAAGGAATCAGTGAACTAGTAATGAGCAGGAGGGTTAAAGATGGAGAGAAAGCATCTTCGAAGCCCACTAGGAATCAACAGAACACTACTCCTTTCTTGGGGTCAAATGGTAGAGTCATAACAGGAAAAGAAAGTGTTAGATTAAACTCCAGTATATGGATTATTCTCCGACTCACCCATCTCCCTGGTAAGAAGTACCATCTGCCATTGCTATCATCAGACTTCCAGGTGAGAACAAGTATTGGCCAGGTAGTCAAGGAACATAAATTATGATTACAATAAAACCATGGTCTTAACCTACCACAAATTTTTCTCTGTAGGCTTTACTGAAGACAATAATGCTGTTATTTCATTCTCTTGGAAAGAATGCCGAGAGAAAAGTGGACTTCTCTTACTCTTGGTGCTTAGCAGCAGGGCCAGGTATAAGCCCCTGCTCTGCAGAGCCCCAACCACTTGCCTGTGGTCTGGCAGTGTCCAGGGCACAGGTGAAGCACTCTGCATTAGTGCAGCACTGCTCTGATTTATGCCAGTGAAAGGGGGTTCATCCATGGAAAAACAGACTCCAAAGCTGAAAATCTTGCCTACCCTGAACCTGCCAGTAGTATTATCATCACTAAATTAATTTGTCGATTTTTAAAGCCAGAACAGAACTTTGATCATCTTGTGCAATCTCCTACCTACAATAGAAAGACCTAAACAAAAGGAAAACCGTAGCTAAGGAGATGTCTTCATGATTAATTCCAAAACATCAGATGGGGAAAAACAAAAGAGAAATAAACCAGTTGTTTTCTTTAATAATAATAGAAGACAAAAACCACTCCAAAGCCTGTTTAAATCCTCACTTGACTGTGAGGATTTCCAAACAGCCCATGTAACAGTGTCTGGAAGGACAGAATGGAAGGAAGTTATTTCAGGCAGTGGTTTGACCCTTTTCTGCCTTTTCAGGCCAAGCTCCAGGTTGTTCCTGGGAGTTTTGTTCTGTGAGAAGACGCACGGTCTTCTTATGGTTGGTGTGGTGCCAGGTGGAGTGTGTGCAGGGAGAAGAGGCTCCAGGCTCTGCTGGAGAGCAGCCCGGGCACGCTGCACTTTGCGAGCATGGCTGTTGGAATTGGCAGGGCACTTTGGGAAGTGAGATGCGGGCAGAAGATGAATAGGGACCCGCGGGAGGAAGAAAAGATGATGCTGGCGCCACAGCATCCTCCTCGGGAGTGGGCAGGGTGCTGGAGGCTGAGTGTGAGCTCCCAGAGAGGAGCCAACCTTCAGAGCCACCCTCTCTGGCGGTAATGCCCTTTTCCTCCCTGCCAGCTTTCCTTCACTGCCTTCCCTGTCCCCAGTGCACTTTGTGCCATTGTTCATATGGGGCTGAGCTGACTTTCAAACCTTGTTTAGTAGAAATGGGTATAGGCTAAGCTTTAGAAACCAAAAGGTCCTGAGGAACCTTCCAGGACCTACACTGAAGTCAGTGTTTTCTGGGATGAAACCAGGAGACTTAGCTCATTACCATGAGGATGCTGCCTGCTGGAGACAGGACCTGCCTGGTGTCTTAGGAGGGTACCACAGGTCTGTCCTGACTAGCCTTAGGCAAATTGCTGTTATCCTGCTAATGCCAGCAAAAAGATGTAGGAGAACTTTGATGCTTCATCTTCTTGCTTGAAATGTGGTGGGTGCTGCTTGTCCTGCAGGACAGCTAGCAAAGGTGGAGTAGCCAGGTTCACCTTGCAGTGTCGTGTTATGCCAGAAAGCCCCACAGCATGCATGGGGAACAGAAAAATTTTCTTGACTTCCATAGGCTGAAGGAATCAGAAATATTCTGATGTGCACAGCCTTCATGACTGGAGGGGCAGAAAAGGGAAGGAAAGAAGCCAGAGGCTGGATGGGGCAGGTAGCAGGTGACTGAATATTTGGGTCTTGCAGTGCCCTGCTTAATTCTAGGAGGTTTCTAGGAAAATTATTTTTTTCTAGAAAAATAAGACTTTTTCTGAGAAGGGAGAATACAGTCAACATGCTGTGGGACACTTGTAAGGCACAAGAGACTCTCTTGTGCTGGATCTGCTTGTGGTGTGCAGTGCTATGGGTCTGGACTTTACCCCTCTGCCCTCCTAGGAGAGTGGGTGAGAATTTGGTGACAGTGAAAGGGGACCTGTGGCAGAGAGACCCACTGTGCAAGCACGTATGAGACAGTTGCTTGAAGCCAGATGCTGCTGATGGAAGCTGAAGTTAATTTTCCTTCCTCCTCTTTGCCTTCATGCATTTTCCACTCGAGTTATCCAGGTTCTTGGGTCTGACCTTCAGGTCGTTTCACACGTGGACCTGCTTTCAGAGACACAGGCAATTCAGCATCTGGAATTTCCAGTCTTTCAATAGAACCCAGGCATAGGAGCATGTCAGAAGTGCACAGTAAGCATCTCATTGCTGGTACAAGTTTAGGAGCCTTTCTGGTCAGGCAAAAATCACAGGAGCTGATTAAAAACGAATTGCAAAGATGCCTTTTATGAGTGCATGATTTTCTCTGCATTCTGTTTGGTTGCATTATCGTATTGATTGGATCCTCTCTATTATAAATCATGAAAGAAAACAGACAGCCCTATCTGCCCTTCTGTGTACATTTAATAAAATAAAGCAAGCATTACTTGCACAATCATGATTTAAAAAATAACCAGGAAAGTAGGAAATCATTGCAAGAAGTGAATTTTCTTTATTCTTCCCGTTCAGTTCAGAATTTCCCAGATCCATTGGGTAACTATTCCCACTGAAGGAAGTAACTGCTAAAGGAGAGGGGGGGGAAAAAAGGTTCCTTATGAGACATCAGTGTGTGTGAGACCTGTGGGTGTCAGTCTATCGTGAAGTAAAGGGAAAAGTGAGTCCGAGTATCTGTGAAGACCATTGTCCAAGGTGAGTTATTAGCTCGTAGAAGAAAAGAATGTCAGGCAGCCAGCACCGAGCTTTGTCTCTCTTTTTTCTTGTCTCCATCTCTCATTTCTTGACCCTATGAACATCACAGAGCCCTGACTAAATTCTCCTTAACACTTGCAGCAGTCCCTTGCAGAGACTCCGGTTTTGTCTTTCCATAACTAAAGCCATAACAACTGACTCATGAGACCCTCCTGTGCCCATAGCTGTGATTGCCCTAAGTCTTCCTTCCCCAGGCAGCTGCAGGAATGCCATTCCTATATGCTGTGCATGCACAAGGCAAATTTCTCTTTGCATATTCCTTTCTACACATTAAAGTGCTCCTCCAAAGAATATATCCTTCCTCTGTGGCTCCCTTGAGCATCAGCTCCTCTCCAGCTCTCAAACTGCATTGGCCTATGATGGGTATGAGTTCAGTTTTAGATCAGGCACTACAGAGACAGCAGAAGCAGCAATGTGGACTCTGGTCACCAGGGATTTTACAATTCAATGCAACATGCATCTTGCACATGATGCTTTTGGGGTCATACCTTGTGTTTTCCTGAGCTGTCTATTTTTGATTTATATGGGTGCATTAGAAATGCTGCCATTGGGATATGGCATGATTTTTGCCTAGAATTGTTGATAGCTTCTTCAACAGTCACTTTAAAGTTATTGGATATTAGATTTTTAAAGATATTGTTCTGAAATTATCACAGTAGGGGGCCCACAACAACGTTTTATATTACAGTGCCATGACAATGGGATGCCAATAAACTGCGGTTGGATTCATCATAGTTTCATTTTTTGGTTGGTAAACACACATTAAATTAAAAAAACTCCTACTCAGCAAATCGTGCTTCCAATGAATTGCATGTGAGATAACTAGGAATTAGGGCTACATTAAGGTCTGGCTTCTTCAAATTAACTGTTTTTTAGAAAGAAGGATTTGGAGCAGGGACTTTTTTTTTGTTGTAACTGTGAAGGTAGAACTGTCAAAAGAACGAAGACTTGACTTAAGGGCATTTGTCTTTGTAATGAATCAGTGCTAGCTGGCAGCTTGAGTCCTGCAGTCCCCCTTGCTGAAGTTGAACCCAACTGCAAAGTGTGTTAGTCCAGCCTGCCCTAGTCAGGTGGAGAGGGAAAGAGCAGAAGACTTCAGCATCTTTTCCCCCTCTCTCTTAAATGAAGATTTCCCTTTTCCTTGAGCTACCAGTTCTTGCTCCATTACATTTCCCATGCGAGGGCTCAATCATGGCCCCAAGCTGCAGGGGATACAGCCCACCATCCCTCCAAGCAGGTGATGCTGCTGGAGCCTCCCAGTGAGGAGTGTGGCAGGCACTGGGATAAACATGGCTTTGGTGGAGCAGGGAGTGGCAGCTCACACCATATCATCCACCGCCGTGGTCTGGAGCAGGGCTTTTCTCAATGTATTTTAAATGAGTCATTATTTACGCAAAACTCTGGAAAGGAGGTGACCCTGCTGGTTTGCACCTCCCACCATGAATGTTCATGAATGGGGAAGAAGAAACATGTAGATAGGGATGCTGCTCAGTGAGGAGGCAGCAGTGCTGGGGAGCCACCAACAGCTGAGGCAGGGGGACTGAGGTGGTGGGGTGTAGGAGTTGCTCGATTGGTGGGAACAAAGCTCATGTCCTTTTTTGTGAGTCCAAAGAGGTGTCTGAGAGCCTGTATTTGCTCAGGGAGAGTTTTAGGATAGACCCTGCACCGCTGCTTCTGCCATCCCAAGCATACCAGGAGACAGCAGCTTCTTCTCAGCTGCACAAGTTCCCTGCTGGCCCCTCTCGCAGGCTGCACCCATGTGCCCGGTGACACCCAAGGCTGGGGTTGGGACCTCAGGGTTTACTTTGCTCAGCCAGGACATTGTCCTGGCTTTGCTTTAAAGCTGATAAAGTCACAAGGAACAGAAATGCACTTGGACTGCCTTTAAGAGAGGAAAAGATCTTGGGCTAAGGAGATAAGGCAGCTCCCTGGTATCATTCATACTTCACTAGAATGATGGACAAGATGATAACTAGGAAAAGTGATAAATGAAATAACTGTGATAGCAAGTATTGCCAGCGAAGTCCCAGTGAAAGAGCAAATGCTGCACTTTGTTTCCAGGAGATGGACTCTATTAAAAGAGAGTCAACTGAAAAAAAAGTAATCAAAAAAGATTATTTAGAAGAAGCAAAGGTGTGGCATGTGGATTTTGATTTGGGTTATTATCCTTCATGATAGTAAATGGAGTAAAAATAACATCTAGCAAATAGTAAAAATAACATCTAGCAAATAAATTGGATTTTAGCTCTGACACCAGCCCTCAGGCAGTGACCTGAGGTTTTGCCAGAAGACCCATCTCAGGAAAGTTTTCAGCCTGGTTTACAGACTGTGGAGGCAATGAACAAATCTGAAGTGTCTGCAGGTCTGGTCAGGGGCTGGCTCCCGAATCCCAGCTTGCCAATGCTTTGTCATTTTACCATTCAGTTTTGCCACATCCAGCAATCTACCTCAGTCCTTTACTGAACACCAGCTATTTATAGCAATCTCCACGGATTTTTGCCTCACTGTGATGATGCTGTTGCAGTGCTTTATCTCCTTCCCCCTGCCCTTGTGTTTACTCCAGCCTTGTCTGTGCTTAGCACGTTAACATCTGCTGTATGGGAGGAAGCTGCTAGTATTAATAGTACATGGCTATGGCTGTGATAGCCGGTGGCCCAGAGGATCAGTCAGCCCTTTGCAAAGGTGGATTTATGGCAGTGCAGATGTGGGTCTGGGTTGCTGGGTCTCCCTTTGCTAGTTCTTCCTGGGCTGAAGTGCTGAAGGCATAAGGAAAAGGAGACCTCGTTTGCTGGGGTTTTCTGGAACCAGTGTAAACATTGCTGCATAGTTCTAGGATAAGGCAAAAATAAAAAGGTGAGGAGGAGGTTGTGCAGAGCATGGGCTGGGTATGGATGTACAGAAAGCTCTGAAACCTCCTGGAGGGATGAGTGAGCCCTAGGATGCAGCAGAGAAGGTCCTCAAGCTTGGTCTGTGAAAGGGAAGCTGTTCCTCCTGAACACGCAGTAGCTTTCTTGATGTCTTTCACACTTCCTAAATTATCCCAGGGAAGATGTCCTGGTAAAAAGAGCATTTCTGGACATATTATTTGCCTAGCAGGGCTGATAGCATGGTAAAGCGGGTAATGAGAGGCAGACAGGGTACAGCATGAGCTAGAAGGTACCAAGTTTAGCTTCCCTGCGGTTTCTGGGTTTTGGACAAGGCTGACAGCTTTCAAAGTCTTCAACTTTGTTTTAAACCCATTTGGGGGAAGAGCTTTTAATTCCAGGACAGGCTTTAGAGTTGCCTTCTCCAGAGGACAGTCCTGGGGACTCAGCTGGCATCTCATATATTCCCATGTTTCTCCCACTCATGGTGCCAGTAGGGTGTCAGGGCAGGTGTTCACTAGTTACTAAGCCAAGCCTGTAAGCCTACATTTGCTTGGTGAGGAATAAAACAGGCTTTGAAAGCTAATTTATATTTCAGGTTACTTTGCAGTTCTTGGGTAAATTGACTAATTGCATGTTTTGCATTTAATGTAACACAGTCCCAGACCTTCCATGCCTTCTACCTACGCTTGGTGGCCCTTTATGGCAGATTTTTGAGCCCTTGCCCTGGTGGGTGGTGGCTGAGGGGGCACAGCCCATGTATTCCTGTCCTGTTTTGCTGATCCCTGTGCTGCCCTGCTCTGCCGGAGCCAGCACCGCCCCAGGATTCACTCAGCCAGGCAGGAAGGCAAGGGAGAAGCTTGGGGGGCAGATCAAGTGTTGCCAGTAGCCAAGCATTCCTGCTGCGTGGTGCTGGTGATGAGTCGGTCTGCGGTCTGTGAGCACACGCTGTTATTTATTATTAGCAAGAATGATAACGGTGGCAGCAGATTGACTGCATCTCTGGCTCATCCCTGTTTATCCGCATCCCGAGAACTCCCTGCCTTCCCCCTCGGCATCGCTGCCTGACAGATGAGCTGTGAGGTATGCAGGGATGTTTGGCTCTGCAGCATTTCCCAGTTAATTCCTCTCCCTTCCGCAGCTACATCCCTCCTCTTTAGCAAACATCTGATTCTCCATTACTCTTTGGGTCCCTGGACATTTATTATCACAGCTTTTGTTTATTTAAAAACAAACATACAAAAAATTTCAGCGAGAGCCCAGATCAAGGATCCAAAAATAGGGAACCCAAGAGAGACTGAAAGCTCTGATCTTGGCACATGAGAATGTTTTTAGGTGGTGAAGACTTTAAAAAGCTCGCCTAAAAGCAATAACACCAAGAAGAGCACCCCAAAGACGTCTGTGAAGAAAAATGGTAAACACAGTGCGCACTGATTATCATCCTTCACTGCAACTCAAACCCCAGGCAAAAACACTGCCAGGCGTGGGATGCCTCTGGCACGACATCAAGCAGCAGGATGGTGTGGGGCAGACCTTCCCGGCCCCCCGTCTCTACCTGTGCCTCCCACCACACTGCTCTGGGGAAAAGTGTCCCTTGGTGGAGCTGTGCAGTGGCAGCCCTGGCCCTCGGCACCCTGGGGCAGGACACAAGATGCTCCTGGGATCGATGGCTGTTGCTGCAGGGTGGCCGAGCGAGGATGCAGGGAGGGAAGATGCATTTCATCTCCCCAGAGAGCTGCGACACAGGGAGAGGCACATGGGAGGCTTTCTGCAGCTCTCCTTCCCCATTGTGGCACTTCAGGACATGCTCTAGTGGCTGAGATTGTAGGTTTTTTTTTCCTGTGTGTGGTTGGACTCTGTGATCTCAGAGGTCCTTTCCAACCGTGAAGATACTTTGATTCTGTTGTCACAGCCTGTGCTTGCAGAGGTCTGCCCTGGCCACTGGCTTGCTGGCCCCAAGAGCTTGTCTTCCTCCAGGAGTTTGTGTCCAGCCCATTTCAGGTGGAACTTTGTGTCCCTGAGAAGCACCCAACAAGCTCCATATCCCAGGGAGACCTCCCTTGCTCAGCAAAGGGAGGAGGGCATGGAGAAACCTGCTGTTAAAGATGATTTTTTTTCTTCCCATTACATGGGGAAATAAGAGATGGGTGGGCAACACCAAAAAGGATTTATAATTTAAAATGCAGAGACCTTGTAGGACTTGCCATTAAGCATCGAGCAAGACTAATTCCCTCCTTTTGTGGTAGTGAGATGGATTATCCACATTGGTTTTGGACACCATGGGGAAAAGTCTTCATCCCTTCAGCTTTCTTCTGGCCATCCCTCTACATCATATGATGTAGACAGTAAAAACCTAGCTAAAGTTTAAATTAATTTGCCCTCCTGCACTTTTTAAACCATGAGTGAATTAGGATTTCTATTCTCCCTCGCTTAAGGAAGGGACTCCTTTATCTACTCCACTGCTGTGTTGTTAATAGGGGAGGCACTGCCAGACTATCTGGAGCCTCTTCTCTTGTAAACTTGTCTCCTTGTCTATCTGGGCTTTGCAAGCAATGCTAAGCCATGACAGAAGCCACTAGCAGCGCTCAGAGCGTTCAAGAGAACGTGGTCTGGGGAAGACCAAATTCTACAATGAGTATGTAAAGTCATATCTTAACGTAGTTACGTGTGGTAAAGCTGTGCTCCTACAGGAGGACGGATTCAGGCTGATGACACCGAGTGTCCCATCAGACACACAAAGCACCAAGTTGTCACATGCCCTCTCTCTGTCATGAGCTAAGTTTGTCAAAATGCTTTTAAGTGGAATGGTTTTTGTGCTGGCAGGCTGTGTGTTGAATTGAGTATTGGGTGTCCTCCAGCCAGCACAGCGCTGGGAATGGAGTATGAGGCTGGCGTAAACATAGTGTCATGTGCCTGACCACGTAAGGAATATGAGATCACGGGCTCCCATCTCAACATCAAGATGCCATTTTCACTGCTGGCTCATATGAATGAATATGGAGCCATAGTCATCCATCCAGGCTTGATTATAAATACAGGCAGTTTTCCTAAATGGATTTTAAGATCACGCTGCGTTGAGGTTTCTGCTGAGCTTTCCCTAGCATGTGGCAGGCTTTCCTCTGGGGAGCCAACTGTGTCTGCAGAAACCTGCCACTTCCACTGGCATGTTGGACGTGTGATGGCCTCTGCAGTGCGGTCCACTCTACTTGAATTCAGTCATGAACCATGAACATTTTGCATGCAAGGTGTCATTCCGAGCATGTAACTCTTGGTGACAAGTTTTTGTACCTGAAGTGGCAGAGATGCACAAGTCTTATGTCAGGAACTGGGTGCAGAGAGTTTGCTTCCTTGTCAGTCTGCAGCGGGGGTCAACCTTATCACACCTGAGTGCCCACATCTCCTGACTGAGAGGTTATGAAGATGGATGGAGTGCAAAACTCAGAAATCTCTCTCCTGAGACTTTCTCTAGGACTCATGCTGTATTCACCACAGAGTTAACTCTTGGGAAAGGATCTTCACGTGAAGGTTAATGGACCTGGTGGCGATGGGCTGTGCGTAGGCAGGAATTGCTGACTGCCCAAGAAGTGGATGGAGAATGATTGGTTAGGAAGGTATTGCATGGGAAAGGACATGGAAGTTATACACAAAAAAAACAGGGAATGGACAAACCACACAAACTAATGCTGAAAAAGAGCAAACACAGTATCAGCAACATCATACAGGGGAATGTGATGTATGAGGCAGGGAGGGGGAGGAGTCCTTCATCTCAGCACTCTTCAGGTTTGGAAATTGCCCTTCAGGAAGGGTAGAGAAGAGATCAGGGAGAGCTCTCAGAAGGTAGCAGGAGAGAGGAGCAGAGCTGGGGCAGGCTGGGCTCTGTGTGCGTGGCCAGGGAGGGGTTCATGGTACCGCTCTTAGGATGCAGGAGCGCCTGCAGAAAGGAGAGCAATAAACAGATCTCAGTGTCTGCAGGAGGTAGGAAAGGAAGTCACAGCAATAAAATGCAGCAAGAAAGATTTAGGATAGGTCCTAGAATAATCCTTATGTGTACTCCAACTGGGAGACTGCATAAGGAGAACATGGAATCTCCATCCTCAAATGTTATCTACAGCAGGTTAAAATATAGTTGGCTCTGATTAAACAGCTCTTCAGGGTCTCTCCCAGCCCTTTCTTTCTGCATCTGATTTTTTCTTTCTGTGGCCTAAGAATCCGTTTTGCAGTCTGTCTGAAGAGAAATGTGGAGCTGAAAGCTAAATGACAGACATAGCAGGTTTTCTTGGTAGTGGTGTTGTGGTATTTTTTTAAGTGGCAAATGGAAACTTCCTGTGGGAAAAGTCTGTTTACAGCGTAATCTGGTTTTTTTTGTGTGGAAAAGCCAAGATCACAAAGAAAACTCATGGGGAAAAACTGTTTACTTACTGGATCTGCAGGACTTGATGGTGCTGAGGGGCTTTATTGGTTTAAGTTGGTGCTGACAAAAGATTTTGATGCTGTTTTTCATTAGGATATTCTTCCTTTCATTCAAAATCATGGTTAAATATAATAAACCAAAGATTCAGATAACAGGAGAGGAGATTGTCTCAGTTCAGTGTTTCCTGCTTCCCTGTACGGAGGCACTTTGTGCTTGTTGCCACGGGTGTTTTTAGAGAGTGCACTGTAACCACAGGTACTCCTGCCTTCTTCCTGAGTGCATCCAGGATGCCCATTCAAATACCTCTTGGTGCTTATTCAGCAGGTGTTTCCCAGCAGCTTTCTCCCCCTCCCTGTGAGACCAGACCTACCCCTGAGGCAGAGAAACAAAGACAGAATTAGTGCGTGATGAGGGTTAATCTGATTTGCGCCGCTCCTTTTCCCTTAACATTCACTATCCTTCACTAAATAGGGGGCCTTTAGAAGAACATCACAGAATCACAGTATATCAGGGATTGGAAGGGACCTCGAAAGATCATCTAGTCCAATCCCCCTGCTGGAGCAGGAACACCTAGATCAGATCACTCAGGAATGCGTCCAGGCGAGTTTTGAACATCTCCAGAGAAGGAGACTCCACAACCCCTGGGCAGCCTGTTCCACTATTCAGTCATGTCTCTTAATTTTTATCATTAGCAAAACATGTGCAGACACAAGGTTTTGGGTAGTCACGAATCACAACACTTACTGCTTATTGTAATGTCCCAACACTTTCGCTCCTCCCTCACCATCTCAAAGCAATTAGCAGGAAATTCAGCTGCTGTCTGAATGGACACATTCTCAGCAATCTTCCTTAATTCTTTATTTACTGTAAAATAAGCAGGAAAAAAAATATGCAAAATCAGTTCCTCTTCCAAGGATGGCTTAGTTCTCTCATCACATCTCAGAATCTCTCTCCCCTGCCCTTTTCCCAACTGTATCCCAATTTCTGATGAGCTGTGATGAAAACCAGGCAGGAAAACATCTGACTGCTGCCCATGAATTCCTCGAGTGGACACATTTCAGAGGTAGCTAGTGTGACAAAAGCTGAGCTGTTCTCAATAAGCTCTTCAAGCTGTTGTCATTCCTTCCTCCATTAGACAGTGACTTGTACTAAGTGAGCTGAAACTTCGCTTCTAGATCATTCATAGCAGGACCTGATGTAATTTCCTGCCATGCAAAGAGAAAACTAAATGCCCAATCTATTGCTTTTAAAGAGGAAGGCTTTTAGCAATGGGAATGGGATACAGTGAAACAGTAGAGGGGCTGACTGAGGAAGGGTGAAGCAGCAGCTTGATGGAGTGAACATCTCCAGAGAAGGGCTGCCGTATCAACTGGTACCTCCCTCTTTAAACATAGCCTTAAACACGTTACTGCTTCAGGAACAAAGTACTGTCTGCTGTGAGCAAAGACATCAAAACCTGGCCTCACAGGAAAGAGATCTCAGAGATCTCACTGATGTTTCCTTTTGATGCTTGGCACAGTCAAACAAACAGTTCACTGGTCTGTGCAGTTGCAGAGTTACACCTGAAAGATCACCTTCCCCTGCTTTCTGAAAACAAAGAGGGGATTGGGAGGAAGATATCTGTGTGGCTGAAAAGCTTTAAGCCAGCTCTGGACAACTGAAAGGCTCAGAGGGCTCTCCCCTTACTGCTTTCAGCTTGCCGTCCTCCTCCACTGCCTTCTCTCCTCAGCAGGAGCCCAGGGTGGAGGAGGAGCAGAGTTGCAGCAGAGCAGGGCTGCTGGCTTGTACCAAGGGCTTGCCAAGGGCTTCTTGGGAAAAACTGTGACCATGCTTGTAATTTAGAAAGGCACCTCTGTCTGTCTGTGCTGTAGAGAGGAGAGCATCAGCTGAAAATGTCTTCTCTCTGTTGGACCCGGAGCTATATAGAAATTTAAGGAAACAAAAGCTATGAAAGCGTGATGCACTCCCTGGGGTACAGCCCACCAGTGCCGTTAACTGGAGTCTTCTTCACCTCCTTCCACCTTTCCTTGCTCATTTGAGGAAGGGAAGAGCTATTTTTTCTGAATGAAACACGCAGTTTGGAGTTAAGCAACTCTGATTTATCCTCCCAGCTCTGCCTCAGCCTCCATCTCTGAAGCACGTACACTCCTGAGTGACCTTCTCTTGGCTGTTTGGCAGCCTGGCAGAGTGCTCTGAGCAGTACACTGGCACTTCAGAGCTGCTGTTACCATTTACAGCTGACTAAAACCCCCAAAAGAATATTACCTTTGCTATAGAAATGCAAATAGGTAGGCATTTTGATGAATGGTTCTTTGTCACTGGTGGCTGTTAAACGGGGTTGTCTTGGCTGGAGCTTTGTCTTTTTCCTGACCTGTGTGTAACAGGTCCAAGAGGTACCTGGTGAGGAGGCTGTTGTTCACCAGGCATGTTCCTAACCTTCCACCAGATCAACAGTTTTTGTTCTTGTAACTGGAGTAGCTGAGAGAACTGTATGGAAAAAATAGATAAATGGGTTTACAAAAAAAGGCACCCCAGAATGCTGAAGCTCAGACCATTCATGCTTTTGAAAGCCTTTGGTCTGCAGCTGTATATTGGTGGATAACTTATCTGTGTGTGAATGCTTTACGGGTGTCATGTCCTATTCTTGTGGTCCTCATATAAAGACTGGGGGGGTGATTCCCTAAAACTTGTTGCCCCTATGGCTTTTGCATGTGACCAAGAGCCACATGTGCATCCAGAGATGGTGCAGAATTGAAACTAGTTTGGGGAAATTAGTTCAAATGATGTTGACATGTTTGGAATGTCCAAGGTCAAGGGCAGGAATCACGTGAGCTAAAGTCCAATGTCCCAATGAGACACATGCACAGATTGTGGTATTTGTAAATTCACAGCCTGTGTGGCTCTGGGTCTTACACAGAAGCCCTACCTGTAACAGGCTGCGCTGCAAGTGTTGCAGTTACCTTGATGATCCATTACGGTAAATTTTAACAAATCATACAAAAATGTTTTTTGTGCATCAGTAGGGATGTTGGAAAAGATCTCAGGGAAGTCAGGTGTGCAGGAAGGTTTATTACAGAAGACCAAATCAGTTATAAATCCACATTTAGCTTCAACAGCACACTACAGACAGTGTGACCTTCCCTTCCCCAGCCTCTACTGTAAACCATATGCTCTTCAGGCTTTTTTATTATTACTTGTCTACTATCACAGTTGGTTTTAAATCCTATTGTGTCTGTAGGAGCTTCCTGGGCTCGATGAGAGTGGGGTGATTGTTCAAAGGCAGCTCTGCTGTGCAATGAGGTGCGGAGGTGTGGTCTGCTGTTCTGTGGGCAGGAGATAGCTGATGGGCAAGGCAGGCAGCACTTCCTCCGGGAGGGCAAAGGGCTAAAGGCTGCACCAAGAGACAGCCCTAAGGCAGCCGAGAGCAACATTCCTGTCTTCTCCTTGTCCTGAAAGTCAGCAAAGAACAATTTTGTTAATGCAATAAACTGAAGCAGCTGATTTGGTTTGCTGTGACTTAAGGGGGCTGTTATTCATGAACAACTTCCAAAAAAATCTGGAAGTTTCATGCATTAGTATGAACTAATTATGCACCTGAAAAAATAATTTGGGTAAGAACAGTATTTATGCATTCTGTGTAGTTGACCTGCGTACCTCGACTGTTTTACTATTTATTTTCTGGAAAATAAAGAAAAAAAAGTTGGAGGCAACCAGCTTAATTCCTGTTAAACTGCCTTAAGCTCCTGAGCACTTGTGACGATTTAGGATTCACGGGCTCTTTTGTCTTTCTCCCTTCCATGCTGCTGAACACAGGGAATAGGCACAACCCAATGTGAGAAACTGATGAATGCAGAATTATGACTATTGATGTCAAAGTGACTATGGAGTGCTTCATATTCACAGAAACTTTTTTTTTTTGTGAATACATAATATGAACATCTGTAAGTGATAAAAAGCAATAAATAGATACCAACACTCAAAGATCTGAGAGCTACAATTAATTTCCAAGGGTTATGTGTAGGGGTTATGGCCATAATACTGTTAGCTGGATCTCTTGTGGTGGTGGAAATCACATTTAATTCTAATGAAGAAAATAGAATTAGTTGATGTAGTGGGAGAATCAACTCTA